>JAEQBH010005111.1:0-124922 GCA_016808115.1 Tetrastigma voinierianum | reverse complement strand
ACTATTTACATCTCCAAATTTGGATATATACTATTACATCTTCAAGTAGAGATGAAAATGGAGGATGATTGTTGTGGATTTTTAGATGCAAATCTCCAAATTAAATATAAATGAGTTAGAAAATGGAGAATTATTTAGGTGCTTTAACAAAAGTTGGTAAAGAAGATGATTTTAATAAATAAAAAATTATAATGAATCCCTTCAAGGAATTCAGTCAAGTGACATGGCAGCTTTGATCACTCTAAATCATGAGAAAATCAACGTATTATCAACAAAGAACTGCACAAGGAAAACAATAGAGAGGGGCTTCATGAGGAATCAAACCACATGGAATGATGCTATTACTGACCCTCATAATATATTATATAATTATGTTATTAAAAGGGTTTATAAAATCTAGGGATATTAGCTAGGGGACCCCTTTTTATGAAAAGGACATACTTCCTTTTCTGATAGAAGTATACCAACAAGAAATCAAACATGTTTAAATACCAAGACAGAAAATGTCTTAGAAATAAAACGTTTCCTTTATGTTTCAACCTTGCTTTGTTTTTGGGAACAAAAATAGTATTCAAAATTTGTAAAAAAAAAGAATTTCCCTTTTCCTTTCTCAACAAGCATAGCTGCTATGGGAACCATATTAATGGGAGTGACCCCATCTTTGGGAACCTATTGTTGTATTTGGTTCTCCCTTTTGTAATATTCTATATGATACAGTAAAATATCCTCTCTTATATATATATTCATCACTATAAATATGATTAGTCAACCATTAAAATCTTGTATACTTTTTACATTAATTGTTTTCATCTTTGTATTCTTGAAATAGTATGTTTATATTAAGGGTTCCACTCACACAGCAACAAGAAATGTGAGAGTGCATGCATATCAAATGATCAATCTGTTTTTTACTGATAAAAAAAAAAATGATCAATCTGTTTTTTTTTTTGCCCCTCAAATTCCTATATTAATTAGCTAGAACTTGATTCTTGTGTGATCAGCAAGTTTTTTTATAAATTACTTGTTGCACTCCATTCTAAAACAACTTCTAACCAAATGTTATCATACGAGCTTTTGATAGCAATGGTATGTGCTTTCAAAGACCTTAACTGAGGATGATCTAAGTGTAATGGAATGTCTGAATCTCATGATAAAGTCGATTAAATATTTGTTGAACATAAATTTGAGCATTGAAAATGGGAAGTTATAAAGAAACCAGCTCGACCGTTTGTTGTTCTTTATGATTATTTTAAATATTAATAAAATTATATGTTATATAAATATATTTATTTAATTTTTAATATGTTTTAAGTATTTAAAGCATTATAGATATTTTATTTATATAAAAAATAAAAAATAATATCTTAAATATTATTAATTATATATTTTAAAATATAAATAATATATTTATTACATCATCGGTTTAACCACGATTGAATGTCGATCACGATCGATGAATCGTAAATTGATAATTTTTGATTGATGTCGATCAGATTTTAAAACGTGGAAGCTAAAGCTATTATTGTCCATAAATTGATAATCTTATCTTTACAATTGTTACCGATCAATGTGGAAGAAAAACTTGGACAAGGAAATCCACTGTGATCAGTCAGTAGTTATTATTTATATATAATCATTATTAATAATATCATAGACCATGTTGGTTGTCATGATGAACTACGTGACAAAGTGGGTGTAGGTTTTCGCAATAATAAATAGAACGTGGGCTCCACTCACCTGCGTTGCGCGTGCGGCTCTACATCACAACCACATTATTGTTGTCAAGTGTCAACCATATAGAACTGTGATCTGGTCAAACATCCAGATGGAGTTGACTCACTCACCCACAAGTCACATCAACCACGTTGTAATAGGGTCCCTTATCTATTTATATAATCAACATTTTGAACGGTCAGGATGATTGTTAAAGCTTTATTATGGTAGGTCAAAGGAGTATAGGATACAGATTCCTCTCGTGCATGAGCTGGAATAGTGGAATGTCACATGAGAGCAGACTTGGTACTAGGCCAGCCAACATGCGATGGGAGGGAGGTCACATTCAAGAATTTGATTAAATTATGATCATAGAAGTGATTTTCATTGAAGTTTCCAGGTCATGTTTTAATATCAATATTTATCTTATTCGTCAATTATTATCTTTTATTTGGACCGTCTTCTTTATACATAAATATATGAACACGTATATTATGTTATAGTATTTTGTGTTATCCTATCTATGCTCACTCTTAATTATAGCTCTTTTAACGATGGAAAAAATCAGGAAAAAAAAAAGGGTTAAAGGACATAACTTAGTTCATGGGGGTAACAATAGCATAATGATAGCTTGGCTTACTTGTGAATTCTTGATCCTATGTTCCATTAGTAATGGATACACATATTTTCAAATTTTTATTGGGGTGTATGGCCCTGCGCACTTACTGGCTAGGTACTATACCATACTTATATTTATACATAAATATCTAATACTTTTATAGATCTTAAGTTGTCCTCTAAATATTTTTTTTACATGAATAACCTTTTTGAGTTTAGAAAAATAACTTTTGCTAGTAAATACCAGAAAATGTAAGAGGAGATAAAAAAAAAATCCTAATTTCCCTTTATTTTATGGTCATCTTGAGGACAATCATTGTTATTCGCAATTACTTTATAATATCACATGGTTATTTATAGATACCTTTCACAACCATGATGTGAAAATTTTTTAATTTAATTATAATTTTGAGAGCTTAAAAATGAAAGTAAAAATAAATAAAATATGGATTTTAAGTTTTAAATAAAGTTTTTATATGATCTAGAGTCAGCACCTAATTTATATTTTACAAAACTTAATTATTTAATTGTTTTGACTTTCATGTGATTGTGATTTTAAGTTCTTTCTAATATGCAAAGTACATTTTATTAATTGTATTCTTTTTCTTCTTTTTTTGTATGTTAATGATATAGTTATTATAGGTATGATGTTGAAATCTAATTTAGACTCGGTACAATTCATATTTATAATACCATACAATGTCAACTTCAATTTATATCAATTATTTATTTCTATGCCCTTAAGGTCTTGTTTGAGTGGTAAAAAGATGGATGGAAGAATATAAAGTTTTAGGCTCAAATTCTTATAAAAACGTAATACTTGAAAAAATTAATAATAATAATAATATAAATTAACTTTTGATGTTATAATAAAGTGAAACTTTCATAATGAACATGGCAATATATATTAAATTATTAAAGAAATTTGTGGGTTTTCATGGGAAAAATAGCAGAAAGCAATTAAATAATTAGAGTGTTGTAGACAATTAACCATCGATTCAACCACGTTTATTGTTTTAAATTTAAGGGCGTATATGATACACTAATTGGTTTTCCATGTTGATTAGAAGACTACTTTAAAATGCATCAATTTTATAATTTATTTTCATTAGAATAAAATGTATTAGAATAAAATGTAAAACAAGATATATGATAAATAATGCAAATAATGTGATTATTATGAGAAATAAAATAATAGCCAAAAGAATGGGATGAGACACACATTTATGTAAATGTAGAGGGTATTTTCTATAATAATAATTATTTTTACTTAATTTTAAATATAACTTGAAAATAACAATTTTGGTAATTACTGAACATGTGAGATAGTTAGTGTATATAAAACTACTTGGCAATGTCTGAGTCGAATCGTGAGAATCTGATTCGTGCTTTATGACTCCTCACGATTCGTATGAGAGTTAGTTTGAGTGTGAGAATATAGTTCCTTTATGGTTCCTTCTTACTCGCATGAGAGTTAGTTTGGACGTAATATGATTTAAAAACGTATTTCATATGTGCACGAAACGTTCATGACACTCATGCTCTAATAAAAAAATAACAACTTTGATATAATTAGGCATTAACAAATTTGTTTCATTTACCATTTGAGTCGGGCTTAAAGGGTTTATCTTTACTATAGTATGAAAAAATTAAAAAATAAATAATTTTTTTAAAAAAAGAAAGAAGTAATAAATTTAAAAAAAAAAAGAAAAAGAAAAAGAAAAATTCGTATTTGATCTCTAGGGTCTAGAATGAAAATCTCGGATATAATCAAGAACAATTCGACGTAATAACTTTGCTCATTAACATTTTTTAAAAATATAAAAAGGAAAATAAACCCAAGTCTTCTCATTCTCATGGGTAAAAAGTGGATGAAAATAAGATTTTCATCCTTTGATTAACCCACCAAACACGCCCTTAAAAAAGTAGGTCGTAAAAGCAGTTACCTTTGGACTCATAAATCAAATCTGAATGAAGAAGAAGTGATGGAAAAGTAGAATCTGAAGAAGACAACACCAAACTCCGCCCATTAGACACATTTCCTTTTCTAATCCGTAGCAACTCAGCTTTTCTGATGGTGGGATTTCAAAAGCTTAGTATATGAAAAAAAAAAACATAAGTGGCTTCCTTAAATGTATAATATATATAAAACGGCACTCAATAATTTAATAAATAATGGCATGAATTATAGGTACTCATTTTAATAATTTACTTTTTGGTCATTGGGCCATGCCCCCGTCCATACATCATTTTATAATTTTTTTTTTTTTTTTTTACGTTCATTCACGTTGATTCACATTTGGATATTCTGTTGTATTAGTTTGTTCTTATAATAATTCGATCCAGATTCTTACCTTTGTCCATCTCATTCTGTTATTGTTTTGCTTGAGCTTGAACTTAAGGGCTACATCATTTATAATTAATAATCCCATATCACTCTATATATATATATATATATATATATATATATATATATATATATATATATATATATATATATATAAAAGAAGTATTATCACACTCAATTTTATATTCTTGATTAGTTTTATGATTGAAATTAATAATAAAAAAAATCAGCATTTATAATTAAAAAAAATGAAAACTATTCTCAAATTAAAAATAAAAGCATAAAAAGTAATGCTTTTAGATTATATTTTATTTGAAATTTAAAAATAATAATCAAAACCAGGAAAACACTCCATGAAGTTTCCTTATTTTGTGTTTTCTATCATTTTCTTTACATAAATCATTATTATTTTTACTTACCTCAAAATCAAATACGTACGATGAGGTCAAATCACACTAAAAAAATCATACAAAATAAATAAATGTCGGTATGAAGAAGGTAGTCAAAGCTCAAAAGGCCCACAGAAATTTCCTCCTTCGTCATTTTATTTGTTGATCTAAGAAAGAAAATTTAGTTAAAAATATAAAAAATAATAAATGTAAAAATATTTTCCTTACAATAAATTAATCAACAATGACAACCTTTACTTACTTGAAATGATGAAAACGTGTATCATTAAATTTCAATTGTTGTTCTTTATTTAATCAATTATGAAAAATTCAAAATTTGAATTTTTATATCATTAATCATCAATAATATTATTCTACGATCTAGATTGGTTTGTTAGTTGGATATAAAC
Organism: Tetrastigma voinierianum; assembly: GCA_016808115.1. Taxonomy (NCBI): domain Eukaryota; kingdom Viridiplantae; phylum Streptophyta; class Magnoliopsida; order Vitales; family Vitaceae; genus Tetrastigma; species Tetrastigma voinierianum. The sequence goes on along the minus strand of JAEQBH010005111.1, from coordinate 119,445 downwards.
TATTGTATAAGATAGATATATTATAAAAATATAATGTCATACTTATATTTAACTATAAAAATAAAAAATAAAATGAAAATAACTTTTATATTAAAAATGTTTAAAATTTATAAAATAAAATCTAGGGTTTTATCAACAAAAAAATAGAAAATAAACAATTTACATGTGCAGACTCCACCATCCCACATCCACATCCAATTATATAAATATTAATTGCACAAAAAATATATTTATATAATTAAGAATACTATATACAAGTAGCAAACGTTTTACATTCAATATGGAAAATTATATATATAATATAAGACATGAAAAATGTTAAATTGTAAAGCATATAACAAATAATATAGAGATAGGTACTATATATAATATCATATTTGAGATTATAAGGTATTTAAATTGTAAAATATAGTGATGCTTATTTAATATTGCTTGTTAACCTAAAGTGTTAGGTCCACTGGGGCCATGAAGTTTCCTGTTTTGATTTATTCGGTAGACGTGTATTATAATCCTTGGTAACTTTGTATTTCGTTCTACTAAAAGCATGATTAGAGAAATAATACGATAAAATTGGTACATGTATATAAAATCACTCTAAATTCAAAGAAAATTCAAAGCATAAAAAAATAAATAAATATGGCACATCTTTTAATTTCGTGGAAAAATAAGGTGCCACCCTCTATTGAGGTGAAGGAGGAAGCTGATTCCTTATATAATTCTTCCATCTACGGTTCCGACAAGCAAAAATCTGACTCCACCGCCGCCACTCGCTCCGCCCTCAACATGGCCAAGATCGCTATCGGCTCCGGCCGGGAGTTTGCGCAGCCGGACTGTATTCGAGCTCTGGTCATGGAGTTCATCGTTACCTTCCTGTTCGTCTTCGTCGGCGTCGGCTCCGCCATGGCCACCGGTTAATAGAAAATTTTGCTTGTGTTTTCAGTTTGTTTGTTTGTGATGATCTGATTTGTTCGTTTGTTTGTTTTTGAACAGAGAAGCTGAAGGGAGATTCGATGGTGTCGCTGTTTTTCGTGGCGATGGCGCATGCGCTGGTGGTGGGAGTGATGATATCGGCGGCGATGCAGATCTCCGGCGGGCACCTGAACCCGGCGGTGACTCTTGGTCTCTGCGTCGGCGGCCACATCACCGTTATCAGATCGTTGCTCTATTTCGTTGATCAGTGTCTGGCTTCCGCTATGGCCTGTATCATCCTCAAGTTTCTCAGTGGCGGACGGGTAAGTCCATATCCAAATCAAACAAAAGTTGGGCATCACTAATTTTAATTTGCGTAAGCTGGCTCTAGGAGTGTGAAATGTTATCTATTATGTATATATTATAAGGCTATTAGCTAGGCGTAAATATTTATTTGTTTAAAAGAACTTAAATAACTCAAAATTTATAAGTCTAACTACCTTTCATGTTTTTCTTGAAAAATTATTCATTGTAGACAAAAATGCTCCTTCTATATATCCTTGAAAAAGAAAATGTGATTTTTATAAAAAAAAAAATAAGGGTCTTTACATCCAAATTAGTTCAAAAATTGACGAAAAATTAGAATCCTATTTTATTCATGTTTTTATAGCTGATGCATTTAAGAGCCAATTTTTAAAAACACATAGAATACAATTTCATTGTTACCTGAAAATTCTTTCTATATATTCTGTAAATTTAGTGTTTTCATTGTTTTTCATCTTTTTCAGAAAAAAAAAAAAAGAAAAAGAATCAAACTGTGTTCTTTATGTTTTAACATTCTTGCTGGCTTTTGTTTTTAACAGCAATTCTTAAAAAGGGAATGCAGATATGCCCTTAGATTTCAGTTCAGTTTCAAAACAGATCAAATCACTTCTTTTTTAATTTTAGGTAGGAATAGAGATGCATGATTTGATTTTGCATTTAGCTACTGATTAGTTCCTTGTTTATAAAAGATGTCATTTTAAACCATGTTTTATGATTCTAGAATTCCTTTTCTCTTATAGAAAACAGAATCATTCAGAAATCAGCATCAAGCATACTTTGAGTTTTTATGTTTTTATGTTTGTGAAGGAAAAGAAGGTTTGTAATGGTGAAAATTTTTAAATGTGCAGGCAACTCCAGTACACTAGCAAGTGGAGTAGGGTGTCTACAAAGGGGTATTGATGGAATTTATCCTCACATTCTCACTGCTATTCATAGTGTACGCAACAATAATATCACCCCAGAAGAGTGCCCACGTTGATGGGCTGGGCCCATTGCTTACTGGGCTTGTGGTGGGGGCCAACATCATGGCTGGTGGGGCCTTTTCTGGAGCGTCCATGAACCCGGCCCGATCATTTGGGCCAGCATTGGTCAGCTGGGACTGGACCAACCACTGGATTTACTGGGTTGGCCCGCTGGTGGGTGGGGCTCTTGCCGGCTTTGTCTACGAGAATTTCTTCATAAACAGACCTCACGTCCGTCTTCCGACGACACAGGAAGAAGAAGAAGAAGAACGCTTCTGAAATGCTTTTAGTTTGGAATTTTAGAAAGAAGCAGTGAGAATGAGAAGGAAGTGAGAACAGTGCTACTTTTTCTTTTTCTTTTTCTTTTTCTTTTTTTATTTAAGTCTTGAGTCCTAGACTTTTGTTGTTGTAAAGTTTACTATATATGTTTATGGTTTCAGTGTGGCTCAGTGTTAATGTTTTTATATTGATTTTATTTTTCGCACTATAATAATTTTCTTTTGGTGTAATGGAAAGTCTGTGAGAAAGGACAACCCACATAAATAAAACAGCGAGCCTTTTCACTTGTTTATTGATTTTTGCTATTGTGCTTTTTCTTTGTTTAGACGGCTTCCCATTAACTTCTCCCCATTTTGCTTTTCTTTTAGAGGTATAAACCACTTCTGTAGTAAAGAACAATAATAGTGAGTTAGTCCTTTTATATATATATATATATATATATATATATATATATATATATATATATATATATTAACCTTTGATAGCTGCTTGATGTAGGCTACGTATTAATGTTATATTTAGTTTGCAAAAAAAAAAATCTAAACAAAATAAATATTTTTCATGTTTAATTTCACCATATAATATAAGGGAATAAATAAAATGAACACGAAATATATTTATTAATTTAAAAATAATACGTATTCAAAAAATAAGTTTTAAATTATTTTATTTTTAAAAAATTTCTTTTATGTTTTCTTTTCTTGGTACTTTCCTTTAGAATTTTCAAGGATCCAACATGTCTAACCAAAATAAGTGCAAACAGAATAAGACGGTTTTTGTTTATTTTTACTTAATTTTAAAATATAAATTAATAAATTAAAAATTATTTAATGATGTTTTTTGATAATTTAAAACTATCCGGACGGAACCTAAAGTCCTTTTCTCTAAATGTCATGTCTTTTAAACTTTGAAAGTTCTATCAAATGAGTTTATTTAATGGTGTTCAAGTATTGGATTATTTATTTTTATAATGTTTTATTTCTATTAAGTATTAGAAAGTAAAAATAAATAAATATGTTATTCTTACTATTTGGAAATTTTTTAAAAATTTCGACTTTTTCTATTAAGAACTATATGATATAAAATATATAATATAACAAAACCCTAAAATTAATTCATCTTTTTTTTTAAGAGTAAAACTAATTAAATACATTTTTTAAAGCTAATAACTTTGTAATATAATATAGTAAACTGCTTCCATCGAAACTTCCGGTCATATATAAGTATTTAATCGTTTTTAACGTTAACGTTCTAAGCAATTGAACTAGACTTGTGACCAAAATTAATTCATCTTAAACCATCAAATTAGCATATATATTTATCCTTATAAATTATATAATTAAGGTAAAAGAGAATGAATATTAATAGAGGAGGTATAAGAAAAAATGGGAGATAAAAGGTAAATTGGAATGTGGATCACAAAGGAATAAATTAATAATTTTACTTATCTATTAAAATCGTTTTTGATGTTATTTTATTAAATATATTTAATTATTTATTAAATTGAAATCTTTGTCAATACTCATAAAACCTGACAAGATAAGATCCAATGAGTACAATATATATGATAATGATAACCATTGCAAGGTTGACTTGAGCTCATTACTAATACTACGGTGCATAATAAAAAGAATCACTAGTACTCAAAAAGTGATAAGAAAGTTGAAAATTGGGACCAAAATTCATACCCATTGAACTCTATTATTAGAAAAAAGACAATATTGTTTTTCTTTATCAATAGGACCACAGATTTAAACCTTGAGCAGTCTCCATTAATGTTTGAAATAAAGGAAAATTTGAGTTTTGATGGAGACTTTAAAAAATGTAGAAAATATAAATTATTCAAGTCAAATTACATAATTTGTTGATTTTGAATTTATTTATATATATATATATATATATATATATATATATATATATATATATATATATATATATATATATACTCTAATCTTATTTTTCTCAAATCTCTTAGAAATGAAACATAGTATAAAGAATCAAATTTTATAAAAATGTTTATACGATGAGAAGGGTGTTTCAGGTTCGAGTCCACAGTTTTACTATCAATCTTCTATACAAAAATTTGTACTAACATTTTTAATAATAAAATAAATATAAAACATATTGTTTATTAACTTCTTTCAGGTGCTAAGGTATTCCTATTTGATATTGTTTAATTTATGAATGTTTTAGATTAATGAAGTCTGGCTGAATGATTAAGAGCAGGTTGCATGGGATGTAGAAAGTTTAGGGTTTGACTCCCAATGAGGACTAAATATGTGAATGATCGATTTATCTTATAATATAATACAAGTGAAAGAAATGTAAAACAATTTTAAAAATCTGAATGTCTTTAATTTATTTATTTTTTTTAAAAATACCGTTAAAGTGCTTGAACTTATTATTAGAATATATAAAAAATTTGATGATTATTAAAATAACTGAATAATACATTATTATTGCTCATTTAATACTGAGTAGATTTGGGGATTGTTTTTACTTTTATCTTGTAAAATTCATTTGAAAATTAATTAAAAAACTATTTTCTAACAAATGAATTATTTAAATTTATACTATTTATAAATGTATCAACCTCTTCAAAATTTTGATTGGAATGGGATGAAATCAATTTATATAAATAAGATACTTTTTTTTTACATTTATTCATTTTACATATATAATTAGTAATTTATTCTTTATCTTATAAGGACTTGGATCAGTTGAGATGGGCCCTTAATCTTTATTAGATACTCTCTCTAGGCGCTGCACGTATGCGCCTTCCTGAAAGAAATTCGCGGTTCTGGAAACAAAAATTCTGACGGATTAAATTATGTTGGTAGTGCAGAAGCGGAACTCTCGGCCAGACCAGCGTATTTTTCCACATTTTGCTACCATTTACGACGAATACTACGGGAAATTATCGTGGAAGTGTTATAGGTAATTTTCCCGTTATGTAAGCGTCAGCGTTTAGGTACCATTTAAATGATCTACGGAAAATTGCGCGGAAGTGTTAAAGTAGATAATTTTAAGCGCTATATATAGCGCCAACTTTAGAGTACCATTCTGAAGCCAGAATACTACGGAAAATTACCGGCCCGGAAGTGTTAAGTAAGTGGTACTCAACTACCCAAGCCCGAATACCTAAAAATTGCAATGGAGTGTTAAAGGTGGTAATTTCCCGACCTGTGGAATACCTCACGAACATTACCGTAGTGTTTAGTAGGTAAATTTTATCTTTGATACTTTTTTTTGAAATATTTATCTTTAATATGATATTATTAAATATAGTGTAATTATAATAATATTTTAAATTTTATAAAATGAAATAATTTTAATGTTTAAACCTAATATATCAAAGAATTAAAATTAATTATTTTATTCTAACCAATATATATATATATATATATATATATATATATATATATATATATATATATATATATACTTATTTACAATTAATATAACAAGTTGATGAATGATATATATAATATTTTGATTTATAACATTAATCGTTGTTGCTTAGTGGATCTCGTGTACCCCAGAAGTTCGGGTGCGGGTTGAGCCGGGTCAAATTCTCGACGTATTACTGCGAAATTTTGTTGGTATTTAGTCACTGCATTTGTAGATTTTCATGACTTTCACTGCAAACTTGGCGATTTACGTAGATTTCCGTGGAGTGATTTACCTACCAGTTGATTTTCCGTCGGTGAATTTATTACCTCGCCACAACAACCTACGAAATATAGTTGTCGGTATTCCGTAGGTAAATTTAATTACCGAGGGAATTGTTTATATTACCTACAGAATTTTCCGTAGGTAAATTGTCAATTTGTTGTAGTGGCATGTGTTTTTTTCTCTTGTTTTTAGCAATTTAGGTGGGTTCACAAGTAGATTTCTCGCAACTTGAATTACCTACGGATTGATTTTCCGTCGGTAATTTATTTACCTACATACAACAACCTCGACTATAGTTGTCGGTATTCAGTAATTAAATTTAATTACCGAGGTGTTTATATTACTGAAATTTCCATTAGGTAAATTGTCAATTGTTGTAGTGGCATGTGTTTTTTCTGCACATTTTTTAGCAGAATTTAGGTGCGGTTCGCGATGATTTCACCATAGCAGATAGCTTGAAAGATTCTCCTGAGTTAGTAAACTCTTATAAGGATGATGACACTAGTTTGTCACATATTTTGTTCAATCTTGATTCAAGCTTCCTTGATTACTATGTTCTTATGAAGCTTGAATTAAGAATGCTATTGATGCGAGAGCTTCTGATATACATTGAAATTGATTTTAATTATGAAAAATTCAAATTCGAGAGGTTGTGAAACCTTAGAGAAACCAAATATGTTTCCAAACCAAATATTTTGAGTCTTGATACTATTTTGATTTGAAGTTGTTTTATTTTAGAAAATTTTGTTCTCCAAGTTAAAGTAGTAGTTGATTTATTTAATTTAGAAAGTTTGTTTTCCTAGTCAAAGTAAGAGTTGCTATTTATTTTTAAGAGTTATTTTATTTAAATTATAAAATCTTTGTTTTCAAGTCAGTAGAACAACTTTATTTGATTTAAATAGTATGGTATATATACATAATGTAGTCTTTGAGAATCAATTCAAGTTTAATAATATTTTCAAAATTTTCTTTCAAAGTTATCTCTTGTTATTTTAACTTCTTAGGTGGATTACGGCGAGTGAGGTGAATTGCTTAACATCATGATTGATTCGTTGGTTGATGAAGTATATCTTGTTCTTTTATCTCTTTGATGAATTACATAAGTGAAATCCGTAGTTTTTATCTCTTGATGGATTAACACAGGTGGTGAAGTAAGTATCTATCCTTATAACGATGGTTTAATCTCATCTCATCTTCCTTTAACCTTTCCATATATAACCAATTTCAACCTCAACTAAAACTTTGGCAGCTTGTTGTATTTTAAAACATTTTTCGTATATTTTGTTTCCTGTAGAAATCATAAATGTCTATCATTCAAAATCTTAGAAAACCCAAAATCGTGCATAGTCCTCGCCTATCTTAGAAAGGCAGAAAATCGCAAATAACTCAAAATAGAACATTTGCGACAAGCCAAAACTTTAACGTTCAGACACAAATCCTTCATTTTAATTAAACCTTAATTCCATCACAAATAAACGTCAAATATGCCCTATTACCTTTGGAACCAGACATGTTCCTTACTCTTCAAGGTTACATCTTATACATTTTAAAACTACCATAAACCCATCCCTAATTTACTCAAACCGTTAAATCATCTATCATGATTGTATCCTTATCACTACAAAAATTTAGTTTTTCTACGTTTCAAAGTTTTACGATTAGCTAATACTAGTCATTGATTCCAATTTTCTCACGATGAACTTTGAAACAAGTGTGCTAATTTTAATAGATAAACAATTTAAATATTTTATTTATTCCCGACCAATAATTTTATTTATAGCAATAATTGCTCGATCCCTTAGATATTATAACTTGTGACGGTTATTGATTGGTTGTAAAATGGATTAGTATTTATGATAAATCTTATATTGGTCACAAAAAATACTAAGATATATAAAAAATATTATAGCTCGTCCTTGGAAGTTTGATATTTTGTGAGGACTAGTTATTTTAGTCTCAAAACATCTTATAATCTGTGACCACTTATTGATTAATTATTCAATAGTATAGTATGAATAACTTTATGTTAGTCTTAAAAAAATTATAATTTATGAGAAATATTAGTAACACATCTCTAAAAAGTATGATATTTTGTGAAGAAGCCAAATAAAGTGGTCTAAAATGTCTTATGATCTATGATCATAAGTGATTGGCGTGACAGTATAATAATTGTGGCAAACTTATGTTAATTCTCCAAAAATATAATCTATAGAAATATTATAAACATCTCTAAAAATTATGACATTTGTGAGGAGCGGTAAAAGTGGTGTAAGATACCCTCACGTCTATGACTACTTATTAATTAATCGTAGAAAAAGTATATTAATTGTGATGAAACTTATGTTAGTCTAAAAATATATATATATAGTAAATGAAATATTATAACATTAATACTGCAAAGTATATGATATTTTGTGAGAAAAAATAAAATTGGTCCTTAAGATACCCTATGATCTATGATCACTTTCGTTGTTTGGTTATAGGAAATGTGTATTATTCTGATACCTTATGTTAGTGCAAAAATATATATTCGAGAAATAATTTGGCTTTTATAAAAAGTTTGATATATTATAGGAACTAAAGATAGTGACAAAAATGTTATATTATTGTCTATATTAGTCATTGGTTGGCCTAAAAATCTTTGTGTTGCAACAACTTACATTGATTACATGAAAGACTTTAACATGTGAGAAAATTCATAATTAATTCTCCTTTGAAATTTTAGTATTTTGAGGCGATGGTGTAGTTACAAATATACAGCATTAGGATCATTGTTTTTTTGTGACTTTTTCAAAATACACTTTCTAGTTTAAACAATTTTATATTATTATTAAAAGTTACCTTCTTAAAATACACACTTCATGAGGCTTTTTAAACACATTAAAATATTACTCTCAATATAAAACCAATTTGTAAAAATATTTATAAAGTGGCTATAATTTTCAATTAATTATATGTTTTTTCAGTACTTATATAAAATAATTACAAAAAATATCTTTAAAAATAATTCCAATTTTTTATAGGCTTTTGGACCCATTGTAATAAATTAAATCGATAAATATATTGCAAATTATTTTGATAAAAATCTATAAAATATTTATTATTTTTTAGTTGACAATGATATAAATTGGGTTTTAAATTTTTATATAAGTTTATATTAACACATTTAAACTATCTTAAACTCCTTAAATCACTTATCAATGTTTTATTAATACTTTCCATTTATAAGATAATTTAAAATTATTCTATAATTAAGTAAAGAGAACAATAGATAATGGTGGAAAACTATATTTATATTGTATAAATAATATATATATATATATATATATATATATATATATATATATATATATATATATACATATATCGATAAAATATATTACCAAATTATTTTGATAAAATCTATAAATATTTATTATTTTTAGTTGACAATGATGATATAAAATTGGGTTTTTTATTTTGCTTTATATAAGTTTATATTAACACCTTTTAAACTATCTTAAACAACCGTCATATCAATGTTTTATTATTAATATTTTCCATTTATAAGATAATTTAAAATTATTCAATGAATTAAGTAAAGAAAACAATAGATAATGATTGGAAAACTATATTTATATTGTTTAAATAATTATATATATATATATATATATATATATATATATATATATATATATATATATATATACTCTCATATATATATATATATATATATATATATATTACAAGTATTTTGATAAAAATCTTATAAAATATTTATTATTTTAGTTAGACAATGATATAAAATTAGGTTTTCTGATTTTATGAAAGTTTATAATACCAACACCTTTTTAAACTATCTTAAACTCCTTAAATCATATCAATGTTTTATTAATATTTTCATTTATAAGATAATTTAAAATTATTTAATGATTAAGTAAAGAGAACAATAGATAATGATTAGAAAACTATATTTTATATTAAAATAGTTTTAGTAACTATTTTTCATACGAAACATGTAAAGAGTGCATGTTTTAGCTGGATAAACATCAATTTAAGTGCATTGATATAAATAGGTTGGTTGAAAGTATTAATAAACTAAATATATTGGTAATTACTAATTGGATTTTAAGGATAGAAATAACGATTCTGAAGTTTTATTCACTTTTCTAAAATTCAATCGTGGCTGATTTTTAATATAACAATGGCAGAAGGCATTTGTATTCAAATCCCTTATGATTTATTTTATTTTTAAATTTTTCAAATTATAATTAGTATGTAACTTTTAGAATATATGTTAATTAAAATCTTATAAAATTATTATTATCAGTAACTTTTAGAATATATATTTAATTAAAATCTTATAATATTATTACCAGTAACTATTTTTTTTCAACTTCAAAAAATGATATACTTAATTAAATTTTATAATAATATTCTACTCTTTTAAATATTTAATTAAAATCTTATAATAATCTTATTATTAGTAACTTTGTTTTCAAATACAAAAATATTATATTTAGTAAAATTATAATATTATTATCTTTTAAATTTTATGGTTTCACTTCAGTTTAATTACACTGCATAAATCATAAAAGCTTTTTGAAACATAAATTATAAAAGTTAAGCAAAGAAAAAAATTGAATAAAATTACATGAAAAAAAAAAATCCTTATTTATCCTAAGAATGCTTAAAAATTAAAATTTTATTTTATTAAATTAAATTTAAATATAAATATTCGTAATAATGAAGGCCCTAGTTTAGATTATCTCTAAATTCAATATTTAAATTATCCTCTTCAAAAAAAGTAATTATCTTTAATAATTTATTAATATTATTATCATTAAAGAAATGAGACACAAGCCCTAGTTTTCTTTCTCCCGTTCTCTCTCAAAATGTGTACAAATAGTATGTGTTTGATCTTTCATAAACTAGAAGCAAGTGTAAGTCTCCATAACTTTTTTTGGGTTAGTTTTATTTAATTTTTATTTGAAACTTTGAGTGATTATTCTTTACTGAAAGTTTTGATTTGTGAAATTTTGTTTTGCCAGTATGATTAAAATGACATGACTAGAAAGATTGTTGGAATTCCTTTGTAGTAGCATATGAAGACACTATCTTTTTTTTTTTTTGTTCATTGATTATTTGTGAAACATTATTCGCAAGACATATGCAAAGATACTTATTAAATTATCTATTCATTAATATATTTATCTTACGTTTTGTGATGACGTCATTATTTATGTATAGTTTGAAACTTTCTTTGATCTATATTCCAAAAAACTTTATATCTTAATAAATAATTTATGTTTCTTGGGAAATACTATCATTTATGGTTTATTGGTGGGTGATGGGTGTCCTTCTTGGGATAGGGGATGAGTTCATGTTGATTGTTATATGGTTGTAATAATAGCCACAATAGACATGCAAAAAAACTGATAAACATTATAAAGGTTGACTTCTTGGCAAACATTGAGGCCAAAGCACACTTGTTGGTAAAGGAAATTTTAACCTAATAAATAAATCTTTAGATGTTATTACTCTGACACATATAAGATTCAAGGTAATATAAATTGGGTTTAAGATTTTTAATATATTTACTGACTTTTCCTAAAATTCTTGGATATTTTAACTAATTTTAATGGATCATTGAAATTCTTTAATCTATAAAGAATATTCAAAAAGTGTAAGTTGTGCTAATGTTTTCCAATTCCAAACCATTATAAGTAGTGAAAGAAATTTTGTTTGCTATTCTTATCATCTTACTTAATTTTTTTTCTTCCTCCAATATTCAACCTCAAAATGTGAATTTTGATCTCCGTTGACATTTATTTGATTGTAAATATAATTAATTGTCATTTTTATCTTTTGAGTGTTAGAAAATATTTTATATCTTGTAAATTAGTAAAGATATTCTTATAGATTTAGACATGAGACAAACTATCTTGGTAATTTTTTGCAAGAATAAATTTTGTAACCAAGAGTTATAAACTCAAAAGCATCCTTCAAATGTATTACATAAAAACTTAAATGTTTTTTTGTTTCCTTTTAATTTAGGTTGTCTTTTATATTAACGGTACCTACTACTTTAATATTATTTGAGTTATATAATAATGGCCATGCCGTGACTTATTCACCATTTGAAATCTAAAATTATATGGAATGTCTCAAGTCCTATAATCTCAACTAGTTGTCATATTATTTATCATATTATATTGTAAAGCAATTATAAAGCTCTCGGGTGGTATCAATCTATCACCAACATTGTTTGTCCATCATGTCAGCATGATTGCACAAGGTGTTTTTGTAAAACTATCAAGGTAATTGTTATGATAGGTTTTGTTCCAATCAATATAATCTCTTTGTCATTATCATATGGGGTTCATCAACAACAAGAAGGCGAGACCCATCTCGAGGAAAGGGTTAGGGTGTACTATTAGAGAATGGAGAAAGAATTCTTATATCATTTGGAAGAAGAGGAAGACAGCTATGTGCTTATGCTTGCAAATTTGCTAGTAGAGATTAATTTTAGACTATTTATTTTAGCTATGGAAATGACCAATTGTGACCATTTAATTTCATCCTAGAAATATTTAAACTATGTCTAATTTTTCATCATGAAAAATTATAAGCCATAGTAGTTGTTCTTCGTCGTGCAAATAATGAAATTACTAAGCTACATACATTCATCGTAGAAACATGAAATTGTGACCACATAAATTCGTTGTAGAAACGAAATTAACGTCGTGTTAATTCATCATAAAAACCACGAAATTACAGCCATGAAATTCGCCATTAAAAACCATGAAATTGCGATATCTCATTCATCATAGAAACACAAAATCGTGACCATGTAAATTCATCGTAGAAACACGAAATTGCGACTATATAAATTCATCATAAACATGAATTTGATCATGTAAATTCATCATATAAACAAACAATTGGGACCATGTAAATTCATTGTAGAAAAACGAAATTGCAACCATGTAAATTTATCATATAAACACCAATTTATGATCATGTTAATTCATTGTAGAAACACGAAATTGCGATTATGTAAATTCATTGTAGAAACATTTCAAATGCGATCAAATGTTTTCATTGCAAAAAAAAAAAATTTGCGACCAATTGGTAGAAAGTGAAATCTGCCATCAAGATGTTGAACATAAAAAATTTACATTAATGGCCAAATATAAATATCGCGTAAGCAAATTATGTAATGAAGTTAAGGAATGGTCGCGAGAAAACATTCATGGACATCTTATGGCGATTGTGCGACTAACGTTTTGGTTGCGGATTATTGTCGCGACTAGAAATTTTGTATTTAGGATGAATAACATAGTTTGGAATATCAAATTTCTAGTAGTGATCATCTATTTTTATATAAACTCAAATCAGGAACCTCCAGTACACACATCTCCCCTTTCCCGCTCCAGGCACGAAGGACAAATAAGATGGTAGTTCAGAGATGGGAGGTGAACGTAAAGTGGGAAATGGACAACAAATATTTTAGGTGCCACATGCCATGAAAATAAATATACGTACATATGAATGGGTGGGAAAAGTCCTCTCGTACCTATCTAGCTATTGAATAGAATTGTAGCATGCGTTTTGAAAAGTTACCTTTATGAACACTACCAACTACGTACCTTCAATTCTATTTCTAACATGGACGGATGGGATAAGGACCATTTGTTGTAATGATATCTACCATCTATTTATGATTTACTTTGCTTTCACTAACAGAATTATCACTTAGAAAGTTAATTTCAAGCAATCTGTTCCTGATCGGCATATTGTGCTCAAATCTTGTAGTAAGTTTTGGAAATTTTGATTAATTATTCATATTAAATGGCAACTTAGGTTTAATCGAGATATTTGCGGGGAATCAGAATGGTTTAAGGGATTACATATAAGAGTAGAAACAACTACCACACTTGTTTTCTTTATTATTGTTATTATTAAGCATTAAGTTATTTATTTTTATAAATTATAATTATGTTTTTTTTACAATTAAATGTTTGTTATAATATAATAAGCTATCTCGTAAGACCAATTTAGGTTCCTCTTTTTTTTTTGTCTTCTACTTTTTAAACTTTAAATATTGTATGATATGGACTGTAAACTATAATTATGTTGAAAAATATTATGATGAAGTGATATTATATTAATGTAAATCCGTTAATTATTAAATGCAGAACTACTAATTTTTTTAAAAGTTCAAATTTAACGGTAACATCCTATAATCTGTGGTTACCACGACAAAGTTGTGATTTGACATTAAGAATATGATACAGACATATATATATATATATATATATATATATATAGGATTAATTAAATTGTCGATAAAATTTAACATGATTTTTAAGGGGTTTGAGTTGAGTATAATTATGTTTGGATCGTATTCGTGTTAGCAATCTATAGTATTTAATAAATGAGTCGTATTAGGTGATATATGCAACTTGTGAATTTGTCTAGAATGTTTCGTTTAATTATTATATTAATTAATTAATATATTTAATAGATTATTTATGTTAAATATAGATTATTAATTATAATTCATATTATTTTAAATAATAAAATTAATAAATATGTTAAATTTAATAAGATATTTATATTAAATATAAATTATTAATTATAATTTAATTATTTTAAATAATCCATTAAATATGTCGTATTTATATTCGTATTGATCTGTATAACAAAAATAATAAATAAGTTAATAAAAATAATAAATAAGTTAACTTTATGTTAACGAATATTGATATATTTATTATTTATATTGGGTTTAGGTTTACGAACCATTATATTAACGATAAGAGCACGATCAATATATATAGGAATTGCCACCAATATATATATATAAAGGACAGCTGTACGAAGGACATAAAATAATAATTAGCTTGACTTTTGATTCTCTCATTTACTAGAAGCTATCTAAATATGGTACTAAACTAATGCACGTGAAAGTAGAAATAACTTCTTCTTTTGATAACCCATTGCTACCTTCTAAACATGCCGTAGAAGTATAAAAATTAGAACTTTAGGGTTAGATACCCCTTATGATGATAATAGGACTAAAAGTGCCAATTTTCTAGTTTGGGGCCTTGGGCTATATATATAAAATGGAGAATTTTCCATCTATTATTTTAGATAAATATTACACATACATTATACATACATGTATGTATATATACATCCACACTACAACTTTAGGGTTAGATACCCCTTATGATGATAGACGAAAAATGCCCATTTTCTAGTTTGGGCTATATATGAGAGAGAGAGAAGGAGGAGATAACCTTAATGATGGGTGCTTGCACATCATAGACCCTTAAAATTAATGGCCAAATAAATCTTTCAATCATTTTAAGGAAGACTTTAATAGAAGTATAGCTAAGACCGGACCAACTAAGGAGTAATCAAGCAAGCAATATTCATGGATTCTTTATACATATATATTTAACTACTGAAAATGGCTACCTAGAAGCTTCTTCTCCACCCATGAAGGAGACAACACAGGACTCATCTCATACCCCATCATCTTTCTCTTCATATCATCGTTCGGGTTGCCGTCATCCAAGCATACCTTCTTCTGCTCATCCGGTAAAACCCTAATTCTCCATACCTTGAAGGTCTGGTCCAAGCTTGCACTATACACCAAAAACCCCATCAACACTTTCTCCATCTCCAAACAAGCAGCCAAACATCTCACTGGCCCTCTATGTCCATCCAACACTGCCAGACACTCATGAGAGTAGCTCCCTTCCTCCCTCCTCCAAACCCTAATTGTAGTATCCTCTGATCACTGAATCAAGCTACTCCACCGCCACCAAACAAAGAACAGCAAACCTGTGACTTTGCAGGAACCCAACATGGTTAGAACCGGCCGGACGATTTCTCCTTCTCCCAGAAATTAATGAATTATCTGAAGATCCTGAATATAAAAACAAGTATTGAGAGAGAAGCTAAGGACCAATCCGTTTACCGGCGAGGGTTGGAATTTGAGGGTCATTGTGAGGGTATGAGAGCTTTCTCCATATACTCTCCTCCATATTTTCACTGATCCATCAGAAGAACAAGTGAATAAACAACCGTCTTCCTGGTTTAACACCATGGCATTAACTTTATCTTCATGAGCAACAAATGAATCTACACACTGTTTTTCCGAAACCCGCCATGCTTTCACTGTTCTGTCCCGGGAGCCTGTGTACAAAATGCCCTCTGCATGGTAATACGCCATGCAAGAAACACAGTCCTTGTGCTTCTGCGGACTTGCCCTGGTGAGAAATTAAAGAATTCATGAGAATAATAAGGGATTTTCTTATGTGTTATTCAACCAATCATGGACATATATATTGTTACATCATACAAACAACGAACCGTCACATAGGCTCTATTGTAACATGTAAAGTATTAAAGAAATAAAATAGAGGAAAAAAAGAAAAAAAAAAAAAAAAAAAAAAATATATATATATATATATATATATATATATATATATATATATATATATACCTATATATATATATATATATATATATATTGGAGAAATAAAAAAAAAAGGGTTAAACTTAACAAATTAATTCTCATTATATTTGACTTTCTTTTTTATATTTTTTATAATGAAATCCAAACATTAGAAAATCATTTTGAGAGGCTCAATTTGGAATTCAAAATGCAATTGTCCAAAAGAAAAAATAATAAAAGAGGAAAATGATTTTTCGTTGTGGTTTCATCATATAAAATATAATAAAAATTCCTCAAATTTTACATATTTTTAAATTATTAATTCTTATATAATAAAGAGATAAACAAATAAAATGAGTTTAAATAAACATATATAATTGATTTGTTAAGTTTGAACATATTTTATTTTTCTCCAAATTTTTCTTTCAACTTTTTTTCTCTCTATTTTAATTTTTAGTATTTTGGGTTCCAAACAACTCTCAAATACTTACGGCTAATATACAAAATAGATAACATTACCTGGGAAAGACAGGCAATGAGGTTTTTCTCGGAAGGGTTGAGACCTTCTTGTACCGAAAAATTATCCGAATTCGTGACATTCCACACCCGGATTTTGTTGTCTCTATGTGTAGTGAAAAGCATGTTACCATGCCCCAGGATGGCCCGGACTTCGCCGGAGCTGGCCTTCAGATACCCTTTCTCGATGCAGTCCGGCTGCCGCCATACCCGAACCCGGCTGCTGTCGGAACCGGTGAAGACAAGCCCCCGGGAAACGGCGATGGAGTTTATGTTACCTTCATGGCGATGGAGGGAGGCGATGCAGTGGTAGAGGAGAGGAAGGAGTATGGAGAGGAGAGAGCGTCCACGGCGAGTCGGGACTCGCCGGCGGCATTACCGTCATCATAGATCGTGTAGGGCTTAAATGGTGGTCATGTATTTGATGGGTTCTGAGAGGGGAGTGATTTGAGGATCGATTGAATGATTTCCTCTCTTCATCCATGTAGCTAGAAAGATTTCTCTTCCCAGAGAATAATTGAAAGAGAGAGAAAGATGAAGAAGATAGATATATTGTAGTGAGAAGTCTGTACCTCATGGGGGATGGGTAGATAGGGTATATAAAGATGGAATCAAGGGGTGGTGTTATTAATACACCTCAGTAAGGTTGGAGGTGTAAACATGGTGTGCAAATTGGAATACCATTGATCAAGTGACAACATGACATTAAATATGAAAGTGATGGCATGAATGAATAATAAGATCATTACCATACATGCACTTGCATGTTAAATTCTTCTTTCATGTTTTGTAATGAACATGGCTTCTCTAGGTAGACACTTCAAATATGTTTGGATTGGTTTTCTAAAAGCAAGATTTGGTTTAGAAAGTGCTCAACTGTTTGAAAATGTAAAAAACTAATTGTGACCTATTTTCTCTATCTTCAAATATGTTTTAACTATAAATAACTTTTATAAGTTGTTTGGTGTAGCAAAATATTGATAAAATCAAAGAAAAATGAAAAGAATATTACACACATATATTTACTTGGTTTGACAATATGCCTATTACCACAAGAATGATGAAAACCTTCACTATCTCAAATTAGGGGTACAAGAGAGGATATCTTAAATTAGGGTTACAAGAGAGGATACTTATAATAACACTAGGTATGGTAAAAAGTTAAAAAAAAATCCTCCTCTACCCTTCACTATATCCGCAGGCAATTGCTCCATTTTTTTCTGGATAAAAAAATGTTCCTCTAAATATGATCCCATTAACACAACACAGTTACATTTTTATTTTATTACTTTTCCAATTTATACATTATATTATATTACAATCATTATAAGGTAAGTGAAAAATGAAATATACCTTATTCTTTAATTTTGAGAACAAAATGTTATTAATTTATTTGGTAATATTTTATGAGAAATTGTTATTATTTTTAAAGAATTTATTAGGAATGTAAATTTTTTGGCAGTGTTTTGAGTTTATTTTGAAAATTGTTTTCTTAAATAAATATTTGACAAAATTTAGGAAATATTTTAAATTTTAAAAATCACTATAATATTAAAAATAATTATAATGATTTGAAATTCTTGATAAGTGATTATTCTAAAAATAGTTTTTTTTTTTTGAAAAGTTTTCTAAATAGTTTTTAAAATATACTTTTGTAGGCAAGGGCATAAAGAATGAGGGTCTAAGATTTAAGTCTTAATGGAGATGGTTTACTACATTGTAATTAAAGTGTTTAACTTTAAAAAAATTATAAAAAACAATATTTTAACAGGAAATACAAAATACTTTCTATAAGAACTCTGGTGAAACAAGTTTTCACTTAGTCTAAATAATTTTGATCATTTTATATGATAAAATATTCTCACTACATACGTTAAAAGAAAAATAGTTTGAATAAATTAAACAACGAGAGTGAAACTGTCTCATCAGCTTGCAAAGGCCAGTGCTTTTCTTTTTAGTGATCAACGAGTTTGCCTATCAATATTTATTTAAACATTTATTTTTTTTAAAGTTTTTTTGTATTCCTTTTTCAAAGTGCAGTACTCAGTACTCACCATTGAAATGTTTTATTGATATTCATTTTGATTAATTAATTGTTAAATGTAAGTGTACTATATATAGGAATCGCATTGCTCATCTTCTACATAAAAATTCAAATCCAAGGATTTTTCTTATAATTACTGTAAAGTATTTGGGACATCTCACAATTAAACCTTGGATTATATCACAAAACTTTAGAAGATTAGAAAGGATCTTCAAATCATGTTGAATTTTATGGAACTTGAGTGATGGAATTTCTAACTAATACTGTCAGAATATCTTTATATGTCATAACAGTGATTTAATGTTTCAGCACCGAGCAGTAAAAACACTGTACATGAGTTGATGCCATCCTACTTGGATTGAAAAGCTATTTTATGAGTCTCCGTTTTAATTTAGAGGAATTGGTTTAAAGGGAATAAAATAAAAGTTATTTGTAAAATTAGCCTTTTACTTTTATAACTTTAAAATATTCCCATTTTAGATAAAATTTTGTCTTGTATTAAAATCCAAAAAATATTATAAGAATTTAACTCATTTAATATGTTGGACTTAATCGTGGACAAATTATAGTATTTGAACAAAGCTTAAAGTTAGTCGAATCAGGGTTTTTAACACTTGGTTTATACGTATTGAAACACTATTAATTGTAGTTTATGTTTAAGCTCAAACTTGAAAATGCATTAGAATTTGAGTTTATAACAGATATAATAGTGTTTAGTTTGAATTTATGTCGATTCAGTTATATTTAAATGACTTGGAAGAGTTAAATCTAGGTTTTAACATAGTAATTAGAAGGGTAAATTTGTCAAATTATATAAAAATGTGAAATTATTTTAGGGTTTAAAGAAAATGAGTTAGATTTGCAATTATTTTTGCTTTTTGACTCTTTTAAAGGGTTACATCTTTAATTTATTTGAAAAATTAGGTTATGTGCAAAACACTTGAAATCAAGGTCGATTTCCATAATTTTAAAAATATTTGATAAATGGTCTATCAAACCTTAAGTACAATCCCAATGAACCTCAAGTACTATTACCATATATGTTAGGTGAGGACTTTGTGCTTAGGTTTAATAAATTGTTAAGATTTGTTAGAGCTCTTTGTGATATTTTAAATTAGGAACATGATAGTTTCAAGTTTTTTATTTCAAATAAATTAAAATGAAACCCCGAAAACACAGTTTCCTATCCTACTTTCAAAGTAAAATTAGGCTTTTTTTTTTTATAACTCTATATTTTCCCTCAACTGTTTTTTCATCTTTAAAATAAATGAACAAAAACATAAGTTCAATAATTATCCAGTTGTATTCTGTTTTTGTTCTTAAAAATAATATTATTTTAAACAATAAAAATACTAGGTATAAAATTATTTTTTGAAATAAAATACTTTAAAATATATTTTTTGTTTTTATTAAAAAATTGAAGAACAATTTTTAGGCAGTTTTTAGAAAATAGTTGCAAACAAGACTTCAACCTTCTTTCATTATTTGGTGTAGAGAGCTCAGTTCCTTAATTTTAACGGTTTTATGTTGTGCGTTAAAAATCTGTATTTTTGAATTTTGAGAACCCCAAGATTTTTCGCACATGGGAGACCAATCCCGCAGTGAAAATTCTGAGAGAGGGACCTCCGTTTCTTAATAAAGGGTCTCCTTGATTTGAAAGGGAGGAAAAAGGGAAGCGCATGAGTTTCTTCCCTTGTAAAAAAAGTTGGAGAATACTAATGGTCCATTGATTAAATATATTTTTTGGAGAATAAATTAAGACACGAGCCTATATAATTTAAAAGTACTGATAGTTCGCTAAATTTGTTTTAAGGAGAGTTTATGGGTCTTCCTGCGATGAATGAGAGTGCAAGTGGTCTCAAAGTTTTAAAAGTTTGATGGCATGGGGAAATCATCTTGACTTCGGGAGCAATTTTGGGAGACAATACCGGTTTGAAGGCAATTTCGGCTTGAGGAAATTTGTTCGGTCAGAATACGAATCTACAGTTTTTTTTTCTTGACTTTCTTTTATTCTTCTTTTATATAGTTTAAAATTTTTTTTATTAATTGTCTTGTATATATATTAATTAAGTTTTAATTTATAGTGCTTATTATTTTATTTTCCTTGTAAGTATATTGTTCTTTTTGTTATTTAATTAAATTGGTTTTTTTTGTTTTTATTCAATTTATTTTTCCTTAACATATAATTCTCTTACCCCTTAATTTAATAAAATCCCCAAATTTTTTTAAAAATTCAAGTTCTAAATTTTCATTTCTCAAATTTTAAGTGTGTCCAAATTTTAAAATTCAAATTCCAAATTTCTCATTTTCTAAAATTCAAATTTTCAATTTTAAAATTAAGTCCTCCAAATCTCAATTTTCAAAATTTCAATGTTTCAATTTCAAAATTGCAAATTCTAATTTCCAAAAATCAAGTGTCATAATTTCAAAATTCAAGTTCCACATTTTTCAATTTCAATTTTAAAGTTTACTCATTTCAAATTTACAAAATTCTTAATTTCAAAATTCAAGTGATCAATTTCAAATTTAAAATCTCAACTCAGGATTCAGTTGTCATAATGCTTAAATTTTGAAAATCCCCAATTTCTAAATTTCAAGTCCCCAAAAATCTCAAATTTCAAATTCCAACTTCAAACTTCCAATTTTCAAACCGGCCTTCAAAAATCTCAAACACACGGTTAATTCTACAATTCCTATAAAATGGAATCTTGAGGAGTTAATTTGTGTAACATATAAATGGGCTTGGGTGGGGCTCGACATTCCATGTATCATTATAATGAATAATTTGACATATAATTTATAAGCAATTTTTAACTAAATGTGAATAGTTTGTATTTTGTAAATTGCGCTAACGTTGTTCGCAATTGGTAGCGCTTCTAACATGCCGTCAGTGCAGCATTTTTAAATAAGCTTTGCTTGATTATTTATTTATATATGTCTTGCATGTTTTTGTATTGCTATTGCTTATCTTCGGTATTCATTGGTTGATTAGTCAAAAGTCATATTTTCTTTAGTTTGTTTAGTAGAGACCCGACTTTAGGGGCTTAGAGGGGTGTTACGCTTCCATCGTACCTTCCCGATAAGTAACTTGACCCTCGGACCTAGACTCGGTTTTCCCAGACCTACCTTTTCTTATCAGGAGTCACATTTAGGGTTTTTCTTTCTTATTTTGTTTTCCCTTTTAAAATAAAAACAAAAATAGTAAGCGGCTGGCTTAGATTTTCACAAAATGGTTCTTTTTTAAATAAAAAAACGAGTCTCGCCTTTTAGTGGGAAGCATAATGGCAATGCGGGGGTCCACAAAATGGCTACTCCGCTGGGGACAATGAGAGTCAAGCTTGAATACAAATTAGGGAAAATGTGGAGTTTGATTGATTGATTGATAGATACTTCTTTTTGCGCTTTTTGTGTATAGCACATTGAGAATTTTGACTAGTTGATTGTATATTTCATATGTCTAATTGTTGTATCATTAGTATTGGTTGGTTGACTTCATCAGTCGATTCTTCTGATCATCTTGTTATGTAACTTGTTTCTCATTGTTTGTTATATACACATCATGTTCATCTTATACTCTTACTTAGATTATGTGTAGATATGGATGATATACATGCGCTTTGCATGATTGTCTGTTGCATGACTACCTTTCTTCTGCATGATTGCTTGTCGCATGTCTATGTGGGGTGCACATGTATCCCCTTATCTCCAAACCTCTAGTCTCGGTCGACTTTGTGTCTCTTGGTTTTGTGTTTGCAATTGGAGACTTGTTTCTCCTTGCTGGCTTTTGGCCAAGTGGTGACTAGGAAGTAGATGCAGTGATGGAGCTATATCCATGTTTGCGAGCATTTTGGAAGTGGCCGACATATTGATGCTGAGGAGTCTGATCTTTGAAGACTTGTATAACCCAGAGCTAGATTTTAGGATACTTTTGTGACCGGTGTGCCTTTTCTGGTTTAGATGTCATTTAGGTTTTCGGATGCACCATTGCATCACGTTGCTCTGGCTTAGTTTATTACGAGCGTTGAGAGTAGTGAGCCTTTACCATTTGCCCCCACAGGATGTCGAGGAAGTGCATGTGTGGAGTTGATGACTACCTTACATGGAAGTGCCCCGTCTCTTCGGAGACGTGTAGGAGGTTGTGTACCAATGGAGGGTACAATCGCTCTTGCTAGGGACCCCTTTAAAAGACTACCTACCTTATGCTGACCACCATTGACCTTCTAGGTTGAGTTTAGATCCAACTAATTAGGACTCCTATCCTACACGTGGGTGCATCTGGCCCAGGCCTTCAAGGTCGGTTTTTGTCATGATATGGATCCAGATTCCTCTATTTTGGTTTCCTCTCTAGGGTATACAGAGATTGATCAGAGTATTGAGCTTCAGTGGGGCAATTTTATGCATAGTGATGGATTGCTTATTTCAGTTTCATTATAGCAGCGTTCTTTTTGGTTCGACATGGACTCCACTTTATTTGTTTCGGTTACACTTTCAGGATTCACTGACATAGACTGGGACCATCTTCGTGGGTTAGAGTTGAGGGTGGGTGGTCGTGCATCGGTCGGATAGATGTAGATCCGTACGGTGGTTATTGAAGCGGTGTTGCGGTTGTCATTGCGCTCCCGGGATACGGTACATAGCCACCCGGTCGGAGTTGAAGGCGGTAGGCCTGACTTTCAACACGGGAGGATAGTCGGTTTGACATGGGGCACCACCTCCACACCTCCACCTCCATCGATGGCTCGAGATGGCACGTAGCCTATCCCTCAGGCACTCTGTTGTCGGCTAGAATTACGAGGAGGTGATCCATTTATCTGTGTCCCCAGTTGGTGTTCGATGCTTGATGATTGCATATAGAGTAGGATGCTTAGACCGGGTTGAGAGTTGTAGAGGTATGGATGAATGGGATGGATTTCATGGAGTACTTTGTGACCCTGGCTACCACTTAAATTTCAGATGCATGACATGGAGCGGTATACAGGCAGAGGATGTCCACGTACTCATTTGAGTATATATGGTCAGTTGATGAGGGGCATGGGTTTAGATGAGGCTCAGTTGATCATGTTGTTCCCTTTGTCACTAAGCAGTGTGACACAGAGCTGGTTTGCCACCTTGGATGCTTTGCTAAGGTGGACTTAGGAGATGCCTTGTGAGTTTATCGATAGTTCTCTTTCGACCTTTGTCATAGATGTCACTAGGAGAGAGCTTGAGGCTATGAGGCAGAGAGCTCATAAGACTGCTACATCATTCATCTCCGTTGGAGGGAGAAGGTTATTATTGAGATGATTGATCGTCCATCGGAGAGAAGACGATTAGCATGATCGTAGAGAAGTTCTGACCCGATTCTGTTAGACATCTTATAAATCTGGGATTGTGGTTTACAAAGCTGATAGAGGCATTGTATGGTGTTGAGGATGGTCAGCGCCACGGTTTATGGTCGAATTCTTCCTCTTCTGATAGTAAATGGAAGAAGGCATCTGGATCATATAGACCGAGGAGGTAAAATGTCGAGTTCCTTTGGAGCATGGGGCACCCGGGGCCTCATTACACATTATCTTTGTTGCGCCGGACTTCTCACGCGGAGTTCGGGTTCGATTATAGACCTTTCACTCTGCCGTGACAGGTTACGACTCCATACACTCCCACCACACACCAGGTTCTGTTGCACGGGTTATGGAGGCCGCTTTTGTGCTCATCTTAGACCCCGGCAGCCCACGGTTCCTACCTGACGGCTAGGCATTTCGGACACTTTCACGCGCTAGGCATGCCTTTGGGTGAGGTCTTATAGACATTGATGACTGCTAGTGTCACGCCCGCCGGATCCCTGGTCCGACCCGAAGTCCGGGGCGCGATACTATCTATACTATATACTGGGACTCTTATTGACATGTTCTTACTCAGAGCTGTACTTGTACCTATAGTATACAAACAATTTCTATAATAACAAAAATCATTTTACATATACAAAGAACTACCACCGGAGTGGTATCCATAAAAATCTATACACATTTCCAAAGTCCCAATTACTTATACATGTACAATTTGCCCTTCTGAAAACATCGGAGATTGCGGAAGCGTGGCTGGTGAGCTTTATCTGAGTCGGCTCAGCTGCGTGTGGAATATCACATCCTCTAGCCTCCTCTTTGGGTACCTGGATTGAACACCCGTGCTAAGCTTCACAGCTTAGGTGGGAACATAAGCGTAGACTGACCGCGATAGCGGCGTCGCGAGCATACATATGCATTTCATATTTCCATACATATTCATATAACTTTAATTACTTATCATCTCTACATTTCTATTGCATGTCAATCTTTTCTGTTACATATTCTATGTCTTTGGCCTATCTCTTATCTATACTTTTACTGTATTCCTATTTCTATACTTTGCATATTCCTATACTTGACATGTGTTCATCTTTCATGCTTGTCATATGTTCCTATTCTTTTCGATTACATATCATGTCTCTAGTCACATGTCTTTTCATCTTCCGGTTCCTGATTTATTGCATTCTATGTACTATTACATATATCATTTCTTACATATTGTTTTATCATATATTTTCTTATATGATCTTGTCTTGTCATATACTTTGCATTTGTGGTTTCATATTTCTATATTCATGTACTGTTCATTTCATATACTGTTTTCCTGTTATACTTTTCATTCTTCATTTTCATACTTGTACTATCGTATACTTCATATACATTTGTACGTTCTTATTCTATCTATCATATACTTTGTGCTTTTGTATACTTTCTGTTCTTTTCTTGTGTTTATATACTTATTTTCATATCAAGTTATACTGTACCTCTCGTTCTTGTAACTGTCTATACTTTCATCGCATAGCAAGGCCATGCTTCTCATATCATATCATATCATATACTTTTCATACACATTTCCTTTATGTATACTTTTCCTTTTCTTTTATATTCATGCCTACAAGTACCTTAGAAGCGGATTCGGGAAATAGCGGGTGTGCAGGAGGTCTTATCAGCTGTACGAAGACGGTGATCTCTATCGTTAATGCAGAGGTATCATCCTTTGTACGGGGCCGGTGACACATGTCATATGCTATCGGTGCAGAGTCTTGTAGCTATGCAGGCAGGTGATCTTTGTCTATTAGTGACCCTTGCGGGCCACGATCCAAACGGGATCTATGTCATCGACAACGGGGCCTCGATATCTGTTTATGTCTAGCTGCGGCAAATTTGTATCTTCCCTATAGGCATGCCTATCTATCCCTCTACCAGGTTCTAAGCAGACAATCAGCTTTATTACATTTTCTGTATATATCCTATAAGCATGAATAACTATTGTTATCATAATTGCTTATGCAATATATACTATCATAACTTTACTCTGTATTCGTTCTCATATCTGTAGCTTCATATTATGGTTCTCATATTTCTCTATAATACATATATTCATATCTTTTTATATCATTTAGTTTTGTCTCCGTATCATATATGTAATCCTATCATATATCATGAATGCATCTATGCACTCTTGTATTTATATATTCATATATAGCTTTCTATATTCATATCTCTTTATATCATTTATACATCATATCCTTTATCGTTTCATATCCTGATTTAGCATTCATGTACTTCCTATATTTCTATCATGTATGCTTTTACTTATTCATATATTCATATTGTATACGCTTATATTCATATACTTTCCTATACATGTACATATCGGATGCCTTTATATTGTATTTCATATCTTGTTCCATATTACTCTGTCATGTCTTTCTTATGCCTATCATTCATGTATGTACTTATTCTTATGCTTTGTCATCTTTTACTTCTCTCTATCGTTCTTAGCATTTACGCATTTCTATCATTTGTTCTTAGCATGTTCTATCTATTCATTTAGGTATATCTATCATATATTCATATCATATAATCCTATATTCATATCATATTCATGTATTCTTGAACACATCTATACATATTGCATTTTTTTATATTTTCCTTGTTTCATGGTTATTACATATAACTGTATACTTATAAAGTATAGAGGTCTGTGAAATCACACCTCATTCATATATTATTATTCCTCTATGAATCTACTTTACTTAGGAATTGGAATCAATCCAATCGGATCATCCAAACTAAAGTTATGACATTTTCATGCCAAACTAGTCAATTTACCGATTACACTAGGGACAGTTTGTATTACTCATTTTTCCAGGGTCTTAACTTCATATTTGACACTATCTCTTTATACTCTTTTAAAGAGTTAGGTGCTAGGGTTCTTCTCCAGTGGAATCCTTGATTCGGCGCCTTAGAAACTTCAATTATGTTTAAAGCAGCTCGAATTTTCATGATCCAAATATGATGAAGGAATTGGCTTGCACATGGCCCCACTTTGAGTGAATTTTTGGGCCACTTAGAGTCAGAAATTTAATGATGCCTATTTCTTGATGTTTGGTTTTCCCTTGAAGTCTATTCTAATTTTCCACTTGAATCACTCAAATCGGATAATAAATATAGGCAAGTTATGGCCAAATTATTCTAGTGAAACGAGGGAAGCAGGCATCACATGTAGGTACACCCACGGCCTGTGCTAGGTACATGTTTATTAAAATGACTAGAACCTAACATGTGCCGGTACACCTTAGGTACACATGTTCAAGGTATCTGGGTATGTCATTTGAAAAATGCCAGAATGTGTGTTTTTTTCTCCCGTTTTCCATATTTTTTCCACTTTAATTCAACTCCATACTTCATACACACATCAAAACCATTACCTATTCCTCTTGTAACCTCTTTTCTATTCAATTCCTCTTTCAATACTTACATTACTTCAAAAATCTATCATGAATTACTCTCAAACCAACTATAACTAGTTTTAGCCATACATAACCTAACATGTAGATTAGTTAGGGTTTATTCAGCTCTAACTTCGATTACTTGCCATTGAACTATGAATCCATCCTCAAAGAGAGGATTTCATATGCTTCTTGTACTATTTAAGGTTTTACCCACCTCACTTTCCATAATTTTTGGGTTAAGATGAAACCCTAGCAAAACCCTAGGTTTGGGCAAAATAATAATCATACAAACCAAAGATCCATACTCAAGTTTAGTAGTTCAGCATTACCTTTGATATTGGCTTCTCTTCTTCCTCTTCTCTTCTTCTTCTCTTCCTCTTCCTCTTCTTCTTCTTTTCTCCTTCTCTTCTCTCCCTCTCTACGGTTCTCTCTCTTCAAAATGAGACCAATTTTGGTCTTATCCAATTGGTTTGTTAAGGCCATGTTTGGCCTTTGCATTTTTAAGTTAATTTTCTCATTTTTTTTGCATCTTGGTCCCCCATTTCTCTCCTATTTGCACCATAACTATTAAATTTCTATTTTGGCATATTATCTTTTGGCTTTATTACCTTTGGATCCTCAAGTGGTAAATTACCACTTTACCCTTGGCTCTCGAATTAATTCGGATCGTTTTATTTTCCGAGAAAAATTCATATTTAGCTTATAATATACCCTAAACAAGTCAGAAAGCGGTAGGGTATATTTTGGAATGTGCAGAATTGGAGTGCTTGGTCCGAATTAGCATTGAGGCCATTACCACGGGTTGTTCGCGCCATTTCGGATGGACTACGTGTGCTTATCATCGGGGCCTTGGACATACCCTACGGTCGGTGCACTACTTTGAGACCCACGTTGTTCGGGACTTGATTGGCCAAGGGTATTTTGCAGTTAAGGACAACACAGCATTAGTTCTAACCAGCCAGGCT
The DNA here is from genome assembly GCA_016808115.1 of Tetrastigma voinierianum. Classification (NCBI taxonomy): domain Eukaryota; kingdom Viridiplantae; phylum Streptophyta; class Magnoliopsida; order Vitales; family Vitaceae; genus Tetrastigma; species Tetrastigma voinierianum. The sequence goes on along the minus strand of JAEQBH010005111.1, from coordinate 90,536 downwards.
TACTCTACACATGCGGTTCCTCCTACAGCGGGAGGTATTCATTCCATTGATTTTGTTGAGTCCGAGGATCACATCCATATGTTGTCATGGGATGATCAGAGGTCGGAGCCCATAGCATTTGATGATGGTTATGGCGATGATGGGGTTCATAAGGTGTTTCCGAGCCAGCGGATTCACTCACATGTCGTTTCGGCTTCGGGCATTACTCCAGTTTGGATCCCCACACCGAGGCTAGTGACTTTGCCTTGTTATAATGTTTAGACTCCTTTTATTTTGACTCCGCAGGGACGGAGTTGATACCAGAGATCCCGATATGTTATCATAGGAGGTAGAGTGGTCGAATGGCTGACCTCAGTTCCATCTCGGCTATAGATCACGACCTCTTAGAGACGAGACAGTGAGAGAGGATGATGAGATCATCAAGCAGCTACAGAGAACACATGCTCATATCTCGATTTGGAGTTTGTTAGCTTCCTCTACCACCCATAAAGAGACTTTGATTAGGGCTCTAAGCTGGATTCGAGTTGACACGACCACATCTCCAGAGGGCCTAATACATATGCTCACAACTAGTCGAGCCAGTTGCATTGTTTTCTCTTAGGATGACTTACCTCCGGAGGGTTCAGACCATACTTGACCTTTGCATATATCAATTGGTTGTTTAGGTCATCGTGTTCCATCTGTCCTCTTAGACAATGGATATGCTCTAAATGTTTGTCCACCTTGTACCAATTGCTTTCTAGGATGGGCCCCTGGATTTTGGGCCATGCAGCCAAACGGTGAGCTTATGGCGGTGCTCGTGAGAGGTGATGCACCTTGGCTCTGAGCTAATGATTGGGCAGTCTTTTTCGGGTTTTGTTTGATTTTGAGGATCCTGTATCCTTTAGCTTTGCTCTTAAGCCGTGGATCCATAGTGTTGGCCCATCATCTTCCCTTCATTTGAGGTGAAGTTCGTTCATGATGGTCAAGTGATCACTATTTCATCTGGGAAGGGCACATTTGACCGAGCGGTGTGGAGATTAGCATAGGGTGATGATTTGCTTATGGCCGGATTAAGCTTTTGATGAGATATAGACCGTGGAAGTAGAGTTTTGTCGGTTAGTACCGGTAATCGATTTAGTCGGCATAGCGGCCGCGATCCGTTTTGGACATGATGAGCATGTCATTACATGCTGGTTTGGAGTTTAGGCGTCGTCGACATGGCCGTGATGAATTTATCACGATTTTGGACCCACGACCCACCCTTTGGTTTGGGATTTGTACCGATGAGGCGGTTACCCCGATGCATGGCACTGGCTGCGCCCGGAGAGATTCGGATCTACGACCGTCATTCCATTTGACTATCCTCTTCGTCCTTACTGGCGAGGTTGGTGACTATTTTGTGAGGGCTTGAGGGCCATTATTGCATCCGCGATGGATGATTTATGAGCCTCACCCGATATCCGGCATGTTAGTACACCGCTCGACTTTCCGACCGGTTATGGTGGGGATCCACACGACATACCGCGGTCGCTCCTCGCCCACAGGCGGTCTAGTGTGCTCATGTCTTTCTGATGATATAAGTGATTATGGGGTATTGATCAGGTTATCGTGCGGCGATTATGATGAGCTGTCGGGATGGTATTAATCGGCTGAGCCGGGTTCGCACTTAGTTATTTTGGTGCTTGCTTTGAGATGATGAGGATGCTCATAACTGCTACGAATGATGATGCGTTAGGGTGATGTTATTGTTGATATTGCATCTCGATATTCTAGGACATGTTGTGGGAGTCGATCTTTGTGGACCCACCACTTTCTTTTGATATTTTGTCAGGTTGTCTCCGCGTTTCGATGATGTACTTGCCTTTTCATCACATGGGTTGAGCATTTTAAATTATTCACGTCTCTTTTATTGATGATATTGATGCATGTGCACCTCATTCACCCACATCACAGATTCATGATATTGATGATTAGCCTTTGCAGCCTGATTTTGATGATAGTTGTCAGTCTGACTCCGATCATAGTTTTACTGATAAGCGAGTTTCACCTCCTTTTGATGACCTTGAGACAGTTGACCTTGTAGTCTGGCGGACGACCTAGAGAGATGAGGATTGATTACCACTTTGTGCACGGATGGGAGGATGGCAGTTTGCTCGGGTTACTCGGATCATACTTGGATGTTTTGCATGGTCATGGACATGCGGGCCTAGAACCTTCTATAGTTCGACATCATCTACCACTTGTGCCACGTCTTTGAGCCAGGTTAAGCAAAAATTGAGGCGATTACACCCTCGATGGAGTTTACAGGTGAAGGAGGAGATTCAAAAGCAACTTAGTGTTGACTTCATATAAGTGGTCCAGTACCTCGAGTGGTTGGCTAATGTCGTCCCTGTTCCTAAAAAGGACGACAAGGTTAGAGTTTGTGTGGACTTTAGAAATCTCAACAAGGCTAGCCCCAAGGATGATTTTCCTCTCCCACATATTGACATGTTGGTTGATAGTCTTTGCGGGGCATGCAATGTTGTCTTTTATGGATGGATTCTCTGGTTATAATCAGATTATGATGGCTCCCGAGGACCGGGAGAAGACATCTTTCATCACTGAGTGGGGCACCTACTCTTATAGAGTCATGCCGTTTGGGCTGAAGAATGTGGGTGCTACCTATCAAAGAGCAGCTACTACACTATTTCATGACATGATGCACAAGGATGTTGAGGTCTATGTGGATGATGATTGTGGGGAATCCCGTGATAGAGGCGGATCTTTCAGGCGACTCTAGGGCGCTTTTTCAGGAGGATCAAATGCTTTAGATTGAGATTGAATCCCAAAAGTGCACTTTTGGGTGACTTAAGGAGCTCTTGAAGTACATGATTAGTAGAGAGAGGTATTGAGGTAGATCCTGATAAGATCAGAGCTATCCTTGACATGTCTCCACCACATACCGAGATTGAGATCCGGGGTTTCTTGGGTAGGTTGCAATATATTAGCAGGTTTATTGTTAGACTGACAGATACTACCTATCTTCCGACTTCTAAGGAAGAAACAACCTAAGATTTGGGATGATCAGTGCCAGCAGGTGTTGGAGCGGATTAGAGAGTATTTTCTTTCCCCTCTTGTTTTGGTACCTCCCATTCCTGGACGACCTCTCTTGTTATATTTGTCAGTTTCAGATGTCGCTTTAGGGTGCATGCTAGCCCAACTTGATGATTTCAGCAGGGAGCGAGCTATCTATTATCTGAGTAAGAGGATGTTAGAGTATGAGACGAGGTACATTATGATTGGTAACTACCTTAGCTTTGGTTTGGAGCCACTCGGAGATTGAGACATTACGCCAATTCCGGTGCGACTTGTTTCTCGTTTAGATCCTTTGAGATATCTGTTTGACATACCAGTTTTGACGAGCAGACTTATGAGATGGCTTGTACTTTTGACAAAGTTTGATATTCAGTATGTGTAACACCCCAAATTATACTCTAATGGTTTTATAACATGTTTAGGGTATAATAAAAGTAAAAGTATATTTTTCGGGAATAAAATAAAGATAAAAAGAAAATAAGCAAGAACTTGGAATTAATACAAAAGTTAAGGGTAAATTAATAATTTACCAATTCAGAATTCAAGGGTCATAATTTAATAAGTTCATATGCCAAAGTAGGATTTAGATAAATTGAATTGAGAATAAATATGAAATTGAGGACCAAAGAGTAATAAAAGAAAGATATTACAAAAATCAAATAAGGAAGAAAATTGTGGAAGAGACAAGTGGCTTGAAGGAAAGAGTGAGTTGTTCATCGCTTTGTTTGGATGGTCAAGGATGCTCCAAAAGAGAGAAAAAGTGAAATAAAAAGGGGATAAGATCAAATAAAGATAAGACTAAAAGAAATATCTCATTTTGGTCTTGGAGAAAGGGAGAGAAAAAACGGATAAGAAAGAAGAGAAGAGAAAGGAAGAAGAAGAAGAAGAGAAGAGAAGAAAGAAGGAAGGGAAAAAGAAGATCACAGGTATGGAACTATGAGTATTTGTATGGAAACTATGGGTGTATGGAATGCTATGATTTTGTATAGAAAAGTATGGAACTTGTTAAGTTCTGTATGGAAGTCTAGTGTGTTTGTATGGATTATAGTATGGAACAGTATGACATTTGTCTAGTTTTGGTATAGAAAGTATAGATACATGGTTTGGAACCCTCTATTTTGTGTATGGTTTGAGTTTGGAAACTCCCAAACTCATTTCTTGTTAAGGTTGAGTTGAGAAGAGCTCCAAGGCTCCTATATATGTGTTTGGGAAGTGAATTAAGTTGAACCAAGAAAATTTCCCTACTTTTGATCATACTCATAGCCGGACCTTAGAACTGGTTTTTGGATAAGAAATAAAGGGAATTTGGTAGTGAGTCCTTCCAGTAAATTGTAGCCACATTAATGAAATTGATGTTAGGATTTTGAATTCCTCAATTTGGATCTCTGTAGACCAAGTTATGGTCCTTTTACCGAGTCCAGGTCGAAAACTCGGCTGGGGTGTGACTTCTACATGTGACCTCCAACTTCGGAAGGTCATAACTCCTTCGTCCAAACTCCGTTTCGGGTGTTCTTGGACTCTATGGAAAGCCCATTGAGTCAAGAATCCATTCATATGCCTGAGGAGGATAGTAGGTGTCAGACCAAGTTGTCAGCCCGAGCTCAGCCAGATTCGAGGTCAGCTCGGCCGGTTCGAATTCATTTCGTGCGGGTTTGACTCGTATGACCTCCAACTTAAGGAAGGTCATAACTCCTTCGTCGGTTCTGTTTCCGGGTGTTCTTTGACTCTAAATCCATTGGGTCAAGAATCCATTCCTTAACCTGAGGAGGATAGTAGGTGTCAGACCGAGGTGTTAGACCGAGCTCGGCCAATCCCGAGGTCAGATTGGCGATTCGAGTTAACAAATGCAGGTTTGACTCGTATGACCTCAACCGGAAGGTCATAACTCCTTGCCGTCGAACTCCGTTGGGTGATGCGGACTCTGAAGCCATTGGTAGAATCCATTCATATGCCTGTGGGGATGTATTAGGTGTCGGACTGAGGGTGTGGACCTGGCTCGTCCAGGTGGTCAGCTCAGTACAGGTGTGACTACATGTGACCTCCAGCCGGTGGGTCCGCGCTCAGCCGTCCGAACTCCGTTTCGGGTGTTCTTGGACTCTATGGAAAGCCCATTGAGTCAAGATGATGTTAGGATTTGGAATTTTCTCAATTAGGACCTCTATAGACCAAGTTATGGTGCTTTACCGAGAATCCGGAATTAGCTCGACTGGTCGGTCGGCTCGGTTGGGGTGTGACCCCATGTGACCTCCAACTTCGAGAATGTCATAACTCCTTCGTCAGACACCGTTTCAGGTGTTCTTGGACTCTATGGAGAGCTCATTGAGTCTAAAATCTAACCATATGCTATTTAATGGCATTTGGTATCCACATCTAAAAATTTGATTGTTGTACCAAGTGTACTAATCGCTTGGGTAAAGTCAATTAGAATACATGATAAGAAAAGAGATAGATATGAACAAGAAATAGCAATAGACGTAGGTTTGATATATAGAGGAGTATAGAAGAAAAGAATAAAATGATAAGCTCAGAGAACACGTATAATTATATAATTTGCCTAAGGCTGGGATGTTGTTAGATAATGAAGACATATATGATCGATCGCGGCCTCCTGCTTTAGTCTTTCTGAGCATTACGTAGGCGAGCTGCTATTATGTGACGGTGCCCGGCACTCACGCTAGTGTTTAAACCTTCTATTACGTGGGCAGGCACGTGCTCCCATGACCAGTCGTTGGCCTCCTGCTAGTGTTTCGACACTTCCATTATGTGGGCAGGCACGTCTATGTTCCGTACTGTACTGTACCTTTGGGTATATATTGTACCGAGTCTCATTCATTCTTTATCTCCGGTCCAAGCAAGCGAATGTTTATATGTGTGTATCTGAATAAGAAAAATAAAAAAGATAAATAGTTTGGACATGAAGGGTACCTAAGGGTATCAAAGAAGAAGTCTATGTTCTGCACTTCTACGGGAGATAGGATAGTCTAATAAAGTACATGTAAAACGTACAAGTATAGAAATGTATAGGTATATGTCATAAGATGTGATAGTCTAATAAAGTACATGAAGATTTAAGTTAACAAGATATAAGATGTTACAAGTAGATGACATGATATGAATAAGAATGAAGTAAATCATTGCATGATAAAAATATAGGAATATATGTATTATAGAGAGAAATATGAGAGCTAGTAATATGAAATACAGAATTTGAGAATGAATACAGATTAAAGTAATGATAGTATATATTGCATAAGCAATCATGATAACAATAGTTATTCATGCTTATGAGATATGTACTGAACATAAACTACACATGGATTGTTTGCTTAGAACCTGATAGAGGGATAGATAGGCATGCTTATAGGGACCACGATTCTTTGCGACACTCACAGTTTACAAATACTCGAGGCCGTTTGGTCAGAATGACATAGATCCCGTTTGGATCATTCACGGGGCATAGGTCATTGTCTCGTGCAGTGATGATACCTTGGTATATAGGCGTTGATCATAGCCGCAAGGCATAGAGTCCTTTGTCTCGTGGGTGTTGATACATCGGGTATAAACGATTACCTTCGAATATAAACAAATTAGCCACCCCACATGTCCACTTCAAAGTCATTTCTGAGACATAAACAAAAATGACAAGTATATGCAAATGAAATGTAAAGAATATTATGCAAAGAAATGTAAAAGAATATATGACATAATATGAGAAGTATAGCCTTGCTATCGATGATGATATCTGATTACAAGAACAAGAAGTAAAGTACAAGATGATATGAAAAGTATATATATGAGATATGATAAGGCATGAAAGATGAACACATGAAAAGTATAGAAAGTATATAAAAGTATAAAAGTATATGAAATAATATAACTAGAACATGAAAAACAATAAGTTATAGAATGAATATGGAATAGCGTACAAAGTATAGAAACGGGAATGCAATTAGAAGTATAGATAGGAGATATGCTAAAGACATAGAGACATGTGGAAAGATTGACATACAATAGGAATGTAAAGATGATAAGTAATAAAGTTATATGAATATGTATAAATATATGAAATGCATATGTATAAAAACATGGTCACCATTGGTGGTTATTATGCTTATGTTCCCACTTAAGCGTAAAGCTTGCTTGCGGGTATTCATCAGTGAAGGTACTAAAGGCGAGAAGACAGGATAAGGGCGGGACATCCCATCGTGGAGCGGGCCCGACTCAAAGATAGGTGCTCACCGCACTACTTCCGCGATCTCTAATGTGTTATATTAGATAGCAAATGTACATGTCTAAGTAAATGGGACTCGGTATATGTGTATAGATTTTGAGGGACACCACTCCCGTGGTAGTTCTTTTGTAAATATAAATGATTTTTTTGTTATTACAGAAATTGTGCATATGAATGAGAAAACAGGTACATGTGTTAGCTCTGAGAAAGAACAGCTCAATGAGTCCCAGTATATAGTCTCGCGCCCCGGACCTAGTTCGGATCCACCATTTGGGTCAGATCGGGGATTTGGGCGTGACAGTATGTCACTCAAAAGCCTATAAAAGGGAGTGTGTTAGCAGATCACTTGGCCTCACTTCCGGTTATTGATAGTAGAGTGATTGATGATTTTCGGATATGAGGGGTCGTAGGGGTGACTAGTTTGTCTAGTTGGCGCATGTACTTTGATGGTGTAGCTAACCATTCTGGATATGGGATAGGTGTTTAATTGATTTCTCCGCATGGTGATCATATCCCGAGATCAGTTCGTTTGGCCTTTGCGGATCATTATCCGACCACGAACAACATTGTTGAGTATGAGGCATGTATCCTTGGGTTAGAGACTACACTTGAGCTCGGGATTAGAAGGATGGAGATATTCGGTGATTCTAATCTAGTGATTAGACATATCAAGGGTGACTGGAAGACCAAAGATGTAGGCTTGCGACCATATCATGCTGGCTAGAGTTACTAGTAGGGTGGTTTTGACGACTGAGCTACTCCACCTACAAACGGCCTTGAGAATCGAGTTCGTCGATGCTCTATTGCTGGCCACCATGATTGACATTCTGAAGAGTGTGGTAGTTCGCCTACTGCCTAATTGAGACTAAGTGTTCACCTTATTGTTGCTTAATTGATGAGTCGGGGTTTGATGATGGTCTGTTGGTATCATGATATTTGGGTTCTTAGATATGGCACATACCACGAGGTCGTGTGACGAGAGACCAGAGCTTTAAAATGGAGTTAGCCGCGCTTTGGAAATACATGGAGGCATTTATATAAACATGCCCGATGGTGTGTTATTGTTGTGTTTAGATCGAGATTCAGGCGATCGGCTTGATGAGAGAGGATCCATCTGGGAGTTGTGGGCCCATGGGAGGACATATGTTGGCTTATAAGATTATGAGATTTATTATTTTGGTTGACCATGGCGGGTTATTTGTCGGTTCGTTCAGTGTACAAAGTGTCCCGGATCATGGAGATCATACACATTCCACCATCAGAGTTGCAAGCATTGACCTCACCTTGGTCGTTTTCAGTATGGGTCATAGATATTATTGGGAAGATTTCGCCGAAGTCTTAGTGGTCGTCAGGTTCGTTACAGTCATTTATTGATTATTTCACGAAGTGGGTGGAGGTCACTTCTTATGCAAAGCTAAATGCGGCCAAAGTGGCCACCTTTATCATATTGCACATTATCTGTAGATATGGGGTTCCTCATGAGTTGATATCGGATAGAGGTGCATTTCAGGGGTGAGTTTGACACTTTATTACATAGATATGGCATCAGAAGCATCACGGATCGTGCAGCGTATGGGCCCATGAAGACAAATGGTGATGGGGAAATTTATGAACAAGAATAAGAGGATTAACGCAAGATGATTGAGACTTCGGGTGATCAGAAGCTTCCTTTCGCGTATGGGCGTGCTCCTTTCCTCCTTCACTTCTACAGGGAGCCACACCTTACTCCTGCAGTTTATGGCATGGGCGGGTTTCAGTTGAGATAGATATGGGATCCTTGAGAGTAACCCTAGAGAAGCAGATTTTAGAGGTGGAGTGGGTTCAGTCACGGCTTGATCAGCTTAGCCTGTTAAATGAGAGGAGATTGAGAGCTGCTGACCATATTCAGGCTTACCAAAGGAAGAAGGCCGTAGCTTTGCGGGTCGACTGACCTTCTGTTGAGGCGATTTGGTTTTGACCTAAGAGGATTAATCACCGACCCTAGAGGGAAGTTTAGGACCCAACTGAGCCAACTTTACATTATTAGGAGACTCAATTCTGCAGGGAGCCGCAAGGTTGATGGACTTAGATGGAAATCCACCCCGTGAGCCAACCAATGTGGATCAACTGAAAAAGTTTTACTGCTTGAGACCTCGGGTCGCACATGGGTGGCCATCATTTCGGTTAGCTACATACCTTATCACTTGTGACTCACTTTTTTTTTTTTTTTACTCAAGAGCATTTATCGAGCCTCACACGCGTATTTTGGCCTCCATTTGTTCTCTTATAGCCCGCTTACCTTTCATACCGGATAGGGGGGCCCTTGTGTGGATGCCTAAAGTTTAGGATCTTCGAAAGTTACGGACACATTGACATGTTCTTTATATCGCCTTACCACATTCACTTCCTTGTATCCGTTCCATTTCATAGTTTCTATGTTTTCACCACTTTCTTTCTATTTGACTTCTCGTTCTATCTCATTCTTTCCCACTTAGATTGGTGATTTATTCATTTTACTGCATGAGGGTTTGTCATGTCATCCCTTCACTCATTCCATTGGCATTTATTCAGAGACTTTCAGTTTGAGGGGCTTATGTCATTTCATTGGAGTTGTTTTATTGTACATTCGTGCTTGGAGATATGTTCATTTATTGCCATATTGGTTTGTCTCTCATTGTTTCATTCAGTCTATGCACAAAAAAACAAAAAAAAAAAGGAAAAGAAAAAAATATATATATAAATAAATGCGCATGTGTATGTATTCAGTATAAGAATTCCTTGAGTACGTATGTGGATTTATGAGGATCATTGTCATGAGTGTATATATTACTGGTAGCTCAGATGTGAGCTTCCCGAGATCCCAGTATCATGTGCTTACTTTGAGATTTTATTAGTGGTATATGAGATGACCGATCCTCTCCTAGGGGCTCCGAGTCAGTGTCGTATTCATCATCCAATATGTCAACGACATGTCTTCTCCATGCAGTGATTTGGGTAGATTCATCATATCATTAGTTTTTTCCACCATACCAGTTATTTTATCTCTCACCTCATACCTCTCAATTCTCACATTTATCACCCTCGTATGTTTATTGATTTCGAGTTTGATGTTTCACTCTACATCCTTTTCCTTCTCACCTATTTCACCACATGTTACACCCTTTGCACTCACATAATTATTATTAAAGCACTTCCATTGGATGTTCTTGCGTCCATGGCTCATGAGACTTTAGCGCATGTGGCATTCCACACACGAGGGCATGAGGTTGATCATCAAGTGTTTGAGCCTGCTTCCTTCTTTCTTTACCTATCACCTTAAGCCTACATTACCAGCCCGTGTCATAAGACCACCCCGAGACCATGGGATTTTAATGCTTTCTAACAAACATCTACTTTGATAGGTATTTGAGACTCGGGTCGTATATCTGGGACATTATTATGTGGCTTTTCTAGGAGATGCCCCATACCGTTGGGATCCATCCTAGTCAAGGGTTCTAGATGACCCGAGATTTTCCCTTTGTTATGGGGGATGCAGATTTGACCGATTGCCACATGTCAGTATCAAATCATCAGGGCATACCCCCATTCGTCGTGATCATTTGATGCTCTGCTTGTGTGCATTAAATTCTGTTGAGATGTCGAGCCATATTTTGATATTTGGGGGTTTCACCACATCTCTATTGGATGACATACATGTCATACTTGGGCACAACCCTTATCCGCCAGGATCATCAAGAATTTGTTTGGTTGTGCATACAATTGTTATCGAGAGGATTTAGTCTTATGAAAATTTGATTTCATCATGTTTGATGATGCCACATTGGGGCATATCCCTTATCTTCAAGATCGTTGAGGGTGGCCGATTGTCCGTATGCCTTATCGAGGATATGAGCCATTGTTATGACATTTTTGGACTTCATCATGTTTATGTTGATGTCATACTAGGGCATACCCCTCTAACTTCGCCTTTACTATCTTTGTGATCGTGACGTCTCGACTTCATCTCCTCGCATATTAGCGCTCGACTTCGCCTTCATGTTGGATCGATGTTCAGACTTCATTTGCATCACATTTGCTAGCACTCCAAATGACGCTCGACTTCCTCTTTGTATATCGCATTCGGGACTGGGCTTTATACGGATCGTACAAGTCTGGGATCTCCATCCGTATCACATTCATAAAGACCGTATTCGGGACGTCTCGCACTCCCTGCCTTCCGTATATCTGCCCGCATTCCCACTTTATATGGATCAGATACAGACTTCCATCCGTATCACATTTTCTGAACAGATAAATGATCAGACGTTCAGACTCGCCGTACATCAGCTCAGACTTCAATCTTATATGGATCGATAAGTTCGACTTCATCCGGATTACATTCTGCCATCGTTAGCTAGACGCTCGTATTTCGTCTTCGTGATATCGCTTTTAGACTTCGCCTTTATATGGATCTGCATTAGACAATCAGACACATTTGCTAGCATAGCGATCAAAGTGCCTGTACTCCGCCTTCTGCATATCAAAGGTCAGATTCACTATATGGATCATCAAAATGTTTAGACTTCATTTGTATCACATTTGTTAGCACAAAGATATCGACGCTCAAACTTGCCTTCGCTTTATTGCGCTTACTCGCTTCATACGCGATCAAATGTTCAAATTTCATCTCACAGATCACATTTTCTGAAGACAAAGATATCGTATTTGCTCGGGATTCGCTCTTCTCGTATATCATCCAGACTTCGCCTCTTTATATGGATCAGATGTTCGCACTTCATTTGCATCACATCCGCCTAGTCTCGCCAGACAGACATTCGCACTCGCTTTTGCAGCTTTAGGTGTTCGCACTTCGCCTTTATATGCATCGATGTCTCGCACTCATCCTCGCATCACACTTTCTGAAGACCGCAGCCGTAGACCCGTATTCTCGTCTTCGCGATATCGTCGTACTTCGCCTTTATATGGATCGACAATCGACTTCATCCCGCATCACATTTGCTAGCTCACAGGACGTATGTCAGACTTTGTCTTTGCGCATCAGCGTTCGACTTTGCCTTCATACGGGATCGATGTTCATACTTCATTTGCATCACATTTGCTAGCACAAAGAAATAAACATTCCTGGTCGCCTTCACCATAGTTTAGAACTCTCAGATTTCATCTTTATCAGAGATATATATTGCTACCAATATTCATGGTCATTATCATCGCACACTTTGATCACATGGTTTATTTCGGTTGTCGTACTCTCCACTTGCTAGATCATGAGTTTCTCCATGACGGGTGTTGATCGCTATATAGTACACATGACCATTCTAGCACCCATGGGCTACCGACTCCGCCGTTTCGCATTTTCGATACGTATTTCACCTTTGAGGGGACTTTCTTAGATGGAGGTTGGATCTATATCACGGGCGGGACTATAGGTTATCTTGTTTTTTTTTTGTCCACCCTTAGGGTGTCTATGGTCCTCTTGTCTTTTTTTTAGTGTCCCTCTTTAACACTTTTGGGGTCTCTTTTTTTCTTCGATAGAGTTCATCTCGTTTCACTCACTTTTCACACCTTCATTTTACTTCATTGTTCATATTCGTTACACTCATGAACTCTATCGAAGAGAGACATATTTGTAGACCCCAAATTTTGAGGCTTAAGATTTTTTTTCCTTTGTGAGAGACAATCCCACATTGGAAATTTACAAGGGAGATAGGTGTTTAAGGCTTAAGATTTTTTTTCCTTTGTGGGAGGCAATCCCACATTGGAAATTTACAAGGGAGAGAGGCCTCCCTTTCCCTATAAAAGGGGTCCTCTCCCCGATTCAGTAGTGCTGAGAAAGTGAAACCATAGCCGTCTCCACCAAAAAAAAAGTTGGAGACCCTCTAATATCCTTAATTAAATTTTTTTTTGAGAATAAATTACAAGATAGACCTATATAATTCTAAGTCATATTAGTTCCTTAAATTTATTTCTTAAGGAGGTTATATGTCTTTCCCCACATCGAAATGAGTCCTAAGCCATTCTCTGAAAGTTTAAGCCACTAAGATTGGGGAAATCTTGGCTCAAGCAATTTTGAGAGACAATCCCTGGCTGAGTACTTCACTGAGAGGCTGCTCGTCCAGGAGCTACTCGCCTACTAGGTGAATTTTCTTTGACTTTCTTTATTCTTCTTTATATAGTTAATTTTTTATTAATTGGTTCTATATATTAGTCATTTAATTTATAGTCTTATTATTTTATTTTCCTTGTAAGTATATTGTTGCTTTTGTTTATTTAATTAAATTGGTTGTTTTTGTTTTTATTTAATTTATTTTCCTTAACATATGAACTATCACCTACTCTAATTTCTAATAAAATCCCTAAATTTAAAAAAAAAAAAAAAATTCAAGTTCTAAATTTTCATTTCTCACTTTATGTCCAAATTTTAAAATTCAAATTCCAATTTCTATTTTCTAAAATTCAAATTTTCAATTTTAAATTCAAGTCCTCCAAATCTCAAATTTCAAATTTTCAATAAGTTTTAATTTCAAAATTGAAAATTCTCACTTAATAATCAAGTATCATAATTTCAAAATTCAAGTTCCACAATTTCTAATTTTCAATTTTAAAGTTTATAATTTCAAATATACAAAATTCATAATTTCAAATCGTTTATCAATTTCAAATTTCAAAATCTTTAATTTCAAGATTCAACTGTCTCTATTCTTAAATTTTTGAAAATCCCCACTTTAAATTTCAAGTCCTCTAAAAATCTCAATTTCAAATTCAAACTTCAAACTTCCAATTTTCTTAAAACTTCAATTTCAAACTGCCTTCAAAAAACCTCAAACACAAGTTTACAATTCCTATAAAATGAAATCTTGGAGAGTTAATTTGTAAAACATGATAAATGGGCTTAGGTGGGGCCCCTGACATTCCATATCATTTTAATGAATAATTTGACATATAATTATAAGCACTCTTAACTAAATGTGAATAGTTTGTATTTTGTACTGCACTAACATTGTTTCCACCAGAAAAGCTTCTAACATGCCATCTAGGTACGCATTTTTCTCTTGTCTAACTTTTGCTTCGATTATTTATTTATATATTGCCTTACATGCTAGATTGCTACTATTTATCTTCAAAGATTCATCGGCTGACACAAAAATCATATTTTCTTGGGCTTGTTTAAGTAGAGACCGACTTTTTTTAGGGGCTTAGAGGTGTTACGCTCCATCGTACCTTCCCCGATAAGTAACCCGACCCCCGACCTGCACTGCTTTCCTGCACTAGCTTTATCAAGAGTCACATTTGAGTTTTTTCTTTCTTATTTTATTTTCCCTTTAAATAAAAACAAAAAATAAGTAATGACTCCAAAACCGTTTTCTAAAATGATTTTTTTAAAATAAAAAACGTAGTTTCAATTTTGCTGGAAACACATAATAGCAAAAAATAGGGTCCACAATTTGCTTTTTTGTTCTTAAAAATAATATTATTTTAAATAATAAAATACTAGGTATAAATTATTTTTGAAATATTAAAAAAATACTTTTAAAATATATTTTTGTTTTTTAAAAAAATTGAAGAACAATTTTTAAAACGGTTTTAGAAAATATCTTCAACCTTCTTTCATTATTTGGTGTAGAGCTCCGTTCCTTAATTTTAACGGTTTTATGTTGTGCATTGGAAAATACCTATTTATCAAAATGTTTCTTTTGAAAAATATTATAACTTATCTTTCACTTACGTAAAAATATTTTCTGAAAATTCTTTTTAACACAAATTTTATCAAATATGTCATAATATTTTTTTAAAAACATCACTGGACCAAATCTTGATCATCAATTATAAAAATTGTTAAAAAATATATAATATATTGTAAATTCTTATAATTTCTTATTTAATATAGTATAAGAACTTGATTTGATGGAAGCAGTACAAGAAAAATGAGTTATAGTCTATAATTGATTAATTGCATTATATGTTACTTTTAATCCGGATCAATGACACCCGAGCCATAGGCTTTCCTTCTTATAATGAAGATCAAGTCATCAATCATTTATAAGGCAATTGCACACAATTAATTAATGACTCTAATTAAAAGTCCTTTTTTTTAAGTAATTGGAGTCCAACTTTTTGTCAGCTGTGGCACTTAAAGGACTGATATCCACATGTATATATGCTTCAAATATTATATTAATTATATGGGAGGTAAGGGTAACGAAAACATTTACTAATGGGCTTCTATTGCAATTAATGTTTTAAATGCATTACAATTGCAATTAGTATAGTTTTTCTCCTTGTGGGTACAAAAGTAGAAGAGCATGATTAAGGAGGAAGGACCCATAATGGCTGGGTTGTTTGGGTGTACCCAATTGCAGAAAATTAATCACATAATGAAATATGAGCAGTAGGTGATTTGATGAGGGTAGATCAATATTTAATGGAACTCTTCTCTACCTCTCTTCAATCTCATAACTCTTGCCCTAATCATTTTCTTTTCTAGAGAGGCTTCAACTGCCTTTTTTGTTTTGGTAGTTTAGAAGTTAATTTGTATCCATAATTGTTTTTCAAAATGGTTCTTGATGCTCAGTACTGCGCTGCTGCGCCTACTCACTGTGCTCCAAAGGAGCAGTGTCCTATAAACACCTGCCTCTACCAGTTTACTAAAAACGAAGCTCCAAATTCACTCGCCCCAGCGCCGATGATATGGATAATTGGGAAGGCTCACATCCCGCAAATCGTAATTTAACCACCACAAGGGAACAGGATAATTCAATAATATATTATCCCGCAAATCCAATCAAATCTCACTAATATGGGAAACAGGATAATTCTCACAATATATTATCCCGCAAATCCAATCAAATCTCACCAATAAGTGGAAGTAGAATAATTTAAATAATATATTATCCTCGCAACGCTCCGATCTCAATTAAAAAGGAAGGAGGATAAATTCTCAATAAACTATTCCTTCAATATCTCTTCTAATCCGAGCAAAAAGGGGCAATAAATATCCCATCCAATGGAAAGAATCCTTACTACCTCAAATTGGGGAATAATATACACTATAAATGGCTGTGGCCACCCAGCCAGGAAAGGTACGCACTCTTAGACGCATACTCATATGCAACACATTCGCCCCTCTGCGCCCCTCTTTCTCTCGGTAAAGAAACCGACGAGGCATCGGAGCGGCCACGGGCATAGCCCCCGCCGACCCCCCTTCTTATTTTTGCGCAGGAGTGCTACGACCAAGGTTTGCAGACCGGGTATTGCGTTAGCCATACTAAATCTGCATCGATCCGTGACGCCCGCATCCCAAAATTCCCCACAAACAATCCGGTCCACCTACGACCTCCACACGCTCCAGCCCAAGCCCGCTGAAAGCATCATTGGCGCCGTCTGGAACGACGCTTCCATAAACATAATCGAGCTCGCCATCGATAGTATCAACTGAACACAAGGTGAGTAACGCTTAATCCGCCAAGGATGCGGATCCGGCCAGTTACATTGTCACAGTACACAAATATCGAGCCACGCCGCTTCAATTTGACGAGTCCGCCTACTCGCGACAGCCACGCCGCTCAAGAGTCGACCAGCTTAGGCTACATCGCCATTCGGCTTGAACGCCAAGGCCCTACGCAGAGCCCGCTGTTCACTTTGACGAAGTTCTCTATCAGACAGCCATGCTCGCCCCAAGAGTCGACCATCTCGCCAATGCCACTGCTCAATCGCCACCGGGCTAACGCCCACCGGCTCAATCGCCACTCGCATCGCCACCGGGCCATCGCCACCGGCTAACGCCACCGGGCTACATCACGACCGGGCCATAACGCCACTTACCAATCGCCACTACGCCAACGCCCACCGCCCAATCGCCACTCGCTCAATCGCCACGGCCCACGCCACGGCCAATCGCCACTACTACAACGCCACCGGGCTCAAACACCACTCGCCCAATCGCCACTGCCAACGCCACTCCTCGGCTCAAACACCACTCCTAACAATCGGCCACTTGGCTACAACGCCCACCGGCCATCACCATCGGCCACAACGCCACCGCCAATCGCCACTCCTGGCCAACGCCACTCCGGCCACATCGCCACTCGCCACAACGCCCACCGCTCAAACCCACTCGCTACAACGCCTACCTCCGCCGACCACACTCGGCTCAATCGCCACTAGGCCCAATCGCCACTGGCCACATCGCCACCGGCCACACGCCACCTCTACCAATCGCCACCGGCCAACGCCACCGGCTTAATCGCCACCGCTACATCGCCACTCGGCCAATCGCCACCGGGCTATTAACGCCACCGCCCAATCCGCCACTTCTACCCACGCCACTAGCCAATCGCCACTCTGGCCACAACGCCACTTCCTACCAATCGCCACTCACACAACGCCACTCCTACCACCTGCCACCACATCGCCACTTGGCCAATCGCCACTCTGGGCCACATCGCCACTTGGCCACCGCCACTCGGCCATCGCCACCGCCGGAACGCCACCACAGCTGGGCGGGCCGCTAGGAGCCGGCATCCATTTTGATTCCGGCTCATCCTCAACTCAGATGGACGAGCCCCTACTATTTACATTGACGAGCCCTTCACCGACTTCAACAAACTGCTCCTAATCACTATTTATCGACGAGCCCTTCACGCACCCGCATGACGCTCCTTCTTACAATTCATATTGACAAGGTTCATCCCTCAACTCAGATGGACGAGCCCCTACTATTTAAATTGACGAGCTTTTCCTAATAGCCTAACGACAGCTCCTTCCAAACAGCTCTACTCGACGAGCTCCTATTATTCACACGGACGAGCTCTTACAACAGTCCCCCTGACGAGCTCTTCCCAACAGCTCTACTTGACGAGCTCCTATTATCTACACGGACGAGCTCTTACAACAGTCTACCCGACGAGCTCTTCCCAACAGCTCTACTTGACGAGCTCTTATTTATCTACAATGACGAAGCTCTACAACATTTCACTGACGAGCTCTTCCCACAGCTCTACTACGAGTCAGGTAAGGTGTGGTGGTGTGTAATGTGGTGGTGTGGTGTGTGGTGGACATCTATACGATCTAGCTCTTACAATGTTTTCCCGGGACGAGTTTTCTCATCGCCTACTTGATCTAGCTCCTATTATCTACACTGACGAGTTTACAACAGTTTTCCCGGGACGAAGCTCTTCCTTAACAAATTTTACTTGACGAGCCCTCACATCTACAAGAACGAAGCCTACAATGGGCCTTCCCGACGAGCTCTTCCAACAGCCTTACTGACGAGCTCCTATTATCTACACGGATGAGCTCTATAACAGCTTCTTTCCGACGTAGCTCTCCCTAAATGTACTCTACGACAGCTCCTATTATCTACACGGATCGAGCTCTACAACAAGCCTACCCGACAAGCTCTTCCCAATAAAATTTACTCGACGAGCTCCTATTATTTACACGGACGAGCTCTACAACAAGTTTCACCCGACGAGCTCTCCCAACAGCCTACTGACGAGCCTCATTTATCTACAAGGATCAGCCTACAACAAAGATTCCCCGACGAGCTCTTCCAACAAATTTACTGGACGAGATCCTATTATCTACATGGACGAGCTCTTACAATGCCTTCACCACGAGCTCTTCCCAGCGCCTCTACTTGACGAGCTCCATTATCTACACGACGCAGCTTCCATAAATCAGCCTTTCCCGACGAGCTCTTCCCAATGTACTCTACTTGACGAGCTCCTATTATCTGACGATCTAGTTTTACAACAGCTTCTTCCCGATGATTTCCTAACAGCTCTACTTGACGAGCTCCTATTATCTACAAGAACGAGCTCTTACAACAGTCTTCCTGACGAGCTCTTCCCAACAGCTTTACTTGACGAGCTCCTATTATCATACTTGACGCTTCTACAACAGCCTTTCCCGACGAGCTCTTCCCAACAGCTCTATTTGACGAGCTCCTATTATCTACATGGACGAGCTCTACACGCCTACCCGACGAAGCTCTTCCAACAAATCTACTACGAGCTCCTATTATCTATATGGACGAGCTCTTACAACAGTCTATCTGACGAGCTCTTCCCAACAGCTCTACTTGACGAGCTCCTATTATCTACAAGGACGAGCTCTACAACAAAGAGATTCCCGACGAAGCTCTTCCCAATGCCTCTACTGACGAGCTCCTATTATCTACATGGACGAAGCTCTTACAACAACACTGGACGAAGCTCTTCCCAATGTAGTTTACTGGACAGCTCCTATTATCTGCTAATGGATCGAAAGCATAACACCCACTGACGAGTCTTCCCAATGCTCTACTTCTGACGAGCTCCTATTATCTACATGGACGTAGCTCTACAACAGCTTCACCCGAATGAAGCTCTTCCAATGCACTCTACTTGATCGAGTTCTATTATGGTATTAATGGACGGCTTCATAACAAATTTACCCGACGAGCTCTTCCCACCACTTACTTGACGAGCCTTATTATTTACATGGATCGAGTTTCATAATGTTTTCCCGACGAGCTCTTCCCAATGTAGCCTCTACCGACGAGCTCCTCCAAACAAGCTCTACTTGACGAGCCCCTATTATTTACCTGGACGAGCTCTTACAACAGCCTACCTGACGAGCTCTTCCCAATGTACTCTACCGACGCAGCTCCTCCCAACAAATTCTATCCGACGAGCTCCTGTTATTTACATGGGAAAGAGCTCTACAACGCCCACCCGACGAGCCCTCCAAACAACACACTTGACAGCTCTTCCCCGCCCACATGGACGAGCCCCACCCAACTGAGTTCACTCCGACGAGCCCCCGCCCACATGGACGAGCTCACTCAACAAGCCTCTTTAACGAGCCTTCCCGCCTCTCACATGGACGAGCTCTATCAACCACTACGCTTCGACGAGCCCCCTTCACCGCACTTCAAATGTATCGGCCTCCTTCCTACTATTCACATCGACGAGCCCTTCACCGCACACTCCGACGATCGCCCTTCCTACAATTCCTAGTGACGAGCTCTCCCCTCAACTCAGACGGACGAGCTCCTACTATTCGCTTTGACGAGCCCTTCACTGCACTTCAAACATACGGGCTCCTTCCTACTATTCACATTGACGAGCCCTTCACTGCACATCGGACAGACGGGCTCCATCCTACAATTCATATTGACGAAGCTCTTCCCTCGATATGGACGAGTTCCCACTGTTCATCCTGACGAGCCCTTCACTGCCCTTCAGATGGACGGGCTCCTGCTTACTATTTTCATTGACGAGCTCTTCCCATCAGTCAACATGGGCGAGCTCCTACTACGCATTCTGAAGAGCCTTCACCAACAGTCCCCAATAACAGAGTCATACTCGCTCGAACTACTGGACGACTCGTACCCAAAAGGTGTCGCGCAACCTAAGGAATCTGTTCAACTCATGCAAGACAACCGATGGAGGTCAACCGTTCACATTGACGAGCTCTTCCCAGCAATTTGCATTGACGAGCTCTTCCCAACAAATTCGCATTGACGAGCTCTGCCCAACTATTCGCATTGACGAGCTCTTCCCAAGTTCACACTGACGAACTCTTCCCAGCAATTTGCATTGACGAGCTCTTCCCAAGTTCACTAACGAGCCCTTCCCATCAATTCGCATTGACGAGCTCTTCCCGTTCATTAATCGACGAGCCTTCCCAAAGAATTCAGATTGGACGAGCTCTTCCCAACAAGTTCACATGGACGAGCTCTGCCCAACTGTTCGCATAGACGAGCTCCTCCCAGCAGTTCAACTTAAGCAACTCAGCCGACGGAGCCCAACAGATCACTTGGACGAGTTCATCTACTCAACACAGGCCATGCAGCCTAAGGAATCAATTCAACCTGTGCAACCTCACCCGAATGGAGAACAATAGTCAGACGGACGACCAAACAAAAGCAAAAAGGTCATGCGTACCCTATTAACTCAATTCGCTCATACAAGTCACCGATGGAGAACAACAACTGGTGATTGACGACCGCCAAAAGCAGTCATGCACCAAGGAATCAATTCTACTACAAGTCAGCCGACGGATCAAGAACTCAAGACCGACCGACCTCGTACCAAAAAGTCGCACAAATCCAGGAATCGGTCCACTGAACAAGCTAGCCCACGGCCCCCAGTGACTCGCCTTGACGAGCTTAATTTCTCAACTCAGCCACCAGCCATTCTAGCTCAGCTTAACGCAGCACGAACTACGTATGATATTTAACAAGAAATGAGCGAGAACCAAAAAGGTCATCATTATCACCGCACAAGACTTACAACAAAGCCCTAACTAATCCAAACTCGAGCCGACACGTGAAAATCACACCCGACAAGAAACGATATAGCCCTCGCCCCACACAATCGCGCACAAGCGGCCGGGGCAACCGATGGGGTTTGAAAATAGGCGCCGCAGCCCACTCACTCAGGCCCAAAGGAGAGGCAAGCCCTATAAAACACTCGCCCCTAGCCGCCCAAAACGAAAAGCCCATCCACTCCTCGCCCCCAAAGGTCGATGATATGCATAATCGTGCTCACATCCCGCAACCACCAAATCCTCATGTGAAATGTGATAATTCTCAATAATATATATCCTCCAAATCCAATCAAATCTCAATTAATACGTGAAACAGATAATTCAATAATATATTATCCCGCAAATCCAATCAAATCTCACCACGCTTTAAGAGAATAATTCTAAATATATTATCCTCGCAAATCGCCCCGATCTCCCTAAAAGGAAGGAGGATAATTCTCAATAAACTATTCTTCAATATTTCTTTCTAAACTGATAAAGGCAATAAATATCCCATCCAATGGAAAGAATCCTACTACCCTCAAACTGGGAACAATATACACTATAACACAGGCACCCCACAAGGAAAGGTACGCACCTAGACGCATACTCATATGCAACACATTCGCCTCTGCGCCCTCTTTCTCTCAGAAGAAACCTGGTTTCTAGCATCGGAGCCGCCACGGACATAGCCCCTGGCCGACCCCCTTCTTTCTTTATTTTGCAGCTGAAAAGATGACTACAGTTTGCATTTGTATCAGCTAGCCATACTTCACCAGACGATCCAGACGCCGCATCCCAAATTTCACAAACAACTGTCCAACCCAACGACCTCCACATCGCTCCGTACTCCCCCGGGGCTCGGCTGAAAGCATCATCGCTCTAAAATTATTATTTTTGAAAATTATTTAATGATGTTTTATATAATAGATATGTATTTAATTAAAATATTTTGAATTCTTATATGTGTTTTTTAGACATATTTTAAAATCATTTTTAACATGCTATTTTATTTTAAAATGTTCATATGCTTATTATTATTATTATTATATTCTTATAAATGTGAGTATATGATAGATATCCAAGCTTATTCAATGCAAAAGATCGATCTTATAGGTGAAAAAACCTCTCAAATTTAAGTACTACTCCATAATTTATTATAGAGTCGATGTGAGATCTTATTATTGTCCACCTCTAAAAAAGTCAGACTTCGCGAACAAGGACAATTCTTATTTTGGATAATTTTTACTTTGAACCTTCTCTTGGGCACCAAGAAGCCCTTTTCCGCATGTACTGACTCTTAATGAAAACATTAATGATAGATATCCAAGCCTTATAGAAAAGCTAAATCCAAAAGATCGACTCAATAGGTGAGAGAATCTCTCAAGCTTAATTGCTACTCTACAATTTCTTATAGAGTCGATGTGAGATTGTATCAATATCCGAGCCAACTTTCACTAAATGTTTCTATTCACTTCAAATATATTACATGTGATAAACAATATATTAAATATCATACACCATATTAACTATTTTTCAAAGCAAGAACAAATAGCTAGCTTTTCATTATAACTTCCACACTCTGTTAAACTTATTGTTATACAATTACCAAATTTTCTTCATTAAAATCTTTAGAAAGTGCCTCGAGTCATGGTGAGCAAATATTTGGAACCTAGAATGGGGGTATAGGAAGGGAATAATAATTACTTCAAAAAAAGGAAGGGCAAAATAATCATATCTGTTAACCTCAAATATATTACATGTGGTAGACTATATAATAAATTCATTTCAAATATATTAAATGTGATAAACTATATAATAAATATCATGGACCAAGTTAATTTGTAAGGACACCATAAAGCTTTATATATTATCATTTGTAGTGCCCTATTTTGGGTTCATCGAAATTGAACTTAAATTTACGAGTATGCATGTTGGATTAATCCAACATTAATTATACAGACATGATCAGTGCAGGTTGAGCATGACCATGGTTGGAAAGAATTGAAGTCATTGTCAAATTTAAAAGAATTGAAGTCTTCAACATTCTCACACCTTTGGTAAGGGTGGCTAGGATTAGGTATGATAATAGGTTAGATTTTTTAAGGTATGGTCTCCATAATAATAAAAATTAATTTTAGAAATAGTTTAACATGGAAATGATAATATTTTATGTATTTGTGAAGATGCTTAATTTTAAAACTAATTAAAATTTTGAAAGCTTAAAATTTTTTAAAATTAAACAAGATGGGATGGGAAAAACAGTGATAAGATGCACAAATGCCCCCGAGTTTCGCACGTGTGTCCCACTTTGCCCCTAAACTATTTTTTCGATCTCAAGATACTCATAACGTTTTCTCCCGTAGTCATTTATGCTTATCTTTTTTAATAATAGGGGTATGGTTGAACTACAAAAGTACAAGTGAAAAGTATCGAAGGACCGGAAAAAAGTTTAAAGACAAATTGAGACATATGTATAAAACTTAGGGGCATCTATACACTTTATTCCTAAATTCTTACACTAATTTTTTAATTAAAATAAAAATAAGAATGATTTTATATAAGCGAAACGAGATTAAGATTTTGCCCCTCCCCTACTAGAATCACTGGACACTTGACCCAAAAGGGGTAGGTAAGAAAAAAGACAAAAAATCATAAGCCCATTGCAAAAAGAAAGTAAAGGGGCCTAAGTAGCTCATTTAGGAAGCCCAGGCCTCTCACCTTGGTTGGGTTTGATAGATAAAAGTGGATATAGCTACAAATTCTTATAATTAAAAATTAAAAATCATTATAAAAAATTTTAAAAACTTAAAATCTTTCATTATTATACTTATTAAATTATTATAAGGATGAAGAAATAAAATAATATGGCTTTTTTTTTTTTTTTTTACTTCTATTAACTTTACATTTCAACGTTGTAGCCCTCTATTCTTATGAGGACTCGAGACTCTTACCTCTTATAAATACATCCCACCTTTTATCATTTGAGTCCGAACTCAAGGACATTAGATATTTATTAATATAAATAAATTCTTAAATACCTTCCCTAAAATTGTCATAGTTTTTAAAATCAATATAAAAGATTGACATTTAGTTCAAAATTAAAAAAATTTTAAAGTAACTTTATACTATATGAATTGAATAACTTTTTTGTATAAAAAAGTTACTATTATTTTTCATTTTCAAAATAAAAAATTGAAAGTATATATATTTAAACCTCCATTGTTCTTAAAAAGGGAAATATGAAAATGGTACTATGATTCATAAAATAAAAATATGTTTGAAAATTTGAAATATTCATAACCCATTTTTCATACTTTAAAAATAATTTTAATTATAGTTTTTTATATTCAATCAGTCTTCATATCAATTTATATAATTAATTTTTAAAGCAGCTCTAAGGAAATATATATATAAACAATTAAAAATAATTATTAGATGTTATATATATGTGTATATATAAGAAAAAAAAATTCCGTTATCTATTTTCTTGTTATCAAACACAATTTCTTGTTAGTTTTATGGGAGAGAACATGAAAATATTTCAAAAATAATTATTAAATAAAACCAAATTTCTATATATAATCAACTTCAAAGTCAAAAGCATTAATATCGAGAATGTTTTCTAAGGATTAATTTTTAATCTAAGAAGCTTAGAAAAAAACATGATGTTGTCAATAGGTTTCTTCTCAAAATCTCCAAAATATATAGGTACCTATTTATTAAAGCTATTTTTTACTCTAAAAAATAAGAAGAACAATAAAAACATGAAAAACATAGTTGATTCCTAGTTTTTTTTTTTCTAAAAAACACTAAATTTAAATAATATAAAAATAATGTTCTTTGTGTTTTCAAAAGAACATGATGTTGTTAATAGGTTTTTTCTCAAACTCTCCAAAATACATAAGTATCTGTTTTTGAAAGCTATTTTTTGCTTTAAAAAACAAATAAAAACAAGAAAAATAAGAAGAACATAATTTATTCATAGTTTTTTTTTTTCTTCTAAAAAACACTAAATTCAAAGAATACAAAATTAATATTTTTTATATTTTCAAAAACTATTATAAAAAAAAACAGTTTTCAAAATAGAATCCAAAACACGTCTATATCACGTCATGTTTTGTATTATCATCATCATTGCATTTTCTTATATATTACTGTTCATGGTTTGTTAAATTTAAAAATTACTTACATTTAGAGTGAGATGGTTTTGATTAAGGTGGTGACGTGAGGAGGCGCGTCATCTGCTCAACCGTGGTCTGCACAAATGTGAATGCAATTTGTTAGTGGAAAATCTCATTGACTTTTTCTCAATTTAAAATCCCCCTCATATATTTATTTATTCTTCCTTGGTCACTTCGTGGTGTAATCCGTGAGAAAAATGTAGGGTAACCCCCTCTTTCTTGGTTCTTTCCTTTCCTATTACATGCCTTCTCTCATATATTATTCTTCCTTACATGCCTACTCTGAAATATGTTTTAAAAAAATCATTTTTTAGATAATGATTTGTAAAACAAAATTTTGTTTATAAACCTAAAGTATTAATTTTCGATATTTTTAATTATATCATTATTAAGAGGCACTAACGGAACCATAAATGTTGATGGGGGCAAAGGAATGGTTAATGTTAAACCTAATTGTAATTGGAAATGTGACTTTTTAGGGGGCATTGCTCCTTTGTAAATATGTTGGCTCCGCTAGTGTTAAGAGGTATTGTATTTATATTAAACTAAGATTTTATAAGCTTTAGTTTTTAAGATAATTGATTGGTTAAAATGATATTAGAACTTGATTTGACAAGGGATTGAGACATTTTTTTATAATTTAAATCTTCATTTGTTTATTTGAAACATTTGTTTGGCTCTCCTTTTATGGGTATGAGACCGCGTATAAGAAGGGCATTAAGAGACATAAGAGGATTAATAAGTACTAAACCAATGAGCTACGAACTTCTTATGTTACTTTAGTTTAACACCCCCACCCCCAAGATTTAATTCTACTATAATAATCATATTAAATCAAAATTCTATAACCTTGAGCAACAATAAAAATAATATTTTTTTAATAAGTAATACTTTAGTTTAAATTAGGAGAAATTAGTAATAAAATCTTGAATTTTCATGACTTTTATATTTAAATCTTGAACAAAAAGTTTATTTTTTAAATATAGTAATTTTTATTAATTTTGTTTTTATATCCTTAACAAGACTTTGAACCTCTATCATGTCTAATGTGACACGACAAAACAATGTCATTTTGATGATATAACTATAATTATGAAAGTTAAGGATGTGTTTTTATATCTGATGATGCTTTTTTCAACCGTAACCCGGGCCAGCGTGTAGTCGGGGCTGCACTTGACACAAGGGCCTGGCCGCAGCTTCTCGGTCTGCCCGGGCTAAAATAGATCGCGCGCCGGTTGATCCGCACTCGACCGCAGCGCTCCTCTGCAAAAACAAAGAAGAAGAGGGGTCGGCGAGGGCTTCTCCCGCTACCGCCCGATGCCTGCTCGCTCTTCCCGACAAGATATGCATCACTTCAGAAGGCTAAGCAGGTTCAGGATGCGCACGTTAGCGCAACAGCGCATCTTCACCGACCACGGGGTGACCTTGTATTTATAAGACGTCCAATCACTGTGAATTGTGATTCATTCCCATCGGATGATATTTCTATTACAGTCTCTGGTAGATCGATTTGCATAGGATATGTAGCAGTATTTTATTCGGGGATAATCTTCCTTCCTTATCGGGGATCCGATTTGATGTCGATCTTATATCGTCTTTCTTTCCTTATTGGTGAGATTGTACCTTGATTTCGCGAATAATATATTATTGTGTGAGTATTCTATTAATAAGACTGGGAGACTTCCCATTAAAAGGCTTGCCGCCGGACGACCTCTTCTCGGCTGCCCTAGCACTTTAAGACTGGAGTAAAGCACCGAATGCCTCATCAGCAAACCTCTCCCCTGGGATTCAACTAGCTGGCCTTCGTGCTTCGGCTCTTCGGGTCAGCGCGCTTCATGGTACCTTTATTTTCAAAACCCTATCGCCCCCACTTCGTATGGTGTACGCGGGGCAAGGGTCGTAATCCTTCTCGACGAGCGCAATTTCCACATGTCCGCTTCAAGGTCGATTAGTTAGGGCTTACGCCGTCATTTGTCTTGATAATGATGACTCTTCTTGCTGCGCTTTATTTCTTCCATTCCTTTCCGTTTCTTTGTTTCTTTCATGACATCCTCTCGTCTCAGGTGCCATTGTTCGGGATCTTTTATTTGCCTTTAGCGAGTTCGGATTTCCTTTTCTCTTAGTCTTCTGTCTGAGCCAGGCAAGAGTCTTTATCCGTTGTCTTTTCTCGGGTCCATCAAGGCCATGGCCTTTGATTTCTTTTTCGGCGATAAGACGAAAGGTTTTGGGTCAGGTTGAATTTTGTTTCATTATCCAATTTCATCATGGGTCCGGCTCTGCTCTTCCTCTCTCGCGTGACGATGGTGATTCTTCTGGCTTATCGATACTCTTCTGTGACGAACCGTGTGTCTCCAACCGCTTGGTCAATGTTCGAAGTGCTCCCGAGGTGCTCCTCTTCCCTGACAAGCGCAAGGGAAAGTGAACCCACTCAATACCCCGGGGGTCCTAATATCCGAGATCCGCCGCTCAACATGCTTTAACCGTGGGACCCAAGAAGGCCTAGCCCTTCATATGGGGCCATCTTGCCGCACGCATCGCCTCCCTTCGGCTGCCTCGGGGTGTGGTCCCCCGACGCTTTGACCCTATGTGGTCTCCGTGGCCTAGGATGGTATGCTCTTCGGGCGCCTTCGATAACGGCTCCGCTTCTCCGCACCCCTTCATAAAAGGGGCTTCAAGATTTCAATGTGTGTGTCTCGCTTCAAGTCGCACCCAATGGTCAGTATTTTGGTTAGCCTCGCTAGTTTTCCTAGGATGTGGGACTCTGTCCCCAAAGATAGCCCCGTTTCTTCACTCTTAGCCCGAAGGAGACATCCGAGGGCTTTCTTATTTTTCTAGCGCCCGGCAAGGTTCTCCGGTGATCTCGTGATTCTTCCCTCCTCCCACAGGCTGTGGAAGGGACGCTATTTTTTCATCAGTGTACGTAACTGGGAGTATGACCCTCTCGACAAGGATGACACCCTGGGCGTTCCGGTGGCTTGGACCACCCCCGAGAATCTTCGTGAGTGTTTATTTTGTTTTTGGTCATAACTTGTGTCTGTTTATTGGGCACTCTCGATTTTCGCGACCGCCTACATGCTCTTCAGTTTCTCGTATTGATCTCAATAGTTGAAGATAGCGCCTGTGAGCGCTGGGCGTTGGCCGAAAGTGTCCTCCTCGTCCCAGGTCGAACCGATCAAGCCTTCCGATGTTCCCGGTCCTTCGAGTTCGAGGTCCACTCGTTCTGCTGCTCTGAGATCTTCACCTCATTTTACCATGAAAGTTCCTCCCGTTGGGCCCTCTGCTGCCAAACCCACTAGGGAGAACTTTCGCCCGCTTGAGATGGTAAATTAAGCCCGCTGAAGTGAAAATCTCGACTCGCTGAGAAAGACCGACGGCACAAAGTTCCAAAGTCAGGGCATCTTCATCCTTTTCGCCCACTCGCACTGTAAACCTAACTAGGAGCAACGCCTGCTCCTCGGACTTATAGTTTTGAGCTCAGCGTCCCATTCTCGGGTCCGCTCGGCAGGGGTGGAAGGTCCCTCGGGCGGGTCATGAGCAACCATTGATGGTCGCTACCATCACCAGCTCTGAACCCGCCTAAGCAGTTGAAGGTTAGGATCACTTTCCTCAAAGAGCTGAAAATACGAGGCGAATGCAGCCTAATCCACAAATCAGGTGACGCAGGACTCTTTACTACAACGCCGAAGCCATGCAGAGCTTGCCAGCTCCATTCTCAAGGACTCGACCTTTACAGTCGCTATGCTAGTCTGCTGATGAGGCTCTAGCCCTATCTCTTCAGGGGGTCGCCTCCGTAAGTTTCCGCACCTTGTCATATTTGATTCCATTTTAGTTGGGTTTCAATCCTGCATCAGATGTTGATTTTATGCCAAAAAGTGTGGCTAATTATCTGCTGGCTCCGCCTGAAAGGCCAAACTAAACGAGGGCCATGTCAAAGCGGCTCGAGCATATAAGGCGAGGGTGGCTTCCTCCATCCGAGCGCCGAAGGCAGGTCGTGCAACGTATGACCGAGGAAGCAGTGAAGCTCAAATCTGATTTGAAACATACCACGTCGGCCCGTGCTCGGGCCGAGGGTAGGGAAGACGAGGCCCGGAACAGCTTGAGGGCGGTTGAAGGCGAGCTTCAGGAGGCTCGGGATGACTTGAGGGCTGCGCGGGATGACTTGAGGGCTGCGCAGAATGACTTGATGGAGGCTAGGGACGGGCTGCAGTCCGCCCAGTACGAACTCCAGATGGTTAGGGACGAACTCCTCACGTCCCAGGGCGAGCTCCGAGAGTCTAAGGAAGAGCTGCGTGAGATCAAAGACGATCTTCGTGATAAGATGACGCGGAGTTGGATCTAGCTCGTCGCAGGCTTAACGAGGCGTCGCTATGAGCTAATGAGGAGGCCGCTGGCTGCGAGGGACTTCCACGCTGAAATAACTTTGGTGGCTTAGTGGGACTGCTATTGAAGCCTAAGAGCTGAGGTCAATCAATGTGGTTGCCGGGTGGCTCGTCTTAAGAAGGTCAAGCACGCCTATTTCGCCTCGAACTTTAACTTTGACCTTCCCAAAGGACGGTGAGGATGAGGGGTCCTTCAAATGACATTATCCCGAGAGCTCCGCACCCCTCACCGAGGCCCACTTCTTTTTCACCGTCCCGCTTCTCCTTCGACGCCCAGCCTCCGCCCCGCCCCGATGCTCCGCTTATACTTTTTTTTTTTTCACAGGTTGTCAGCCCGGGGTCCTAAAACATATGTAGCCTCGTCTCTCGATGAATGCCACTTTGCATCTCATTCCCGTCGCCTCTACTTGTGCTCTTTTGACGCTTCACTCAATCAACTTCTTGTCTGCATGATCTGAATTGGGCGCCTGAGCTGAGACGCCGAGCCGGCCAAGTCGCATCGGGCCGTATCTGGCTCGAAATGATTCAATTCTTAGGCCAGACGGCCCTGCGGCCGAGTGGATGAACTCCGGCCAAAAGGAGCTACCAGGCCCGCCGATGACTCGCTTATGCGTTGAACCGACTCCTTAGGCCGCATGGCCTATGTAGAATGGTCGAGTTTGTCAACGTGAGCTAACGTCTGGGCCGAGTTTCCCGAGCCGAACTCGGGCTTCCTAGGTCAGACGCCCGAGGTGAATGGTTTTAGCCTGGCCAATGGGAGTCGGGCGTGAGCTCATCAATGATAACTATTGAGTAGAGCTTCTATGTGAATTCGTCAACGTGGACCGCCGGGCGCAGCTCACACGCGACCGCTGGGCAGCTCGCCTATGTGAACTCGGCCAACGTGACCATCGGGCGCAGCTCGCCAATGCGACCGCCGGGTAGAGCTCGCTCATGTGAACTCGCCAACGTGAATCATCACGGGCAGAGTCGCCAATGATAACTATTGAGTGTAGCCGGCGTGAATTCGCCAACGTAATCAGCCGCGCAGCTCGCCAATGCGAGACGGCCGGGCAGCTCGTTTATGTGGAACTCATCAACGGATCACGCGTAGCTCGTCATCGCACCTTCGTCAGTAGAGCTAGTCTATGTGACCTGTTGGGTAGAGCTCGTCTAGGTGAACTCGTCAACGTGGACTGCTGGGCAGAGCTCGTCAATGCGTCTTGTTGGGTAGAGCTCGTCTATGTGAACTCGTCAACGTGGATTTCTGGGCAGGGCTCGTCAATGCCACTACGGGTAGCTCGCTCTAGGTGAATCCAGTCAACGCGGACTCCGCCGGGCGCAGCTCGCCACGCGCCCCGCTGGGTAGAGTCAGTTTCCATGTGAACTCGCCAACGCGGACTGGCCGGGCCGCAAGGCTCGCCAATGCGACCGCCGGGTGTAGCCCGCCTGTGAACTGGGCCAACGGACCGCGCAGCTCAGAAACGCGCCCCGCCGGGTAGAGCTCGTCTGCGGAACTCGTTAACGTGGATTACCGGGCGCAGCTCGGGCCACCGCGCTCCTGCCAGAGCCTATCTATGTGAACCGCTGACTCGCGCCGTGGGCCAAGTGGCGATGTAGCCTGCTGGCGACGTAGCCCGAGCTCATCCGATTCCTCAGTAGCGTGACCGTGCGCAGTGTAATTTAACTTGTTAAAGTGAGCCGCCGCCCGGCGCCGTGGCCGAAAGTGGCGATGTGTAGCCCGAGCCGACCGACTCCTCGTGTAGCGTGACCTCGTGCGCAGTAGACGAACTCGCTAAAGTGAGCCGGGCTTCGGCGCCGTGGCCGAGCGGCGATGTAGCCGAGCGCGATGTAGCCCGAGGCCGATTCGACTGTGCAGCGTGGACTGCGCAGTAGACGAACCGGGTTAAAGTAAGCCGGGCCTCGCGCCGTGGCCGAGGGCGATGTAGCCCGAGCCGACCGACTCAGGCCAGTGACTGCAGCAGAGCGTGACTTAACTCGTTAAAGTGAGTCAAGGCATGCACCACTGACTTCCGATTTTCTCGAAAGGTGCGAACGCCTTTAATGTGTCGATTTATGGAGAATTCTGGAAGGTTTGGGTGACTTTGAGTGCCGCCTCTTATAAATGGCGGCTTCATTGCTAAGTGGAGTTTACACTTGTATATCTCCCGCTCTTCTGCAAGGCCACCGAAACTGGGCGAGATGAAGGCCGACGTCCTGTCATTTTCATGGATCTACCTGAGGATTCTAGTTTAGTTTTGTTGAACTTCCGCTATAGGAAGTCAGGAGCTTTTCCCTAGTCTCCCTTATAGAATATGTTATCCCTAGCTGTGCGTGGGAATGCATCTAGGAGGCTGTATGTGAATTTCTCATGTTGCCTTCTCCGTTTTCTGTTCTTCTTTTTCTTCCTTTCTCCTTTCTCCTTCTCATTCTTTTTCATCTTTTTTTTTTTCCACATCTCTTTTCTCCCTTTTTGTTTTTCGCACAAACTCCTTCCATCCCTTCTTCTCCTTTCCACCTTCCGGTCTTCTCCTATTTTCTTTCCTCTTCTTCCTGCTTTTTTTCGGTGAATCATTGTACCGAGTGCTTCTCCAAGATGTGCACTCCACGACACCACCATTGTAACTAATGTAATCTGATTGGAATAAAGAGAGATTTTTCCTTTTATGTCTATGAGTTTTCTCATTCTATTGCATGTAATTTTCCGAAAGTAATTATACGTCTCGAGCCGTTTATGACGCTCTAACAACAAAATGACTCAAAGGAACTAAGAACTATTGAATTGAAAATTGATAAAATCTCCATTTGGCATTACAAACCAAGGTCTACCGATAAAAACGTTTAAGATGTTCCGTTCTGCATGTCAGAAAAATTTTTCCTCCCTCCTCCGTTTGGAGCTCGTAATTGTCGTCCGACGACCGAGATATGATGTAGGGCCTTCCCAATGGGGCCCACTTCCCATGTGCCGGATTCTTTTGCTGCACAACTTTTACACCATCACCAAGATTTAGCTCCTAGTCGACTTTGGTTGCAGTACCGCCTTCCCTTTGCAGTCCTCCTCGCACGCCTTTAGTACTTTGCCTCTTCATCTAAGAGATCCAAATTTAGACTAGAGAGCCTCATTATTTGCTCCACCGCGCCAACCCACTGGGACTGCAACTGATCCTGATCAGGCTACCGTCTAAAGGCCGAAGGCTGTATGAATGGGGTTTCCCGTTGCCGACTTCGTGTCGTCCCAAAGGCCCATAGCACTTCTGTGGAGGTATCTCACCCACTTTCCTTTAAGATCTTCCAATTTGGTCTCTTTAATGCGGCCTTAAGGGTTCCTTGATGTGACTTCACTGCCCATTAGGACTGTGGGATGTGTCAGATGAGTAATTTAATTCCAGCCCAGCACAGAAATCTCTAAATTCAAGGTTGTCAAATTGCTTTCCTGTCTCGACACTGTGGCCTGGGATACCGAACCCGTGACAGGATGGCCTCCGCCATACAAATCAAGGCATCTTCGTTCTGATTGTGTAGCCGTAGGCTCTGGGCCCGCCCATTTGGTGAAGTAATTCATCGCGACGATGATGAACTTACATTGGCCCTTTCCCCAGGCGTAGGTCCCGCATGTCATGACCCATTGTCGGGTGCGGCCAGGGCTTCGTGATTGATGTCAAGGGCTCTGATGGGAGGCGTGAGATCTTGGCGTGCTCCTGGAAAATCTTGCATTTTTTGACTAGGGTCAAGCGCGCTCTTTGAGTATTGCAGCCGCAGTATCCTTGTCTCAAGACCTTTCCTGCCAATGCTCGAGCCCGGAGCATGATTTCCAGATATACTCTCGTGGTACCCTTAGCACGTATTCGATGTTTTTTCCCGCGGATGCATTTAAGGATAAGAGTGAAGAATCCTCACTTGTATAGGCTTCCCTTATGATTAGTGAAACCTCGCGACTCGGGTCCTTATTTTAGCCGCTTTTCGGTCGTCGTAGACGTCCGTCTATTATATAATCCCGCATCTAGGTCCATCCAACTCCGGCTCCTGATTCGAATCTCTGCGACTTCCACGTCACAGAGATCAATAGAGGGCTATGCCAGGTATTCGACGGGTGTCGACCTACTGAGATCTTCCTGTGGGGTTGTTGCTAACTTTGCCAAGGCTGCCGGCTCGAGCCTTTCGATCCGGTGACATGTCCGACCCGAACCGACACGACTTTAATAAATCACGACCTGGAGATACGTGATTACTCCTCCCGCTTTTAGCTTCATAGGTATCTTCTATCTGTCTTACTACTAGCTGGGAGTCACTGCAGACTTCTAGCTGGTCAACTTCCAGTGAATGGGCGAGGCCAGGCCTCGCTTATGACGCGGCCTCATACTCGGGCCAGTTGTCGAGGCTTGAAATCCGAATCTGAGTGTGTACTCAACATCTATTCCTTCTGGAGAGGTCAAGATCAAACCTGCTCCACTCCCTTGTGCATTTGAGGCTCCATTTACAGAGAGCTTCCAGATGGGGAGGTCGTTCATTATTTGAGCCGTTCTCACCCGCCCGCAAAGGGAATCTCCATGACGAAGTCGGCTAAGACTCCGCCCTTTTATTGCGCGCTTTCTACTTAGGACCGGGAGGCTCGAACTCGCTAAGCCTCTGATGCCCACTCCATCGCCTAGACTTCGGTTTATGTGTAACACTTGCTTCATTGGGAATTCCTGCGGAACTTCTATGGTGTGAGCCCGAAGTATGCGGAGTTTCCGAAATGAGTTACTACTAAGGCCAAAATTAATTTTTCCATCTTTGGGTACCTCTCCTCCGCACCTCTCAAAGCTATCGACTGCAATAGTAAACTGGATGTTGTACTCGCTCTTTGTCTATGACGAGGACAAATAATCGGGGTTGAGAAATCTCGATACTACTTCAGTATAATAGCGAGGAGTCTCTTCAAAAGAGGGACTCACTAGAATGGGAGGGGAGCTCAAATATGTTTTCAAAGCTGAAAATGCTTCTTCACACTTCGTATCCCATTGAAAGGCCTTCTTCAGAACTAAGAGCACGTATTTATCACTTGCCCCGATAATGACCGGCTTAAGGTAGCAATCCTTTCTTGTTAGGCGCCGAACTTCTTATGTTGATGGCGAAGGCATGTCGAAAATGCCTTTATCTTGTCCTGGATTTGCTTCAATTCCTGGTTGACTATGAAACCTGTGAATTTCCCGCCGATATCTCAAGGCACACTTAGCTGGGTTCAGTTTCATGTTGTAGTTTCTCAAGATCTGGAACGCCTCGGACAGATGGTCTATGTGGAGCCTAGCTAAGGTGGATTTTACTAGTATGTCATCTATGTACACCTCCATAGTTGTGCCTAATTGGTTCTGAAACATCCGATTCACCAACCTTTGATATGTAGCTCCTGCGTTTTTGAGTCCGAACGGCATTACAATATAACAATAGGTTCCCTGCGCTGTGACGAATGAGGTATTTTCTTGGTCGCATGGGTGCATACTGATCTGGTTGTAGCCGGAGAAGGCATCCATAAAGCTGAGAAGTTCATGTCCAGCAGCAGATCATTTATGAGGTCGATTCAAGGGCAAGAGGGAAATCATTCCTTTTGGGCATGCTTTGTTGATACGCGAAGTCGATGCAGAGTCGCCACTTGCCATTGGCTTTTTTGACGAGTACTACATTGGCTAACCACTCAGGATATTCTACCACCCTGATCGCTCATGCCTGGAAGAGTTTGTTGACTTTCTCGTTGATGGCTTTTTGTCTTTCGGGCGTGAAGCTCCTCCTCTTTTGCTTGATTGGCTTGAAGGATGGGCTGACGTTCAGCCTGTGAGTGATTACTGTAGGATCGATTCCTCCCATATCTGCCTGCTTCCACGCGAAGACATCTTTGTTTTGTTTTAAAATTGATAAGGGGGTTTTTTAGGCTTCGATAGCTTGATCCGATATAGGCGAGATGTTCCGGGTCGTCGTCCAATAATACGGGTTCCAGCTCTTCTGATGGCTCGTGGGAGAGCACCTCGTCACGCATGTCGAGCTCATCCAGGTATATGTTGTCAACCGTTTTTTGTTTCATGGACGCTGAGTAGCATTCCCCTCGCCACCTGGTCTCGAACCATTCCCCACTGCCATAGGGAACTTGATCATCATGTGGTATGCCGGAGGGAATGACCCTTTATTGCATCGAGAAGGTCTCCGCCTGAAGAACATGTTGTGGTAGACTGGGCGTCTACGACGAGAAATCTGGCCGTGGTCGCCGCCCGACACGGACTCCAAGAGTACCATTGTATTGAGCCTAGAGGTAATACCTTTCCTGCGCAGAACCCCCGCAGATGAGCGTCGACTGTTCCCGCCTCCTTCCGATGCCCATTTTATCGAACTACGCGAAGATGATGTCACCAACTCCCGTCAATTAGGACCCATGAACTGTTTTATCGGGCCACCACCGCGCTAACTACCGCTGGGTCGCCATGAGGGTGTTGGCACCCCTCCGCATCCGAGTCGAGAATGTGATCGGACGGTCGAAGTCTTGGTAGTTTGCATGACCGCTTGTATTTCCACACTCGTTGCCTCGATGCTGCGAGGTGGCCTTCCGTGCCGAGCTAGATCTCCTTCCTCGCGAATCCTCCCGAGATTACCTGATTTCACCAAGGGGTTGTCGCGCCGAGTCGCCATTTGCCGAGGTGGTGGTTGGCCGGGCCTAACCCGGGTTCGAGCTTGATTCGATATGATTTTCGTGGATATAAAGCGTCTGGTGTATCCGCGCCGTATCAAGTACTCTTTCTCTCGAGTTGTATGTACGTCTACAAGCAAGGTCCATAGTCCCTAAGTGGAACTCGCAATACTTGGAGTTGCCCCTGCTGTGTGGTCCGACTCATTTCTGGCCACCTCAAGAATTGCTCGGTTCGTACTTCGCTGCAACCCGTGACACCGAGGCCGCATGGGTGAAACGCTGGGGCGAGTAACGCCGTCGCCTTCGGGATTGCGATGGACCTAGGACGATCTCCGAGGTTTCCATGCCTTTTGGAGATCGCTCTCCATTTTTCTTCGAGATCCTTCCCCGGTCGCTTTGTCTCTTAGGGCTGGGCCCTCAAGCTGCCTAACCCGCTTTTCGTGAATGGAAGAGCCTCTTCTTGATACGAGGGCCTCTTCACCGCAATGTATTTCTCCGTCGCGAGTACCTCCGCTATGCTTGTTTGGGGATTTTGGAGATGGAAACATTAAACTGGCTGAAAATCCCTAAGCTGCCCATGAACGCGGATCGCGAACTTTCGTCAAGTATATCTACCTTTGTGAGACTCGACATTGAATCGCTGAACATAAGACCTCAAGCTTTCACGAGCCCCGCTTGATACTCGCCAGATGATAACTTGGTTTCTTCAGATGTCACATGGCCCCAATGGTGCCGAGAGACGACGCAATGCATAGCTCTCCGAATTAGAGATCGACGCCTGGTGGAAGTCTATCGAATTACACGTGGCGGGCCTTTGTGGTGATAGAGAAAGCTCGCACCGCACCTGACCGATAATTCGTGCGCCCATTTGGTTTTGTAAGTGTTTCGAGATGATCGACGGATCCAAAGATCGAACGCTTCCACCGTGGCACTCAACTCGGGCCGGGAAGCGGGGAAGTGGAGTACCCTACCGTGGTGACTCCGCCTTGTCTGCATCAGCATCCAGTGTCGACGCGTCCTCTTACTACCTCCCCTACGCGGCCGAAGGCTCTCGCCGGAGGCCCTCGAACTCATCCATGACTGCTCCCCCGTCCTCGCCGAGGACGGGCGCACCCCGTCTGATGTGCTCCAAGGGCTGCTTCATGCCCACTCGCCGGGGCCAGGGCGTGGTCCGTGCCCCGGCCCTCGGGGTGTGGATCCCCGCCCGCTCAGCCCTTGGGAGCACCAATATTGTGATGTCCTTCAGCTGTGGAAATGTCAGTGACCCTCCCGGGAGTTTGTCGCGCCTCCCGGGTCGCTCTGATTCGTCTCGGTAAGTTGTTTTAACTCGCCGCCGTGACGTTGATTGGTGAGGCGGAGTGCTTCCACCTCACGCGCTGCACGCATTGCTTTTAACACGAGGCCTACTGCCTCGCGCGCCCAAGTGATCTTGCATCTTTGAGGATTGCCGCTTCCCGCCAGGTTCGTGTTGATACCATCAAGAATCGAGAAATCGCTATATTTAAATCGGCCGGTCTACAGACGACGCCAATCGATGGTGCTTTTTCAACTAATCGGCTTGAGCGTGGGGTCAGTTGGGTCGGACTGATTGTCGGCGAGCCGGGCCGCAGCTTTGGTTCGTCTCGCTAAAGTAGGATCGCCGGCTACGGCCGATCCATGGTATCCCACTGAGCGCCTCGCAAAACAAAGAAGAAGTGGCCTTAATGCAGGCTTTCGCCCGCGGTCGCCCCGCGCTGCCCGCTTCCGAGAGGAAGATATAGACTACTTTCAGAAGGCTAAGGCACTGGTGACGTAGCATTAAGAAGGCAAGCACATGGGCATCTTCAACTAGAATGTGTCACCCTTTATATTTATAGCAGACGTCCCAATCGATATAATTAGAGACTCATTCCTATCTATATATTTTATTTACTGTCCAGATCTGATTCTGATGATTACAGAAAGAGTAGTTTATCTTCGTGAATCTTCCTTCCTCTATCGCATCCTGATTGCTTAACTTATATCGTCTTCTTCTTCCATTCATGAAAGATTCTACTCACTCATGAATAATATATTATTATGACTATTCATTTCAGACTTCACATTTCCCATAAAAGGCCCTGAGTTGCCCGATTTTGATTCCTCCTTCTCAAAGTGTGGTCCTTCTAAAAGGCCTGAATCGATAAAAGGCCCCACGCTCCAATGCGAACTTCTCGGATTCAACCAATGTACTCGCGTCACATTCTTCTGGCCTTCTATTAATGCCGTCATAAAATTTTATTTTTCAAAACCTCATCAATATCCTCAAGAAATCTTTAAACATCTACTATTGATTACACATAATTATTTAATAACACTATTTGTTTTATGAGAATTATAATTAAACTAGAAATATGTTAAAACAAAATTATGAATTATTATGAGTATTAAAAGTAAATTTTTTGTTCATATGCAAAAGTTAGGAAAGTTGAAGATTTTATTACTAATTTTCCCTTTAAATGATTAAGGATGTGTCTGTTATGGAAACTTCTGACACAAAATTGTATTTGGTTATTGAAGTGTTAAAATGATGATGAAACTTCAAGCAGTCAGAATTGACAATCGAACTCCAATTTCATTTTCCTCGTGTTAGTAAGATATATCTTCTGTAAATTACTCGTTGACTTCCATAAGTCTTCCTCAATCCTCCACCAGTAGTCGGCCTTTATCCGACTGCAAGTATAAAACAAAATCCAGAAAACAATTTCCCTTTTTTTTTTTCAACGAAAACGAAAATTCCTTCCCCTCTTCCCAGTAATGAAAAGTAATCGTTACAGAAACTTCTAAGTGGGCGCAGTTGGGGAAAAAATTGCCTCCTCTCTCCTATATTTCTTCCCCCACCAAACCATTGTCTGGTGCTCCAAATCCCACCATTGTTTTTTCAGCTCACGGCGGCGCGTATGGACAGGCGCCTCTTCGAAGCGGTTCCCAAAGGCGACGTCTCCACCTTCCTCTCTCTAATTCAAGAAGATGAAGACATCATCAAACAGGTCGTTTCCGGGTCAGGAAACACTGTCCTACACTTGGCGGCGCGGTTTGGGCACTTGGAATTGGCCGCGGAGATCGTGAAAGTGAGGCCGGAATTGGCGGCGGCGGAGAATGAGAAGCTGGAGACTCCTCTGCACGAAGCATGCGGAGAGGGGAGAGTGGAGATTGCGGCGCTTTTGCTGGAGGTGGATCCATGGATTGCTCGGAAGGTTAATCTGAACGAGGAAAGCGCACTGTTTGTGGGGTGTAAGAAAGGGAATCTTGATGTGGTGAAGCATCTTTTGGAGAAGTATCCATGGCTGTTGATGCTGGAATTGGATGCTCCCACCACTTCACTTCATGCTGCTGCTTCCGGAGGCCATACTGGTGAGCATCGATATTCAAGCTCGGTTATGGCGGATCAGAGTTTTTGAACTTGATTTTACTACCCCAATTGCCCTTTCTTTCTTCTCTCTCTCTTTTTTTTTTTTTTTAAATATTTGGTTGAAAGGCTTCGAATAATCCAAAATTTATAAATATAACCATATTTGTATTTTTCTTAAAAAATAACTCATGACAAAAGTATATATCCTTTGCCCCTTTAGATATTTAGTGCATGTAATATAAAGAAAATGATTATTTTTATAAAAAAATAATAAAAATATTTTTATTGAAACGTGGTTAAAATTGATTAAGGGTGAGATTTTTGAAATTCATGTTTCAAATAGTCTTTTAATTAAATCGCCTAATTTTTTTATACTTTGTTTTTAAATAGATTTTAAGTATTTTGCTTTTGATAATGGGTGTTTGATCAATCACCTCGATTAATTCGATTAGTATGATAAATTCTAAAAGTAAATTATATATTTTTTCAATTATCCAAACATTCGGATTTTCTTGAATCAAAAGCTAACATTGGTGGAAAACATAAAGGTAAAATATGTGTCATGCTAGAAATTTAAAAATAATATTAAAAATGAGAAATACATGATTTAAAATATGTGATAAAAAAATAATTAATTTTCAGGCAAAGATACTATTTTAATCACTTGAGATAATACTTGAAAACTAATTATTTTTCTCTAAAATATTTTTGATTCATATATTTCCCATTTTTTATACTTTTTTATCCTTATTTCTAAACGAGCAGTATGATCATATACTTTTCCATAACAGAATGCCTCCAAGTTGATTATTTATGACAACTATCAAGTACTGTTGGGCGATCCCACAAAATTAAAGATTGTGATAAGAACCACCAAAAGTCATGCACATGCTACCTCACTTGTCTCTTATCATATAAATCTGCAAAGCCAATGGGCCACCATCATTATGAATTTTTGGGCACTAAGGTCACGTTCACACTATGGTCTAGACTAATGATTAATGGGTTCAATGAATCTTCACATATTATTGAAATTGAAGCGTGTCACTTATATTCTGATCCAAAATGTTTCGTAGTACATAGTATATATTTAAAAAAACAAAATTAGTAAAAGGTATAAATTGTATAAATATGACACACGAGGCGTCATAAATATGTTTAATTTCTTTTTTATAATTAAACATTTTAGTTATTATGTCCTCTCTTTGATAATAGGAAATACTATCAAGTTTTTCCTATTTTAGGGCTTTTCATCATGTGAAGTTTTCCCTTTCTAGATTCTCTTGAGAGATAGAATTTTATACTTAATCTGTGAAGTGTGTATGAGCTATAGAAAGAAAGGAAGACTTTTTTATGGAAGAAGATTCAATAGAAGGATGCACTCTCTTACACTTATTTTAAAAGTGAAAGGGCAACCTAGAGATCACAAGGGAGCTTCTGAGGCTGGACCCAGACCTCACTTCCTTACAGGACAGTGACGGGCGAACGCCACTCCACTGGGCCGCCATGAAAGGGCGTGTCAACATCATCGACGTGAGATCCTCGGCTCAGGCCCTCCTAGTCAGCAGAGATGGAACCAAATACGAGATCTGTTCGTTAATTTCCTGCAGTGAAGAACAACCAGTATGAAGCTGTCAAGTACTTGACTGAGACTCTCAACATTTCCCAGCTCATCAACATCCCGGACAGTGATGGCAACACTATCTTGCATCTCGCCACCGCCGGAAAACTCACCACGGTGAGCTAATGGCCTGACTGGTTACAATTTTTGAGAAATGTTTTTTGTTTTAAAAAAAACAAGGAAAATATGACTAACTTGCTTGGTTTCAGTTTTTTTTTTTTTTTTTTAAATTTATTTGAAAAGATGAATTAAGATAAGTAAGAAACAGTTTTTAAAAAAAATACCAAATGATGTTTAAACAGTGGTCCCAACACACCTGAAGTGTTTGATTCCTATTTTTTGAAAATTGTTCTTTAAAATAGATTTTAAAAACATAGAGCTAGTTTGGTGTTCTCTCAATCTAACTCATTGTTTTTTTAATCTAGGGATAAGGTTCATAAGCAATGCTCGGAGTTTTTTTACATGTCTCATTTTATTCTTAAACTTTTCTTTTATCCTAAGATATTCTAACGTTTACTTTCATATTCATCCGTATCCTTCAAATTAAAAAAAAGTTACAATGAAAACTCTGATAAGCTTGTTAAGTGTTTTAACGAAGGTTTTAAGAGAAGTTTGTCACTCTTTGACAATTTCCAACCACAAGGCATGGCTGTGTCAAGAATATCTTGGGATTAGAGATAATTTTAAGGGTAATATAGGGACACACATGGTAAACTAGAAGCAGAAGAGAGTTTTATATATCTCAAAAATTTTCTGGCATGACCCCATATCATGCCACGGGGGAACCCATTTTTACACTTCATCTTTTCTATCTGGCATGGTAAATTTCAGAATGTAATTTCTTTTTTAACTCCTTGTTAGTTTTTATGAAGGAAACGGACCGTTTTCAAAAACTATAACAAAAAAAGATGGTGTCTCTTTCTCCTTTTCTACTTTTACTTTTCCAGTGGCTAACCCTTTTTTACACCAACTTGTTTTTGGCCTGGGATCAGACGGTCCTCTACCTTCTCAAGCTGAGTCAACGCAATGTCTTGAACCAAAGTGGCTACACCTCTAGACGTGGTAGGAACGGACACAAAAACCCGGGCTCACTGGCGGTGGTGCTGGCGTTACTTGCGGTGCTTTGAGCCAGAGGCGCGGACCCAGTTCTCGCTCGAGCCAAGAAATTCTAACCATTACCGAACCCTCGTCGGGAAGACTCCAACCCACCAACCCAAACCTCCTACCTCCATGGCCAAAAAGACCGCCGGAATCTCCATCCCAGCATCACCGCCGCAAGAACCACCGCCGCCGAGAAAAGTACCTTGAGCAGCAGAGCGAGGGTCTCCGCAACGCCAGAAACACCATTACTGTCGTGGCTGTCCTAATCGCCACCGTGACATTCGCCGCCGGAGTCAACCCGCCCGGCGGCGTCAACCAGAACTCCGGCCTGGCCGTAATGGGAAAACACACACCTTTCAAGGTTTTCATGGTATGCAACATTCTAGCCCTGTTCCTTTCCCTAGGTATAGTCATCGCCCTCGTCAGCATTATCCCTTTCCG
Source organism: Tetrastigma voinierianum (assembly GCA_016808115.1). NCBI lineage: Eukaryota > Viridiplantae > Streptophyta > Magnoliopsida > Vitales > Vitaceae > Tetrastigma > Tetrastigma voinierianum. The sequence continues at coordinate 47,250 of JAEQBH010005111.1, read as the reverse complement.
CCGGAAATCCATGATGAAGCTCCTGACATCAACCCACAAGGTGATGTGGACGTCGGTGACTTTCATGGCGGCGGCCTATATCGCCGCCGTGTGGACGATTCTGCCGGGCGGACCCAGTACGAGGTGGGTGTTGGTGATATTGGTTTGCATGGGAGGTGGTGGTACGATGACGATTTTTGTCGGAATTGGAGTTTTGCTGATAAAATATTGGCTGAGAAAATCGGATTATAAGAAGAAAACAAAGAACAAGGATGGAAGCCCCCAAAGTAGTATGAACAGTCGTCTAGGAGAGATGCAGCAGATAAAAAATGGTACTCATGATACGAGTAGTAATTCCGATGTTGATAGCTCTGAAAAAGGGGGTTACCATCTCTATTAGCATTTCTGCAGTTTTTAGGCCAATTCCAAATTCCGACATAACCTTGATTATTATAGAATTAGCACCTCCCTGGTATAGATAGATCATATGTAGAAAATGTTGTTGGTGTAACCGTATAACATATTGTACAAAATTCTTAAGTTTCCATCATTAATTTTTTTCTTTTTTCAATCTCATGGGATTAATTAAACGAGATCATCCAAATTAATTCTGAACTTTCCCATTTCTTGGATCTTTTCGGTTTCTTGGATCAAAATCCATGGTCTTAAGCATGAATGATGGTTCTAGTTCTAATCATACAGAGGAAGAATCTTCGGATTTAATGGTTCTAGTTCTAAGGCCACCAGTTCATCGCCTTAGGATTGCTTGAGGTTTTACCGGCTAATTTCAAGGTTCATGCAATTAATCAAAGTATGTACAAACTGGTGCGAACATACATGATTATAAAAAAAATAAAAAAAATCTACTAATGACTAGTGAAAGGTCGATAATTCCATTCCAAGTCCATTACCATCTTACTTAATCAAATGTTTCTAGAGTGAATATGTCAATCTCTTGAGGTGGGTGGTTCTCTGTATCAGCATAGAACTTTCCTGAATGCTCAAAAATGCTTGTGTTGCTGATTTGCTTCCTGGCCATGTCAAATCTTAACTGAAAAAAAAAGAAAAGAAAAGAGATAGAGCATAGGATCCACTTTTTTTTTTTTTTTTGAATACACTTTAAACTCAAAGTAATAAATTGTTCTTATTGGGACTTGAACCTAGGACTCTTCTCCCTATGCCCTATGCCTATTTGAAATGGTGAAAGCTCTACCTCTTGAGCTAGGCATGATACACACATAATCAACTTATAACATACTTAAACATTGAATTTAAATAGCTAGATTATTTTTAGGTGTATGAAATCTAAAGGGAAAACATCATTTGGCCATGTTTACAATAATGTATATGTAAATAAGTATAGTTGGAAACTAGTTAGGAAACTTTGTATCCTTTCCTATGAGATTTAGGACTCTCTTGTATAAATGTGTAGTCTTGGGATCAATAAACAAAAAACATGAATTTTTCTCCATTCATTTTTTATTACATTTATCAGAACTTGGTTTGATAAGAGATCTTGGATTCGAACCATCTCTTTGCAATTTGAATATTAATCCTCGTTTGTATATTTGAAAGTCCATATATAGTAGACTTTGTAGTTTGTTTGACTCCCCACGCACGTGGGCATGGGACCTCAACACGTGAGAAACAGTTTTAAGAAGCATGATATTCATATTAAATTCAAATCCTATGTAACAAACCATAGTTCTTTACACTTCCTTTGTTTTCAGTCCCATGTCAAGAACATTCAACTACCACTCCACAAAATTGCTCAAACCATACATGTAAGAAAAATCAATCTACATTCATGCCAAATCTACATTCAGTTGGATGAGATAAACCAACTCGGGTTTATAAGTTTTTGAAAGCTTGATTTGACATTGGTATAAAGATCCCATGAAATCCGTATGGCACCCTTTGAGGCAGTGTAATTTTCGCAACCGCCTTGCTGCCAAACTTTCTTGCATCAATTATATGAACCTGTGAAGGCAAGGCCTTGGATAAAAATTAGATAAGGGCACCTCTCCTTTACAAAGAATAAGAAATCTTTGTGCTAGATAGTGGTATACTTACTTGAGATATGTTGGTATCTTCATTGTGAACGTAAGAGACGATCCAACCATCATCCTCTTCGACACCACCGTGTTTTGAGACAAAGGCAATTCCAGTGCAGAAGTTGTTTGCCTCAAATCTATGGTACTCTACCTTTATCAGTGGCCCCGTCTTTCCCTCCCTCTGTTGAGTAACCATAGGCAACATTGTATAAATTTATGAACACATGAAAAGGGATATAAAGAAAACAATAAGAATTTTACTAGAGAGGATGTTTGATTCTGGAGGAGATTCTTACTGCAGGTAGTGTCTTGTCTTGTTCTTCAAAGTATAATTTTGCTAGACCTCCAAATTTAGCCATTCCTAATAAGAACAACAATCTTAGGAAAAGTAGACTATCTGGTTAACTGTATCGAAAACAAGATTTTAGTTACCAACTCACCGCAGCTAGAGCTTGCCATGGAATCAACGACTTGGGTGTAACCATATTTGTGTTTAACACCAGTGAAATCTTCATTTATAATAGGAAATTCCATGGCGAAATCTGTCCCAGTGAGGTTTCTCTCCTTAACATCCCCAGTTTCCATGTTTAGCCTCCATTCATAAACTCGAACAAAGAGGTAACCCTCTTGTGTGAAACCATTAGAACTTTTTTTAGACATCTCTATAGGTTTAAATCCCCTTGAGAACCAATCAAATTTGTTTAGACCGTGATCAGGGCCAGGTATCATCGATTCAAGAGCCCTACACCCTCTTACTACTACCTGTTATTTCAACAACCAGAAAAAGATAAAAGAGTATAAAAGAGTAAGCTGATAAAAGGCCAAAAATGCTCTTTTCTTGTGGATTTACCTCATTTTTGTCCTCAAAGGAATTGAGAATATGAAATGTGCAATTTGTTTCTACGTCAAACCACTTGACTGATTCTGCATTTCCATAACGAGGCATGACCCCGATCCTAGCATAGCCTTCTTTGTCATACTTGATTAATCTACATATGAACATGGCTACCCTATAAATTAGGAAATTCTTGACTTATGTAGGATCTTTGAGAAGTATGTGAAGGCTTAGATAGTTCACTCACGGTCCTCCTGAAACTAGTCTGTTCACGTCTACTGTAAGAGGATGATCAATGATCACGTTATATCTGATTGGCATTAAAAGAGAGAAAAGACACTTAAAAGATATAGTGAGACAGAAAGAGAAACTGCATAACCACATTCTTGAACATTCCATCTCAGAAAAGCACTTCATTGTAAGATTTAGAGAAAATATCTTAGTCATAAAAAACATCCATTAAAGAATGAGAAGAGAAGTTCATACAGTTTAAGAGACTGGTATAGAAAGACAATATAAACTTACTTCTGTGTAACTCCTATGTCATGGGTGAGAGTAGCTCTATTGAACTTGAGGTCAACTTTGTGAGATAGTGTATTTCCATCAGCTGAAATAAGCAATTAAATGAAGCTCATAACCATGTCTTGGCTCTTGTAAATCTTGGATCAACACAAACATAACCGAATCGAATGTCCGTATACCAGAGATAACTCCTGCCACAATAAAAGGCTTCTGTGCCTCTGCCCCTATGATAACTAATTCCCCTGTTCCTGGAGCTTTCTGCATCAAGCAAGAGAACTAATTATGTATATAAAAAAAATCAAAATTCCTGAACTTAATACCATTTTGGATGCACATAAAGAAAGAACCTTTGGATGGCTAGTGAAAGCTCGATCCCAAGCTCCATTGACACCCCACTCCTCCATGGTCTCCAGAGTAAGTGGGTCAAACTCTAGAGGCAGGTGGTTCTCTGAGACTGCGTAGAGCTTCCCTGAATGCTCAAAAATACTTGTGCTGCCGGTTTTTTTATTAACCACTCCAAATCTCAACTGGAAAATTAAATGTATATTTCAATGTGCTACAGTAATCAAAAACCTGTTAGCCTTTCTCTAATATATGCCACACTGTGAAGCGATGAATTATCGTTAATCATCAAGAAGTTAAATGGAAAATTTCACCTTACCATGTTCAAGAGATAAGCTGCTATGATAGCTGGAGAATCTCCTTCAACAGCAGGAAGGAAGGATGGCTTGTTTCTTTGTTTCTCCAGCTTGAATGTCTCAGATTCAACAAATCTGTTTTTGTAGGATATGATCCAATCTTCACGAGCATCCTTCACAAAATATATGGCATGAAGCATTCCTTCTCCTTCTACCCATATGTGGCTTGATTTTCCAAAAATTGAAGTGGTAGATTTTAGTCCTCCAAATAGAGGGTTTGAACCTGCCATTTATTCACAGTAGTTATTAGACGAAATCAAGGAGCTTGCATTTGTGTGTCCCAAAGAAGTCACCTAGCCTAATTGCAGTTATTAATTATATTACATCACCTACTACTTTTTCCTTCCTTCTTAAATTGCAGGCCAAAAATAGTGCAACAGCAACCAAAACAAACAATTCAACCACCAACACGATAAATAAAAGAAGATTCTACGTAGGAAAATGCATTGGTGAGTAGTTTTTGATGTTTATCCAGCTTTAGGATGGCACTAGAAATACAATTAGAAGTAGCTTTATGATTATGTATAATGTGTAGATGAAAGACTGCTATCATGCCCTTTGGCATAAGAAATAAAGTAATGCACAGTGATTACCATTTTTTATGTAAACACCGGCTCGAAAATCCTCTGGAATATTCCCTTCAGTACAAAAAACCTGAATGGCTTCCCCAATTTCTTCCACTGGTGCGAAGTTTTTCACAGAATATGCCGGTCGGATAAAGTCTTAATTAGAGCATAAATCATACGAAGATCTTAAAATTCCAATTTATGGGGAAAAGTGGCAAAATAAGAATTTCACAAAATCCGAATTTATTCTCTAGATCTCGGATGATCTAAATTGCATTTCACCGTTTGAATCATTTACTATAAATCTGGAACAAGACGCAAATTCTCGTAGACCTGGCAGACAATGGAAGCGCTAGCACGCCGAGGCATCGCAGCCTCAGCGCCAGAAAATCCATTTTCTCGACGTTGACTAAACAAGACATAACACGCACTATGCCTACGGGCGGTATGAGTAGAAAACGATTTAATCTGACATCAGAGATATTAATAACGTCAAAACCCAAAGAATGTGACAAAATTGGCATTATATGAATTTGATTTAAGCCACTAAATGACAAAAATCTGCTAGCGCTTGTCGCTTCTCCAACATGTTAAAAAGAAGCAAAAACGGAAATGTGGGAGAGAACCAATAGATCAAATTTTGAAGTTTAAATGGTAGGCGATCAGTCTTCTGTATCATCACGCTGATCCTAATCGTCTAATCTTCAGACAAGAAGGAAAGCCGTTTCACACACAACGTAGCAGACTACCCCGGGACACCCAAAAGTTGAGTTTCTCGAATAAACTCCAAGAGGTAGGGGTTTCTCCCTACTTGGGTTTTATTCCCCGGTGATTTGTTCATTAACGCTTGAGAGTCGATTGAGGCCGTTGTGGGCTTCACTCCGCCTCAAAACTCCTTCGAACCGACCAATATGAAATTTTTGAAATCAAAATGGTGTGTACCCATGACTCGAATTACTACGTTTGGGCGTGAAATTGTATATTTATATGAATCATGTAGTGGTTTGGAAATATGTTGGGAATGGTCAGTGGAAATGCCAGTTCAAGCAGCAACCGATGATTTGTGATTTGGTTTGAATAAGAACTCCAGTGAGTTTACTATTCCCCGGTATCAACACTCATAAAAATATATTTTCGCGCGAAACAGATTATCGAGATTCGGAAATGGAATTTGCTCATGCTTTTGATCATTAGCCCAAGGAGCCAATTTTGATAAGGAATTTGATTAATTATACGGATACATCAGTAAATTATTATGTGGATATGTGCATAAGCTTACATATTTGCATGCGATTGGATCAGATTTAATCAGACATAAGATTGATTCACAGACTGGAACACCCTAAGACTATAGGAGTGAGTACATGAGATGAGTCTAAGAAAATGGTTCTGAGGGTTGTCTAAAAATATTAATTATCTGAGTAGAGGTCCAAATTAAAATATCAATCTGTCGACACGCCTAATCGATAGATTCACTCTGAAGTAGTGAAATACATTGAAACAAATAATATATCAATCATTGGAGATGACCCAATTGGATATATATATACTGGAGGGTTGTCCACTAACAAAACAATACCATCACATGAGGCTTAGCGAGTGTGAGAGAGCCTGAGACTCCTGGATCTGAGTTGGTCATGTAGCTTCACCCATAGACTGCCATGCATTTGCTTCTCAATGATGCTTATTTTAACAGACCGCATCTAGGCAGGAGTAGTTTCCACTTAGGGCGACATTCACTTATCATGAAAGACAAATTTCACCCGCTAGGATATTATTTTGCTGTGCACAGTGAGCGTGCGAGGGACCCATCGTCCTAGATCTGAGGATTGTAATGTTTTGCTAGGCTTTGTTGATGATATATACATATCAAAAATGTCTACTCATTATATGTATTGTATAGATAAATATTGTAACCTTGTAACTATTTGGTATATAGTTGGATTCATAGTTAGTATGTATTATGAGTATCGCTTAGGCCCAAGTATCAGATACTATGTGATTGGATATATTTGATAGACATACATATATTGCACTGTTTTAAGATAGGTATATGTTTTAGACTAAGGTAGGATCGTAAGATGTTATGACTCGCCGATTTTCATGTAGAAATGTCGGGTCACCCGACATTCATTTAGTGTTTTCAGTGTCGACGAGAGGTCAACTAACCCTCAAGTTTAAAATAGCCACATCATAAACCAAATAATAAAGAGGCAAATGGATGTACAAGCTCTGACAACTTTATAGTTTCTATTGACATGATCTCAAAAATCTATAGTTCAATGTAGTGAATTACAATAGAGATTGAAATAATTACAGAGATTTTGGTTACTGTGGAAGGAGTCTCTCAAACTTACCTGAGATGGGAGTAAAGGTTGACTGACAAATTGAAATGCAGAATCCACAAATGCATCCAACATCCAGTTAGAAGTGTTTTTGAGGGTTTTTGCAATGTCAGTTCTCACTGACATTTTCGGCAGCTGATTCAAAAAGGCTTGTAAAGAGATGGGACCTCAATCAAGATGACAATTGTAATTGTTCCAACCACTTTTCATCAATTCCATAAAAAATGGCTGAAGAAGAACAAATAAGAAACCCAGCAGGCCTAGAAACTTCAATGAGTTTTCTAAAAGGCTATTGACATACCTTTATGGTAGAGGAGAGAAAGGTCTTGAGATGATCAAAACTGTGAGAGATGGAATGATTTTGAAAATTCCCATTCACTTGTAAAGCATATGTAAAGGATGACATCTCTGGATGAAATCTTCTTCTTCTTCTATTAGACAAATTCAAGCCCTTTGGTTTCTGTCATGATATTATGACTTCTCGGACCCTTATAACTGACTGTGTCATGCATGATGAACAGCCTAGAGTGGTTAGTTTCCTAATTTTTCTTTGGGAACCTAGTTGACCTTAAAATGCTTCAGGACAAAACCAATTTTGCAGTCCACAGGCCAAGACCGAGTTGGAATATTCCTGCTTAGCTTAGCTTAGCTAAATGTGCAGAAGAAAGGTATATTTGTGACCGATCTTGTCCTGTTTCTCATTGTTTAATTTTACAACCTCTTTGAATACTATCGCAACCTGCTCTGGATGACTAGATCCCCAGTAGAATGAGGGGGAAGGAAAAGGAAATGTTGAAAACAAGTTGGAATTCTAAATTTAACCCAAAAACATCCAACGAAGCAAACCAAACAGTTTTCTTGATTTTCAGAGACCCCATATAAAAAGAAAGATTCTTATGCAACTATAAGCAAGAACACGACACAAGGGATATTGAATAACGGAATCAATCGATACTCTTGACAAAAATATAATAATAAAACTATGAAACACTGTATACAATTTGTAATGGTGAGCAAGTTGTCGGAATGAAATTAAAGCAAAAGCCCGAATCAAGATTAAACAAAGTGTGTGACAAACTAGTGTAATTATCCATAGAGTTTACAAACCTTTGCGCGGACCTTCCAAGCTATATTAGTGGGGAAAGATTTGCGTGTGGACGCGCCTAATTACCAAGGACGAGAAGAAAGAAAACCCGCGTATGTGTGTTTCGGTTTAGATGGCTTATGGAGTACAATCCAACACAAGTAGGATCACAAATTCATAGGCACAATGCATAACTTTTATGGATCATCCATTGATACATTCAAGTGTTCTCCGATATAATAATATTCCTTAATTAACAATTCACATCAATAGAACAAAAGATGAGCAACAGTCAAGTAGTGTCGTGAGTACCATGGCCTTTAGCCTGTAATTCACTCATTCACAGGCCCAACGTCTCGACTCGACGAAGCTCGCCCAAGACAAATTATCAGATGCAAATCAATGCGAACCAACTCGTGACCAGAGGTCCTGCAAACCTAGTCTCGATCCCAGTATCCCAAAAGTTTTACCATCTTACCTTTATATGGTAAGCTTGTTATGATAAATATATTAAGAAGAAATTGACCCGTGATGATATTTTTCTACTGATCTCCCAAGATCCAAATCAAACGGTCTCAAAACATAAATCCTTACTAAGGGAGAAATTTGGGCCTGGTCACGAAGGGAAAGGTATGAACTCTAACTACACTAACTCTCTTCTTCCATTCACCTTTATCGATTTCTGACCATCTGGGAGAGTCTACTAGTACACCGCCGCCAGACCTCCTTTTTATGTGTTTATATCGTAAAAAAGGTCGCCGATGCCCGCAGGTCGACGATCCAAAATCCACAATTGCGCTATATGTGGGAATCAAACAAAAATCTCGGGTCAGAAGAGCTTGGTTCAACTTTGTCCAAGAGCCCTTCTGGTCACCCATAGAGGCTCATTGTCTCGCATTCCATACATCCGATTGCTCGAGAAGTCATACTTTAAGTAACCTCGTAGAACCAATTCGCAGATCAATTCTCCATTGCATCGTGACATGAGAGAAAGCAAGAGGAATAAGCAAGAAAATGAAGGAGCAAAAGTCATGCTTGAACTCATAACGGAGAATGACTGGGCCAAGAAACTCAGACGAGAAAGCCACCATTCTCGAAGAGGTATTATCAATAAAGTTTTCTTTAAAGCATTTCTTCAATCTTAGACAACTCACTTTCAACGTTAGATATGGTTTATATCCCCACCGGCATAAAAGCTAGATGTGGGCTCTTAGCCCGCTGGCACTTACCAAAGTCCGCATGGTTGTTTGCCCTGACGGAGTATGGAGAAATTAACAATACAAAACCCAATATTTTCATAGTTTTAGTACAGCCAGGTCAAATTATAAATGAAATGCGTTTCCAAATGTCTAGATGGCGATTAGGTGATCCATTCTATGGTGGTAGAATTCTGAGGAAGACACAAATCTAAAAATTGGAAAATCAAAGAATGTATACACAACGGATTTGACCTTTCATTTTTCTGTATTACTAAATCAAATGGTCTAAACTACCCAGAACTACATTCTAGACTTCAAGATTTCCAACAAGACCAAGATCACTCAATCTGAACCATGAGAGATAATGTTGACTGGAAGTCTTAAGCAAAAATAAGAATGCTTAATCCATAACACAACAACCAAACCAGTTCTATTCTAGTGCATTTTAATTTACAAAGTGACATTTGATGGAGCTTTTCTTATATATATTCCTGACTTCAAGTTCTTTCTCGTAGAGTCCAAAATGTGCAATTCGAGTTCTAAAGGAGAGAGTTATGGCCGTTCTAAAGACGTGTAAAAGAGATAGCTAACACAATTCCGTCATCACGCCGCCGCGTGATCCTACGTCACGTGTGGATCCTACGCTCCCTCACAGCCTCGAGGGAGATTTTCGTGCTTTCCCACGCACTACGTGATTTAATGACCGTTGGGCTACTAATATAGTTCTATTTTGGTCTATTTCAAGGCCCATCCAGGATTGGAGTGGGGCTATAAATCTATTCCTGGAGACATAATCGAGAGCTGGAGGGGAGAAAGGAGAGATAGGCGTGTTAGGGTTTCGGGAGAGCCAGGTTTAGAAGATCGCACTTGCAAGTCAGCAGATTCAGCAGACGACGCTAGCCATCATTCCTTCAGTTTTCTCTTCCTTTTCTTTGTTTTTCTTGTTTTTCCTTTTAGAATGTTTTGTAGGATTGTTTCTGTGGTTTTGATGTGTAACCTTGCTAACACATCTATGTTACGAATTTTAGTTTTAATTATTTAAATTCGCTTTACATATGAATGTCTTATCTCCATTCTACTCCATGTTTGTACTTAATCAACATAGGCATGCTAGGCTATATTTTGAGACGAGAGATTTTATTACAAACCTTAGGGACATGAATAAGATTTCTTCAGAGTGAGATCAATCATAGAGTAGAGATACTCGTGGTTCATACGTGGCAGACTGAGGGTCAGTACTGGGCTGCATCCCTAGAGGTTCAGGTTCGAGGCAGAGATGCAATATGACTCCCACTGGGATAGTGCCATGTTTTGTGAGATCGATTACTACATAAGATTAACCTATTTATCAATAAAGGCCTGAAAACCATTAAATGCTGATTTTTGCAAACATCCTCTGATGTAGCTAGTGAAATCTCAAACCCTAGTATTTTATTTTTATATATCTTTTTACTTTTATTTAATTAAATCATAAATACTTTTAAATATCCGAATAGAGTGTGATCAAATTAGAATTGGTACTTATTAGGTCTATTCCTGTGGAACGATAATCCATCTCACTACTTTATTACTTGTACACGACGCGCGCACTCATGCACAGATGATCAGACCACACACCACGTGGCTCCATCAAGTTTCGCATCACAGGAACAGTGTGGAAGTATTATTACGACCAAATACTTTGACTCTATTTTGAGAAGAGGCAGTTTATTTTATTTTATTTTATTTTATTTTACTTGATTTTATTTATTTATTTATTTTTCTGTTTTTGGTGTCTTGCGTATTTCTGAATAACAATGGACGTTATCAACAACTTAGTTAACTCAAACCACCCTCCCATCTCAACAACTACAAATAATACAACTTCAAATAAGGTAAGGGGTTTCACCATGGAACTCACAGACATGCATATGGAGTGTGCCCAAGAGGGGCAGCCCATTTGAACACATGAATTTGAGCAACCTCACCACACTCATGGAATTTCAGCCTGCATAGTCAGTTCCAACCTTCACAAGAAAGAAGGCAAAACTTGAAGAAAATTAGAAGAATTTATCAAAGTGGAAGCTGAACGGGCCGCTTCAAAAGAGGATGCACTTCGAGAGACATTTGGCACACTTTAATCTCATGCCCAAGTCACGATGAGACGAGTAATCTTTCAAAGCCAAGCAACTAAATCCTTCAAAGCCACAAATATAAATTAAAAACCAAGTACCAACTTAGAACTAGAGTCGCAACTCGGTGGTCAAGGCTGTTTCAGAACAAATGTTAGTCTCGCTGCTCTCTTGAGAGGGTAGTCCTAAGAAGAAGATAGAGCATTATAGTCACCAGTATGTTTAACAAGTCGGGAGAGTAAACATAAAGAGATGGATGCCAAGAGCTGCATGATTGTCGAGGAAGAGAAAGAGTCAACTCCTAACCGAAGAAAAGAAAGAGAAGCGCTCACTCGAGATGACCGTCGAGATGCATGAAAGCAACAACAATGATTTAACCTGCATTTGAGGTGGAGGGAAGATTAAACAAATATGGACACATCCGAAGGAAGAAAGCTCCTAAGTCCCTTCGAAGACATGTTGACCTTCAACACTATGTGCTCAAAGAAAAGCACTGAGCAGCCAAATTCTACTTAAAGGGTGAGATTGATCATCATCATTTGTATTGGTTTAGCTCATAGTCGACTTAAAAACAGAGTGTACCTTCGGGAGGCAAACCCAATATTAGTAATGTTTTCTTTTCCTTCATTTTACCTGGTCTTTATCTTAGTTATACCTTCCTTGAATAAAGCCTCCTTGCTTTGATCTTGTTTCCTTTCTCAGCCATGTGATTTGTGGTTTTGCAGCATGAAATGTTAGGCCTGCCACTCCTTCTAAAGACCTAAACACCACAGATCAACCTCCAAAAGATTGCAAACTATGGGAGCCTATTTCCACCTCACCCTTAGGTGCTATACATCTCTTATATTTGTAATTTCAAGGTCTTATCGTGTAGGTTCCACCAAGTTTTCAAAGGGAGTGGATGATAAATTGCATTATTACACTATGTTTGGTTCAGTGTTTGAGATTGTTTGTTCGTTGGTGATGATAATAATTGATGCATGAATTATTGTTTGAGAATTGTAATCAGTGAAATGGGTCAAATTCTTCATAGATAATTTATGCATTTAATTGATCTAGTACTCGAGGTGAACACTAGTTGTTGAAGTTGTTATTTGTATGTGCTTTTCGCTCTTTCTTTAAGTTGTTTGGTTCCCATATGAGTAAGTTTGATGCCTTGTTAGCAGAATAGAAGGTCATTTTGAACACAAACATTTGAAAAAGGAGCAATAGTAAATGGATTTGACCCTTATGTTTGTAATGGATTCTGAATACAAAAGTTGAGTTAGTGGCGACTAGCTAGCCACCTCTCTCAGGTTTCAAGAAACTTATTTTCTATGAATCCACACTACACACTATTGCCCTCCTTGTATACCTTGGTTCAAAACCCTTGTCTCTGAATTCAACCAGCCTCGAAGATTCTTAAACTCACTCTAGGTGATGGGATTCACCTTTGCAAAAAGAGATTTCTGCCATTGAGCTCCAAATCGCCTCTTTAAATATAAAATTAAAAAGAAAAAGAAACAAATAAAGAAAAGAAAATGTCAAAAGTTAAGCTAGAATAGAATAAGTTAGATCATCCAATTTAAACTCAGTCCCAGGGCCTCAAAGCTCATGTGGTCTGAGCTAACCCGCTGAGGAGTCATTTGACTCTCCACCATTTCATATGGCGGGATTAAGATGACGCCATTCTCACAACCTTAGGGCCTTTGAAGCCTAATGAGTGTTCAAGTGAAGCTTTGAAGGGAATTGAATGCCGTGCTCTAACTTAATCATGGAGCTCTAAGAGATCTCATGACAGGAGAACACTCATCAAAACCTTCTTAGCACCTGCTTCTTTGCTGAGGTACTGAAGTACCTTAGATGCTAGGTCTAAATAAAGTGGTGCGTTCCTATCCTTTTCTTGGAAGCAGCTTTTTCCTATATTGTGAGTTAGAATTTAGACTGAGTTGGTGACCTTCTATACACTCAGATCATGGCCGCCACCCCATTGCACCTCCTGCAAATCATGATTTCTGTAGAACTGTAAGGGCTAATTTTCTTTGCCATGTTCTGCCAGTGTTATGTTCTTTAGGAAAATTTGAAAATTTAAGGACCTAAATTTATTTAAAGTATGTCATGGATGATAAATCAGAATCATAGTTTGACTCTTCCATTTAGTATCTTGTTAATACACTTATCTCAATATAAGTAGTTTCATGTTATTTTCCACTTGTCATTAGTCACTGTTTAGACATAAGAATTTAAATGTGGGGATGAGTGATATAAAACACCATACAACTGATTTTGTAGTTTTAGAATACAAAATATCAAATAAGGTCTTTAATGCTCTGAATTGTCTCACACATGACATTGCATCCATTTTCATGTTATACAGTCTGGAAGTAAAGATACAATCGCAAACTGAAAATCGCAAATGAGCACACGCATTTGACCTTCATTTTTTCTGTGGCTTAATTAAAATCAAATGTTTCAAATCACTAGAACCAGAGTTTCAGATTTCTGCAAGATTTCTCAACAAGATCAAGATCAATGCTAATCTGAACCATTAGAGAGGATACGCACTGTGGTAAGCCTGTATAAAACATAAAGCTGATCGTAAGGAATATAATGAACTGGAACGCAGTTCTATTCTAGTGCATTTTAAATTTACAAAGTGGACATCTGATGAAGCTGTTCTTGAATGTATGATCCTGACTCAAGACTCCTTCCAGAGAGCCCAAGGAATGCAACCTAGAAGGTTCCTGGGTGAGAGCTACATTGCCCAAAGTTTCAGAAGAGGATAAAGAACACAGCTCTGCATGTCATCAGGCAGATCCCACGCCCCCAGCCTGAGGAGAATTTTTCAAAGTTCCACACCAAGAGGATTTGTTAACTGCAAACAACATTAAGATAGACCATTTTGGCTCATTCTAAGGTCCAATCTATGAATTTGATAAATAAGCAAACAGAACTCCACATACAATTAGAGGTGTTTTTATGTATGTGCGAAGGGAGACAGGCTGGGAGACAACCCTTAGCCCTTTGGGAGAGGAGCCTTGAGGTCGTAAAGATCTGCCAAAGTCGTGAGAGACTGGTATAATGCATGCACACCATTCTTTCCCCAGCTTTCTTTCTTCTTTGTTTTTTCTTGTTTTTCCTTTTAGAATGTTTTAGATCGTTTGTGGCTTTGATGCAACTGTTGCAACCATGGATTGAATTTTAGTTTTGAATTTATTAATCTCAGCTTTGCTACATGAACGTCTTATCTCCATTCTAATCTTCATGTTATACTTAATCAAATGATGTGCATGCTTAGGCTATGGTTTCGGTAGACTAAGATAAACCCTAGGGACATGAATAAGATTGCATGATCAATCATAGAGAGACATCAGGTTTTACAATATATAATATAGTTTGACACACACAAGATCCAGGAGTTCCTTAGGCTCTGAGGTGAGGACACAGACTCACTTTAGAGATGAGTGGTTTAATAATATAGAGAGACTACATTTCTACATTTATATGATTAATCCTAATAGTCAAAGGCTCAAAACCACAGTTTTGATGGAAACATCCTTCTTATGGGAAGCTTAGGTGAAACTAAACCCCAGTATTTTTTATTTTTATAGACTTTTATTTTTTTTAGCTTAATTAAATCATAAAGACTTTTAATTATCCAATGGGAGTGGAAGACTTTAAACTAGAACTTGAGGCACTTTAATGTGGCCTCATTCCCCAGGGAACGATAACTCACTCACTCACTTTATTACTTGTACGATATGGCACTCAAGCACTGATAATTTAATTCCACATTACTTGACTAGCTCATCGGGCCCCACTGGCATTTAAAAAAAAAAAAAGCCCAGATATGGATGCTGTTGCCCACCGGCATTTTTAAAAATCTGATGGTTGTCGTCCTCACTACACGAAGTCCAAGAGATTGTTGTCGCCTCTGGTGATTTAAAAAAAGTCCTATAATATAGTTGTCATCTTGGTCAAATTTAAATAAAGTTCAGGTAATGGTGGCTGTCTCCACACTTTAAAGAACCAGATGGTAGCTCTAGTTTACTGGCACTTTCAAAAAGCCGCACTGTGGCCTGCTTTGTTAATTCTTTCTATGCTGCACTTCTTATTCTGGGCCCATTTGGACTTTCTACATTTTGACTGGTATTTGAATATTAATCTTTCTAAGGCCAAATAGACTCATAGCTCCCAACCCACCATTACTTAGAATAACTCAAATTATAATTCTTTATTAGCTTCATTACATATTAGGGTATATTATGTAAGAAATTTGAATATTTTTCAAAATTAGAACTAATATATATAAATTGGTACTTTTCCAATTATGAACTACAAATAATAAGAATAAAAAGATTATATGTTAAAGAGAATCGCTATGTTTAGAATTGGCAACAAACTACAATGAGAATTGGACTGAATGGACAAGAATCAATTGGTTTAAGTGATTTATGGAGATATTTTCTCATTGGGAGAAAAGGTTGAACAGGGATGGAGAAGATAGACCGCTTAAAAGAATCATATCGTTGACCAGTCTTGAAGAGTAAAAAAGCATAGTTTGAACTTAATATTTGTTGTGGGAAACTCTGAAGAACTTTGCTGAGTTTGTGTATGGATTGTTGGTTAGGAAACCCTCCCTTCACTCTCTCTTTGTCTATGTTTATTTAGAAGAACTACAGATCGTGAGTAAAAGATTTTAAGGGTGTTACTTAATTTTCAGGTTGTTTGAAGCTGAAATTACGGTGAAAATAGGGCAAACCTATTGAAATCAGAGGTAGAAAATTTTATGACTGGAAGAGTACCTGCATCAGCAGTTGTTTCATGGGTCTAGTGCTGATATCGGTGCATTTGGTATTGAAAGTGAGTATCAAGACTGTTCTGTTGTCCAGAGGAGGTTAACTACCACTAAAAAGTTGAGACCTGCATCAAAGTGGTTTAAGGTCTAGAGGATGTTAAGTACCAGATCAGTTGAGTGCACTGGTACTGTGTCAAGCTTACTGAAAGAATATTGATGTTCAGACTTAAAGTTGAGCTAAGCCTGAGATGTTATACCTAAGATCAAAGCAGAGTACTGGCACTTTGTGTTGTTTAAGGTTCAAGTAATCGTCCAAGAACTGTTTGGTCCCATTTTTCCGCACTTTAATGAAGGGCTTTATGATAATGATAAAATTTTATATGAAAAACATCTGAACTCACGCCTTCAAGCTGGTCATCTTCAAGATATCCTGCCGCTGGGCAAACATCGTTGTCACTTGGCACAATGACGTGAACAAAGAACAAGCCTCTAAACACGGCAGAATTACGGTATGCTTCGTCGAGGTCTGATGAGTGAGCCTTAATAGACACGCCCTGCTCGCACAATGACATTCCTCCATCGCGCGCACAAGACCCCCTCGTTACGTGCAAAGGCATCTTCTGTCCGCGTTTGACTCATGAAAAGCAACACACTCTCAAGACGGTAAGGACCACTTCATGAATTGCCACTTTGAACCCGCGAAGTGCGCTACCACGACTTCACATCTGACGAGCACCATCGCGGTCGCACTGCCAGAGACTAATGAAGACTGATACCATCATGGTTGCACCCTCTGGTTCATTAAGCACCATTCATACACACAAACATTTTCATATGATAATAATTGAATGAAGAATGAATTATTATTATTGAATGCGTCTGAACAGAATGTACCGATAAATTCTTCCAGAAGGATCATTGCTCTAAATTCGGGAGATGGATGAAACCCTATAATATGTTATATGAAAACAAGGATGGTAATCCTCGCGATAATGAACTATGACATATGCATTAGTTATTTCAGAGTCGATGATTACCAAGTGGTCATATTTGTTATCTGCTTCCACTAAGCCATGTTTCATAATGTGTGTTTCAATCGTAGGTATCAAGAGACATCCCAGACAAGATTTCGCACGCCAATACCAGAGAACCACTTTATGTTTTTATTGGTTTTAACGCAAATAAAAGTTTATAATATGAACTTTGTTGGAAAATACAATAAGATCTGAATATGTATTAAGATAGTTTTACACCACACGGGTGGTATCTAGAAGTTTTACTCTCATGGATTTATATGAAATCGCTCCACAAATGTCCGAAAAGGTGTTAAGGAGTCCTAGTCCGTTGTCGCGCCCCGTTTCCGCCCGCTGTGGGCAAGAACGAGACCTGAATGCACTTGGCACTATCGCCACTTTCCGGCTCTGTCACTTGTAATTTTCTTAAATGCCAATCAGGATTTGAACTCTGCCGGCCCTTCTTCAGCGCCGATCAGCTCAAGTCGCAGAACAAAGGGCTAAACCCTTGTACTAAACCCCACTTGATATCTTTCTAAAGGCCAAACGCGGTTTCAACACTTCGATGACTTCTGCGCAGACTTACATTTGAACCGTCAGTCTTTTCCAGTTTGACTATGGTTTAATGATAAGATGACTTTCAAAAGGCTGTGACTTATATTTTGTGTCATTAGAATTCTTCACAAAGGTTCTGTGAGTTTGATTAGCCCTTTCTTTAAGGTCGACTCGCTCTAAGGCCTACCGGCACTTAAAGGCCAAACTTCCGGGCTTTAAGCCTACTAAACTCTCTTCAAGGCCAAACTTGTGGCTCTAAACCTGTCGACACTTTCAAAAGGCTGTTTGGGTGGCTTTAAGTCAATTATCTTTCATAATACATACTTGCTCTAAGCCCGCTGCCACTTTCAAATGTTTACTGCCTAAGCTTATCGACACTTTCAAAGGCCAAACTTATGGCTTCAACTCACTGGCTTTTCTACACAAACTCAGCCTTTAAGCCTATCGTCCTTTCTTAAGGTCAGTCAATTTATATTCTTAACCCAATAATTTTCAAAGGCTGTGACTTAGGGTTTTAAGTCATGGCACTTAGTGTCCACCTGGGGTTTCTAAATTTATTTTGGCATTACGATTAAACACAACAATGGCTCTTAACCTATGGACTAGAGCACAAGTCCAAAACTATGCCTTGCTTGCTGGCCCATGTGCAAACCCTCACTATGATGCACCCTATGAACCATCGCTTTAATGGCCTTGGGACCGGTAACCGGTAGTTCAAAGGTTTTGAGGAAGCGGGTGAAGCCAGCACCACCACAGATCGCTTATTTGCAAGATCCACGCGAAAACTCAACGCTAAGTTAGATATACTATCCTTTCCTCTGTTTGTTTATTAGAGATTGGGGTCCCACTCAACCCACATCTTCGAGTCCCCATTAAAATCTTTATCTATCCAACCTTCTTTGCCTTCTTTCTTCACCGGGGATGGGTCAGAGTCTGTTCCCCCAAAGGTGACTAACTGTGAGAATGGGGTTAACCATGTCTCCTTCAACTTGATCTATTTGTGTTTCAAGTAAACTCCTTCGGGGTGAGCTACCTTAATGACTCAAAGATTAGTAAGAACAAAATGTTCATGTAAAGCCCCAAAAATACCCTAGAATTTCATAATAATTTTTATTAGATGATTAAAGAATTTGAGTCTAACTGGTTTTTCTCCTGAAAACTGATAAATTTATAAATAGGTGAATGTGAAATGAATATATGTTATATTAATGATATGATGCTAAATGATAAATCTGACTGAAACTTAATAATAAACTAAAAGAAGAAGGGCAAATTTAATTGAAATGGAGACCAAGGTCAAATTTGAGGTAAATTGTTTGAGGCTATAAAATATAAAGCAGATATATGTGCTATAAGGTAAATTGAGGTAACCAAATCCAAAATTGCTTTTGAAGTAAATGATATTCTCTTAGAGAATGAATTGACTAAGAACTACTTGGCCCTGAGTGCCATTGTGCAAAAACGTTGGAGGCAAGTGAGAGGAGAAGCTAGGGTTTTACAAGAAGAAGTGATTTTGGTGTGATTTCTTCCCACTACTGCTTCTAAATGACTGCTACCGGTAATAAGATTCAAAGAGAGATTTTGTATGGTAAGAACCAAAACCCTAGATTTCTTTAAATGATGTTTGTTAGAAAAACCCTAATCCATCCATGGGTTTTGCTCACGGTTGGTTTGAGGAATGATATTGAGATGTTATTGGAGTGATTCTACATTTTATTTGGATTTGGCACTTTAAGAAAATCATAAAAATGGAGCAACCTAAATCTAGGCATTTCAAGCTCTCACGTCGTAGCGTAGGAACCCACGCCGCTGCTCAGCCCCCACGCCACGTTGTGGGGATGCCTGCTTTAATGATGCAGAGGTGTCAAAGGGCACCTCATACTAATGGTGATAGCTGATGGTTACGCCAGTAATCGTGAGACATCAGTTCATATCGAGAAAATTTTTGGATTTTGTTTTCGAAGTCTCGTATTCGTGACACCAGATAGTTTAAGAACCCTGTTAAACACTAATATGGGCTCAAACAAGGATACAACTAAACAGTAAACCGCATTGTACCTCGCTGCCTCTATAAGCTGCTTAGTATGATTAATTGTTCAACCACCAAGAGTGAAGAAATCTTGTATTTTGATTAGGTGCGGTGGTACACTAATAAATCTGACTTGGTAGACTGCATCAAAGACAAGGATCGATAAATTGTTTGACCCCTGTTTCATGACTCAATTCTCATTTCAAGCTCTATTTGTAGCATATATATTAGACTTTAACTATTGTTACCTCAAATGTTTGTCAAGATGATTGCATGTGTATGTGTATTTTCAATCCATAAGTGAGCACTGTGTCTTATATAATGATTGAAATTACGGTCTCTCCTCTCCCCCCCCCCCTCCCCCCCTGCCCCCCTCCCGCCCTCGCCCCCCTTCCCCCCTCCTTCTCTTCGCCCCCCTCTCCCCCCACACGACCAATATGACTGGATCACTGTTAACCTGAAGTTCATCATGGAGCAACAGATGTTCACGCGAAACCACATTGCTACCGAATGACAATAAGACAGTGATTCACCTAAATCAATCTATCGAACGTCACTTTCTGATAGCAAATGCATATGTGAGATTGTATTATCAATGTAAAATTCACATTGCTAATGAATGATAAACAGACAGATTCACCAACTGAACTTGACGTGAATGCTCGACTTCTACAATATAGCGAGATTGTAGCTATTGGAATGTGAAATCACATTGCTATCGACGATGTAAACGTAGACAACATTCATCAACCGAATTGCTGTGAATGTTTAATCTATAACATGTGAAAACCGAAACCGAAAAGCTAAAATGATATTAAAAAGTGTATTTGTATGTAAGTATCTTTTACATTACACGTAGATCGTTGTATAAAATGCATTATTTTGATAAATGCATGATTTGTATTAAATCCTAAATGGAATAGAGAATCAGATATGGTCTCAATAAGCATGAAAATAAGCTAGCCGATTGTTTTGCCAATTGTGTACTCTAGAAAGATGTGTACGATTGAAAGCAGACCCAAGGTCGAGGAGCTTAGAGTCATCTTAAAGTTCATGAGCGTTCCACACATGACTCATACCATTTTTTAGCATGACATCGTTTTTGAAACAAAGGAGTTCAACTCCAACATTAGACCTATATTGAATAATGATTTTTGATATCATGGCTAAACCAGCAATATACCATTTTTGGTTAAGTGTATATTTTGTAAAGGAATTGCATTGAATTTGTAAATGTTCATGGACTTGCCCCAAATTGAAAACCCTTCCGCAAAGATTTGAGAACGAAAACGCTTATATTAATGAAATGTATTTGGTAAATGGATTTGATTAATGGCTTCCTATTCAAGATCCCCTGTTTTTGTTTCTATCCAATTCTACTAGGTAGAGCCGGCTACCATGCTCATCCTCGAAGGCCTTCCCGCAAATGATGGGGGATGACGAGGGCTATGTAAGGAAAGGGCCAGGTTTCAACTCGCAAGTTCTTCATCGACAAGGGTAGCTCATGACTCCTAATGAGTAAAAACTCATTGAATTTCTTAGTTCATCTTTCGCATTTTTCGACAATATATAACGTTGCTTGTTTTATGCAGAACATGTACTATTTAATAAAATTTCTTATTTTGTAAAAATAATGTTAAATTAAAAATTCCAGATGACCATGAAAATAGCTTCAAGGCCAGGTGGAGGTCGCTGGGTAGAATCGAGGTCGTGACCGTAAATCATACTATGTCGAATGAAAAGTCGCTATGATGTTATAGTTAGCCGAGACGAAAGGGCTTCAAGGAAGAATTCTGAATGTCGCTGGCACCATTTGGAAGGTCGCTGACACTGAAAAGAAGACAATTATGGTCGCAATGCATTCTTTGAGGTCGCGACAAGTAATTTAGCAAAGACAAACAGCTTTAAGTCACAACAGAGAATTTAGGTCACGATCGAAGTGATAAATGCCCAACAAAGTTGTCGCGACAATGGAAAACTCATTAGACTCCAAGACAAAAGGAACTCAAGGAGGATCATGTCGCACATCGCTTTGATATCGTGACAAGAAAAGAAGAAGCATTCTGTGGGCTGCAAATAGATAGCGGATGTCATGATCAGAAGGAATGTCAAGGACTTATAAGGTCTCTACTTCAGTACTGGAACAGGAAAAATAGATAAATTTGAGATTGACCAATCGAAAGCCCGCGAATTCAGAATTCATGTCGCCAGACATAAACTCCAGTCGAACGCTAAACATGTTTGATCAAGTTTGAGCTATTCACGATAAAAATCAGGGCAAGAAGGGCCACTACCCGCCGTGACACACTTTGTAGCTCACCGAGTAAAGAAGATGAATCAATGTAGTCATTAAGTAAAAATGAGGCTGCACAGATCTGGGAGAAATGATTCGTGACATGCTTTCTGAGGTCACGACTAAACTCTCTGCATGAGGAACATTAGGTCGACCTAAATCCCATGTCACACAAGATAATGAAAAAGATGCCAATTTCTTAGTCTGCAAATTACGGTATGGAGCTGGACTAAATCCATTTGGTCACAAAGAAGCAGGCCTGAATGAGACATGAAATCTCCAGGTCGCGATAGCGAAACCGAGGTCACAAAGAAAAGAATTTATTAAAGGATCAAAAAAACGTGGTCGCAACAAAAATCAACAGCCGGTAACAAGATGTGTTATACATATTCAAAGAAAGGAAAGAGTCAGCCGCCTGAAGAGAGTACTTAAGGTCGCACTGTGGAATTGCACCACGCCAGTTGTTCATTTGGGTCGCGACTGATGACCGCGGCGAAGAAAATGGCAGACCAGCAAAGATGAGTCAATACCGCTGAAGGTTCAAGATAACTAATGACGCAACATGAAAAGAGGAGCGAAGGGACTAAAGTAAAGAGGCGACAACGTAAAGGGAGGTCATGGCACTCTAATTCTCGAAAATAGGGGAAAATGAGGTCGTAGCAGGGTTTTCACTGATGACAACTAACATAGTCACGACAAGGAATTCATGTCATAATTACCACCAAATTTGCAACAAGAAACAAAGTCACAACATAAAACACGTCTTAGCTCTACAATTGCAAGTACAGTGAAAAGAAGTCACAATCAGCTTCCAGGTCACGAATCGACCTAACAAACTAAACTGATTTTACGTCAGAAGGTTATAGAGGTCGCGAATTTCAAAAAATGCTGAGCTGGCCATTGAATTCAAGAATCCACCCAGCTCGAATTGTCAGCCCACGAAAGCTATAAAGAAGGCATAAAGTTTTAGTAAAGGAGCTCGCTTTTTTTTCTAACCATTTTCGGGGAGGAAGACCTAATTATATTTTGGGGAATTTTTTTTTTTTTCTTTTTCATTTCTTTTTTTGATCCAACCAATAATCATAGAATGTAAGCTCGAATTTAATTTTATTCTATTTTCAATTATATCTAAATCAATTTAGGTCTTCAAACAAATTTTGAATTCGCTTTAGGAATTATGAACTAGAAGGATGTTCTTGGGGATCATCACTACTGTAGATCGCGATTCTGCACTACAGCTACGCCACTAGATTGATTTGATTACACACGCCTTTCTCGCATGAATTAGAGAGAGAATCACCGGATTGAATTTAGTTTGCTGATGTGATATTGAATGAATCGCTCAATAGTGTGATAGAATAAATTCAAGGTGTATCCCCGCTTGATTTTCAAGAAACTAAGTGATAAATTCCTCGAGAGTTTGAACATTCACGCAGGGTATGTTAGACTACCATTGAAGAACTATTGAGCTCTGAGAGTTCACTTAGATAAATTCCCAGTTCACTCATAATTGATGTTGCAGGGGAATATTTATCATTTAAATAATCAGAGATTCCACCTTAATCTGTTGGAAAGCTCCTGAACCTGTGTTAGCCGAGATCTAATCAAGGGAATGGGAATATCCACTAGATTTAAAGGATGAGTCATCAATTAAGTTGTAGAAATTTTGCGACAACCCTTACTTGGGAAGCAAGAAATCAGACTCTCGTAAACGGGTAATGGCACAGAAAAAAAATACTCAGATCTTGTTAAGATTGTGCAAAGCACAAGTAACTGGTTAGACCCTTGTCTTCGAGAGAAGCAGGACCTCTAGTCAGTGAATTATGGAGAAATCCAACCGCATTGTTAGGCATCTTAGACAATTCCAAATCCAGCACAAAATAGAGTAACAATGCATGATGGTGCATAAATTGACTGTTTCAATACTTCTTTGATAGTGTTCATTTCTCACTGAGAATTGATTCACCAAAGATATTTTGTTTTTATTTGCTTATATTCACAAATTCAACTTTCTTTTTTACTTTTAGATGTATTATCTAGAACACCATTTTCTAAGTTAAGCCGAAACCGCCACATAGAGATCTAGATAGTATGGATCTTGAGCAATTAGGGTAGTTGATTTTTAGAATCCAAGTCGATCTCTGTGGGAATGATATCTAGACTTACATCCAATTTTTACTACTTGTATGACCTGTGCACTTGCAGTGTCATAGACTAAACCTATTCATAATTCTAGAACATTAAATCAGTTTTATTAAATTTGCCAGAAACTCCAAATTCCACCTGACATGGCCATGTGAAAATTGTAAGGTTCCTGTATAGGTGCTAAATTGAGTGTTTTATTCTATATCTTCACAGACAAACAAGTTTTATGACGTCGTTGCCGGGGATTGAAAGGATTTGAATAAATCAATATTCTGACAAAAGAGTGAAGTGCTAATTTGGACATTTTTCTTTACTTTATAAAAGAAATGCAAAAACAGTTTTGATAGCAAAGTGGGTCGCATAAGCCATCGATCTTTAGAGATCTTAAAGGATATGATTTTGTGATACCACCCAAGCTTCCAATTAATCTCAATATGTCTCCATTTCGTGAGGTTGACGTACGTGAAGCCAGAATCGCCCGCCCTCGTAGATTCCGGAATTGGAAAGAACACTATGCTTAAGAAAGTAAGCAGAGCGTAAAAGCAACCATGGTGCGTATGAAAGAATTGATCGTATTAATTGAACAAGAAACAAGCAGCAGGGAAAGGCCTACACCAAGATACAATGGAGGATTTCTCGAGGCCCACATCTGCGTAATACTCGCAGTCGACAACCTCGGCCGTCGAGGCTAACAACTTTGAGCTAAAACCAGCCTCATCACCATGGTCGCCAGACCGCCATCGTCATCCAACCGATCTTAATGAACACTCAGCGCATTCTTAGGATGGCAAAACAAATAAGCTGAATGGTGTGAGACCGTAGGTGATAAAGCTACACCTCTTCCCCTTCCTTAAGAGATATCAGAGCCACATGGTATGAATCATTACCATATGGCCTGGCCTCGATACATGGGAAGAAGCTAACAAGATTCCTAAAAGCATTTTTTCCCCCACAACTAAAAGAAGAAAGGAAATCATAGTGTTCCAACAAAGGGAGGATGAAAGCTTGTATACTGCATGGGAAAGGTACAAAGGTCAGCTGAAGAGATGTCCTATGCATGGCATGGATCCGAAGACACAAATGATATCATTATCACTGAATGATACTTCTAAGGGTATCATAGATGCTTCCTGCTATGGGGCATTCAAGAGGAAAAGTGTAGAGGAGACAAGGGATTTGATAGCAGACCTAGCCAAATGCAACATGAAAGCCTCATTTGAATTTACAAGGAGCTACAGTAAAGCAATTAAGCTTAATAAGATGATTGCCATGGAAGCAAAGTTAGATGCTATTATGCACAGGATGGATAAACAGGATAAAAAACTGCATTCTGCCCATGAGATTGGAGTAGTAGAGAGAGGTGGAATCAGAGAAGTGTCAAGGATCACCGATGAAGATCCTTATGCAAAGCATGAGGCGCACTACCTGAATGAACAGAGAAGCTATCATTTCAAGCCGAATCCCAACTTGCCCACACACTATAATCTAGCACGGAGGAACCATGAGAACTTCTCATATGGTGGAGAAGCATCACAAGGCCAAAGACAGGGGCAGAATTTCCAGCAAGGGTATCACCCACCAAGGTTCCAGTAGTAGCAGCAGCAAGGAGAACAAAGAAATGAATATCAAGGTCAAAAGAGACTCCACGCTTCGAGAAGCGATCAGCTCACTGGGATAACAAAAAGTCGCTTCACACTCCATGAACAGAATTTGGCCGAGTTGGAAGCTCTTAACCAACTCACAAATGTTTCAATCAAACACCAATGCTTCCCGAAGAACTTGGAAACCTCAAAGGCAAACTGCCACCTGCGTAACCGTAACAAGAATGATTTCCTGACACTCAGAAAAATCCAAAGGACTGTATGGCAGTCCAGTTGAGGAGTGGCAAGGAAATGAGTAATAGCATAGTAGAAGAGAAAGAGAAGACTGATCAAAAAGAAGAAAAAGCAACTGGAGGAGATAATGGAAGGAGCAAGACAGAGAAGACTATAGAAACAGAAAGTCAGGTGTAAACTGAGCAGCCCGAGAAAAGAAGCAGCGTAGTCGTATGAGAAGGTTAAACCTTACACCCTCGCAGTCTCATTTACGCAGGATTCAGAAAGCAAGGAAGGAAGAACAATTTTCTAAATTCTTGGAAATTTTCAAGAAAATAGAAATAAATATTCCCTTTGCAGAGGCAATTAATCAAATGCCAAATTATGCAAAATTTATGAAGAAGATACTGAGCAAGAAGAAGAAGATTGCTGGGGAAGGAATAGTGAACTTAACTGCCACTCTGCAAAGGCGCTTTATCTCAAAAGAAGCTTACTCAGCCAAAAGAAGGACCTGAGCAATTTCACCATCCTCGCTTCAATAGGGAAATATGAGTTCAAAAAAGGCCTTATGTGACCCAGAGCCGCATCAACTTGATGCCCCATCGTTGGAAAAAAAAAAAAAAAAATAAAGATTGAGTTTGGGGGAACTTACCCCAACAACAATTACACTACAGATGGCTGATAGATCCATGACTCAACCAGAAGGTGTTCTTGAAGATGTGCTGGTCAAGGTAGGGAAATTTATCTTCCTTGTGGACTTTGTGGTTATGAAAATGGAAGAAGACAATCAAGCCCCTTTGTTGTTAGGAAGACCCTTCTTAACAACTGGAGTTGCCTTGATTGATGTGCAAAGGGTGAGCTGACCCTAAAGGTGGGAAATGAAACAGTGCACTTCAACCTGAACAAAAGCTTGACACAATCTGATATTGATGCAGAAAATTGTAATGTTGTAGTTAATAGTAGTCCTATCAATTTTGACCTGATCTTTGATTGTAACCTTCAGCATTCTATCAATGAAAAAGAGATTAATTTCCAATATCTTGAGAGTGTTGATTATGAATCGGCCGCATTCCGCCTTGGTAAAATATGGAAACAATTCTCAGTTCAATGAAAATAGTCAAGAAAATCTGCAAATTCAGAAAGAAAGTTACTAAACAAGAGACTAGTGCAGAAGGGTTAATTTTGAAAGAATTTCCAAGTCATCAGAAATATGTTTTTTTAGAACCAGAAAATGGGAAACCAGTTATCATATCGACTGAATTGACTGAAAATGAAGAACAAAGGCTGCTGGAAATTCTAAGGAGATACAAGGAGGCTATTGCCAGGTCAATTGAAGATCTAAAAGGTATCAGTCCTTCTATTTTGCATGCACAAAATCCTGCTGAATGATGATGCAAAAACATCAGTTGAACATCAAAGGAGATTGAACCCCGTGATGAAAGATGTTGTTAGAAAGGAAGTATCGAAATGGCTTAATGCAAGATTTATTTATGCAATATCATACATCCCTTGGGTGAGCCCAGTTCATATGGTTCCTAAGAAAGGTGGATTCACTGTAATCAGAAATGAAAGGAATGAATTGATTCCTACAAGAACTGTGATAGGATGGAGGGTGTGTATAGATTACAGAAAATTGAATACTGCAACCAGGAAAGATAATTTCCCTTTGCCTTCATCGATCGATGTTGACAAAAGTTAGCGGTGACATCCTCACTCGCTTTCTCGAAGGATATTATGGATATAACGAAATTGCTATTGCACCTGAGGACCAGGAGAAAACTACATTCACATGCCTTTATGATACTTTTGCTTTTAGAAGGATGTCATTTGGGTTATGTATTGCTCCTGCTACTTTCCAAAGATGTATGATGTCTATGTTCTCAGATTTAGCAAAGGAGGTTATGGAGATATTCATGGATGATTTCACAGTTTATGGATCCAGCTTAAATTGCCTCGCAAAATTTGGGACCGTATTTCACAGTAAGGACAAGAACCTAGCCTTTGAATTAGGAAAAATGCCATTTTATGGTGACAAAAGGCATTGTCCTTGGGCATAGAATTTCATAGCTAGGTTGAAGTGCACTCAAGCAAAGGTTTCCATTATAAAGACTCTTCCTCGCCACCAACTGGCCAAGGAATAAGAAGTTTCTTAGGACATGCTGGTTTTTATAGAAGATTTATTGGCAGACTTCCAAAAAATAGCAAGACCATTACGTAGGATTGATCGGAAAAGGATGCCAAAGTTTAATTTTGATGAGTCCCGCTCAATATTCATTCGAGGAGATCAAATTCTAGATTAGTCAAGCTCCTATCATGGCCAAACCAGATCTAGGAAATCAAAGAATTCGAGATTACATGATGCCAAATGGACTATGCAAATTCGAGTCAGACGGGACAAAAAGCCGACAAAGTGTTTATTATATACTATTCCGTGAAAACTCTAATGAAGCTCGGAGAATTACTCAACCATCGAAGTGAGATGTTAGCAATGGTATTTGCATGTGAAAAGTTCAGGCCATATATATTAGGGTCTCATGTCATCATCCATATTGACCATGCTGCAATCAAATATTTGATGACCAAGAAAGAAGCTAAGCCAAGATTGATCATATGGGTGCTGTTATTATAGGAATTTGATCTGGAGCTCAAGGATAAGAAAGGTTGTGACAATGTGATAGCTGATCACTTGTCAAGAGTTGAAAAGTCTACTATGAAAGAAGAAGAAATGGAAGTAGCAGAAATTTTTCCAGATGAGCAAGTTATTTCAGTTGTGATTCCAATTACCTTGGTATGCTGATATTTTGAACTTTCTAGCTTGTGGAGTGATGCCACCAGAATTCAGTTACCAGTAGAGGAAGAAATTGAGGAATGACAACAGATTTTACATCTGGGATGACCCACTATTATTCAAAAGAGGAGTTGATATGATCATCAAAAGGTGTGTACCATAAAGTGAACAGGACAAAATTTTACAAGAATGTCATGCATCACCTTATGGAGGACACTTTGCAAGAGACAAAACAGCCCACAAAATTCTCCAATCAGGTTTCCATTGGCCTACTATTTTCAAGGATTGTTTTGAATGGGTGAAACTTTGTGATTAGCGCCAAAGAATGGGAAATATCAGTAAAAGGCATGAAATGCTCCTGCATGGTATCCTAGTGGTGCAATTATTTGATGTATGAGGAATAGACTTCATGGGACCTTTTCCATCTTCTTTTGGAAATATATACATACTCCTAGCTGTGGATTATGTATCCAAAATAGGTGGAAGAATAGTCATCTCCAAAATGATGCTAATACATTTGTGGGATTCTTACAAAGAAATATTTTGAGCAAATTTGGGACACCCAAGACTATTATTAGTGATGGAGGAGTCATTTTGCAAACAAGGTGTTTAAGAAACTCATGACCAGGTATGGAATAAAACATTATAATGAGCCTGGGCTACCATCCTCAAACAAACGGTTGTGTTTGAAATTTCCACAGAGATAAAGAAAATTCTTGAAAAAACTGTGTGGTCTTTAAAGCTTGACGATGCATCGCGGCCTACAGGATCGCATATAAAATCTCCCATTCAATGTCCCCATACAAACTTATTTTTGGTAAACCTTGTCACTTACCCTCTTGAGTTAACACAGCTATGTGGGCCATTAAGAAGTCAATTTTGAATTCAAAGTCTAAGGAAGAAAGACTACTCCAAATTCGAATGAATAGAAGAGTCGAGGAAATGAAGCTTATGATAATGCCACTTACAAGGATAAAACAAAGAAATGGCATGATCAAGATTCGAGGAGGGAATTTAAGGCAGGAGATCGTGTCAGCGTTATTTAACCCGCATTAAAAGCTTTTCCGTGAAACTCAAATCAAAATGGAGTGGCCTTATACAAAGAGCGTGCCCGGTAATGGATATTGTGTCGGAGACACAGGTGTGAGCTAGTAAAGGTCAACGACAGTTAGTATCTAGAAGAAATATGATTGATCTCCTAGTTCAAGTGGGAAGAAATGTCAAACAAGAAATTATAGCAAAAGAAGTCCAATTAAGGACTCAAACTGAGTACCAGGGGAGGCAACCCAATATAAATGCTTTTTTTTATGTTATGTTAGTCAACTTGTGTTTTTAAAATTTTCAAGTTTTCTAGTTAGAATTTTCTTTATTTACATCGCTTTTAAAATTTTGTAGTATTCGCTATGTGTCGTTAAGGACTTGAATGGGAGATGGAGTTCTGTGTACCCGTACTTTCCAAGGTGCACACAAGACTACAAGGGGAAGTACCATACTCTCTGATTTATATTAATTGTTTGGGAGAATGAATGATTGAAGCTCGGGGGAATTTATTTTCCATTCAATATTGAATCTGGAGTGTTTCATGAGTTGATTTGTTGCATGTTTGAATGATGAAGGTGGATTATTTTTGCTTGTTTGAATTGGGCTATTATTCAGCCGTTTATGAATTTGAACCGGTTTCGAAAACTTAAAATTTCTCATGTTGACAAGATTTACAGGTCACCGATTCGTGCCACAAGAGGGTGTTATGAATCAATAAAATTTATAACCTAATATTCCCACGCGTAGCATAACTACCACAGTGATGAGGCTCTAGGATCGAACACATGGATGGGTTTTCGTCTTACAAATGATTTTTTAATGAGTCAAAATGGTGAGGCTTTTGTTTGGATGTTGGATTTTCATAAAAATAGTGGTTGTTTTCACTATGCTAACTGAAGGTAATTTGAAATAAGATGTAAAGAAAAGAAGTCCTTTAAGTTTTGGGCCACTAGTTTGGTATGATAGGGTTGCAAAGGTGTCTCTAAGTTATTTCGCATTAGGGAAGATGACCTATAGTCATTTCCAAAACCGGATCTTTGTTTAACTTTAAAGACTAACCCTCCGTATCATTTCTCTTTGAAACACAGCAGTTACTGAGCATTAAATGTTCCTAAAGTTGAAATCTAGCATTTAACCTACCTCTGATGGCTCGTAAATGACAACTAATGGATGTCAGTGTATCTACCACTAAGAATAATATCCAACCCAAAGTTTGCCAAGTATTGACCAATGAAAGTACATCAAATAGCTTTTAAACCTAGTTTTGAAAGTTTGAACATAAATACGCAAAGACCGCTTCGCGGAAATACAGAACACCTCGCAAACCTTATCAACCGCCTAGCAACCTCCTTCAAGGTTTAGAGGTTAGAGTTTCAAACAACCTTTTGAGTTGTCATCCTCAAAGGTGTGTTTGGTCGCTTGTGAAAGTGAGAGAAAGAGAGAGGAAGAGAGAAAATGAAGGCCGAAACAGTGGCCTGCATCGAGAATGCTCTAATTAAAGTTAGGTTACAAATTGTCTTAAAAATGGCTTATATGAAGCCTTACAAACAGGTGGAAAATACTAAAACTAAACTAAATAGTATAATTACGCTGAGGTAGAAATGAAATTAACCAAAATCCAGGTCGTTTGTACACAAAAAAAACATGGGAAGCATAGATTTTAAATATATAAGTTTTTTACATGTAGCGAATTTCACATAATAGCTTAAATTTCGCTATGTAGCTTAAATTTACATACATAGTGCAAATTTCGCTTATTATGGCTTAAAATTTTGTTATCAGAGCGAAATTTCGCTTATCAGAGCTTTAAATTTCCCATGCCCCTGCTTGCTCCAACTTGCTCCTACTTCAATTTCTTCATTCCTGGCTTGATGCAATCGAAGAAAAATCATACAAACTTGACGTAAATAAGCTCAACTTCGATATGCCTAGCTTGATATGATAGAATAGGTTTCTGAAACCTGCAAAAACTACCACAAACAGCCTCGAAATACAATCATTAGTACCAAAGGGACCTACACGTGTCAATCTAAGAATTGAAGAGATTAGTACACAAAAAGTACTTAGAACCTATCTTAAATAGGGTTCAAAATAGCACTTTTTGGGTACTAATCACACCCCCCAACCGACATATTGCTAGTCCTGTAGCAATGCCAAAAGTAATCAACAAGTAGAGAACAAAAACATGGGAGGTCAA
The DNA here is from genome assembly GCA_016808115.1 of Tetrastigma voinierianum. Lineage (NCBI taxonomy): Eukaryota > Viridiplantae > Streptophyta > Magnoliopsida > Vitales > Vitaceae > Tetrastigma > Tetrastigma voinierianum. The sequence continues at coordinate 15,205 of JAEQBH010005111.1, read as the reverse complement.
AAAGGGTTGTACAAGTAATGCATAGCCTGCGATGAGAATCACGAAAACCTAAGATAATAACCATCTTGAAAGAATGAAAACTAAACCGCGCTGACTGACCAACAAGCTCCCTCCTCGAGGCATGAACCAGGCTCTTCTATAAAAAGCTACGGGTTTGTTTGATCAGGTCTCAATCATAAACTACGAAACTGTACGCCCCAACCGAGCTAATGCCATAACCTTGTATGTTAACAACCTAAATAGATCAGGACCTGCCCCTTATTACACAATTCTTTTTGCATTGTAGGGTGCAATGCTGAGGGTTCGACTTCACCAAAGTCCGTAACGGGGATTAACCGACAAGTCCCAACCAGTGAAGGTTTAGGGCATCAAGCCATGAGGATCTTTCGACCACAAACTCTAGGTTTCACCCTCGACTAATGATTTCGAGCCTCCAGCACCCATCGCTTCGTCTTATTCTGTATGTCGACTTATTCCCAAGCCGTAGGAATTCATTTGTCTCGCGATTGTATCACCGTGGGAATCCACAAAGTCACCTACGTGAGTGGTCTGATTTAGTTGATCAAGAGGAGCTACTCTCCCAAAAAAGTGTGATTTAAAAGGAGAATTGTGTGGTTAAAGCCGTTTGATCGAATGGTTGATCGGGTTTGAATGTTTTAAAACATAAAAGACAATTGCTGGATTTTTAGGTTCCACTCACTCGATCATATGTAAGTCTCACCCTTATTTTACAAACTCATCTAGGAACCATTGATAAATGGTCTTTGATGGAGAATTTATCTTTAAATGCTCTTTTTGGAAAATATGATGATCGAATAATACCAAGCACTTGTTCCCAATTAATACGAACCTTAGCTCGCATTTGTAATCAAGCACAACGCAGTCCCAGGATATCTCTGCTCACACGTTGTCAAGAATATGCCCAACTAAGGATTTACAAATGCTTTGCACAAGATTAGCATCACACAATCCATCAAGTTCAAAAGAGGAATTTCGAGGGACTATATCTTGATCGGGGTGAGTTTCACCGTAGAATCCCAAAGACATGGGTTTAGGAACTCCATGGAACTTATAAGAACAATTATCATTGAAGAGATTCTAATCATAAAAACAATACTTTTAGAAAATCAGAATTCAATTGCAAAACCTAAGAATGAAGAATGTGAAATACTATGATTGAAACCGAAATAATTGTTCCTGCTGAAAGATTACATATGCTTGAATTCAAAAACGCCAAAGATAAAGAGTCTTCAATCTGGATCTATCAAATTCAACTCAAAACAATGGAAGGGAACTCCTCTCTTATGAAAACCTAACCCTAGAAGTCAAAAAAAACTTTTCCTTGTTTCCTCTTGCTTTTATACCCCCCTGCGATGTGATTTTCCCATTTTGGTTGGTTGACAAGAGTGCCCTTACGCTCAAATCGACCCCATCAAATCTCGCACTTATGTAGTGTACCGGTACACATTAATGAAAATTCGATACACTTTTGCCACTGTCAATTTTCTGCACATGTGTACCGGTACACATTTGGGGTGTACCGGTACACTTCGTCCACTGCCACTTTTTTAGCTAGGTGTACCGGTACACATAAATGATGTACCGGTACACTTTTTCCTCTGGTGCTTTTCTAGCATTGCTGGAGTTCCCGAGACTTCATCAATCGTTTGCCCACATTCTCAGTGCTTCATATTGGCTTCCCGGACATAAATCTTTGTACGCTTATGTTTAAGACCTGAAAGACCTGCACCAGTCTAAAACACAAAAGAGATTAAAAGTACCTATCCTCATGCTGAATGTGGGTAAATTGTGATTTGTATGTGCTAAATTCTACTATAATTATTGCTCAATTGTGTATTCATCACACCCCCCAACCTGCATCTTGCTAGTCCCTAGCAAGATTTAGACCAGAACTACCCACTAGGTATGAATCTCAACAAGGCGCTCGGTATAGTTAAGCTTTGCAAGATCCTCAAAATAGCAATTATAGAATATAATACTTCACCCACTTTAGTATGCACCAGTATGACTCATTTAAACCAACCACAGTCTTACACAATGAACATTATAACGGGCTAACACAAAATCAGTTATTCAAATAAGGACTATGGAATTGAAGAAACGTAAGGTAGTCATGCAAACATTGAACTGTAGCGATCGATATAAGGGAAGCAATCATTTAACATGGAACACATAACCACTATGCATAATGTCAGAAGAAACAACAAACATAACTGAAATCAAAAAGGTCTTAAAAGTTTGTAATGACCATAGGCTGAATGAAAAAGGGTCAATGATCAAAATGGGTGCCGCATAACATGGCTAAGCGTCTACTACCCAATCTGCCAACACCCATCCTAGTCTAGCCTCAAACAACTATGCAAATAATATCCTCATCCCCAAGAGAATGCGCCCTCGTCTACACAAGCCATCTAATTCTTCTCTCGAATCTCCCTCCGTGATCTGAGAAGCAGCATCCGCCATTGCCGCCTCCCTGAAAAATGTGACTTAAGCCTCGAGACGCCACCGTTGCTTCGCTTTCCCGCGTATGCACTCAACCAACCCTTTATTCACCGCCCATCCTCTCAATGGGGATGTGCCGCTCAATGTGGTGCTGGTGCCGTGATGAAGTGATCCCTGAGGAGGCACCGTAAGGCCGAGAAAGCCGGTTTAGTGGATGTCGCTTCGCTTCGCCTCGCTTTATTTGCGGATCAGCCTTAACCCAGCAACACCCTCTTTCTTTAATCGCTTCCTCTCATTCCCGCTTCTTCCACAAGATTCACACAAGCGGCGGGAAAGTGGATGTCTACTTTCATGTGGAACCGAGGAAGTCTCCATCACACACCATATGACTAAGGCGTAATCAATGAGTTTCCCGGTCATGACTTCATATAAAAATTGGATCTGTTCTCTGCTGGGGGATTTTTCATTACCCTTCGGCCTAATTCGATCGTGAATAATCTTGTTCATCAAGGCAAATTCTGGTTTGAGCTTCCCATGTACAAATTCTTTCTTTATAAATCCACTCATGATCGCTGGGTGAGTGCACATAGCCTCGCGAACAAATTGGGCATCAAAATTGGGCGGAGAGCCATGGTAGGGTCGGCCCGAGGCATCGTGGCGGACATATTGCAAGGAATGCGCTATCGAATCAGGGGTGATCCGAAGCTGGCTACCCATAACTGAGGTCTCTAATACGGTCTCGACCCGCCGATTCCTTCGGGATTGGTATAAAAACTCCCGAACCACTGTAGGCATGTATCCGTGAACCTCAACGCACACGAAATCCATATTCTGCTCTTGAATAATCCCCCTGATGGGGTGAGAGTACAAAAATGTCTCCACTTTTACGCCTCCTCGCAAAGGAAAGACCCTTTGGCATCGAACGAGTCCATTTTTCTTGCTCGACTCTGAGTCCTCGAATGCTTCATCTCGCCATCATCAAGACCGTCATTTCCTCACTTTCCAAAGATTCTATCTGCTGTCTCTTTCCCTTCACCGGTCAAGAATTACTTTTTACGGCCCGCTCCATAGAGGAGCTAGGCCCTTTTTCCTTCCCGATGTTCTTAGAACGTGCCATAGAGATGGCAAGAATGGCAATAACGGCCCAGATGGCCCAGATATATATAAGAAAATCCCAGAAACCTGTTTCGAATAGTAACGGCCGACCCTGCACATCGACAACACTTTCCCGCTCTATACCGTGTCGATACTCCAAACCACCGAGTACAAACAACATCACCCAAATCCAACGAACAAGTCCATATATAACAAATGAGGGGCCCAAAATGCTAGCAAGGATTTTGTAGTGGCTTACCAAGTCAAGACGATGATCGCGTAACGTAATCCCACTCGACGAAGAAACCCGCAAAGCAACCAAGCTCGTGAAGGCGTAGGAGGACACAACCTGCCAGGCTTGCTTATGGAGCCGGGAAGGGTTTGGAAATGTCAAAGGCCACAAAATCGGGTTTAAAAAGCCCATTTGCCTAAAATTCACCGGTACTCTGGAGCACTTTAATGGTGTACGGTACACATTAGCTTCACCATTTTGAATGTTGTACCAAAGACACATTTAGGTGTATCTGCATACTTTGCCCCCGCTAGCTGAGAGTTGTACCTAAGACACATTTAGTAAAATTCAGACACTTGTTCCAACTTGATATATATGTAATTTTTTTTTTTCTTTTGATTCTTTCTCTTTTTTTTTTTTTTTTTTTTTTAATTTTAATTGGGAACAGCAGCCGATAATAATTTTGCCTCTCTTCAATCGTCTCTCCATCCAGTGGTTTCGCCAGATGCTTTTTTTTTTTTGCTGGGACTCCACCAAACTAACCGGTGATTCATAGGCTTGCTACTGTAATTTTCTCTTCGTACTTTCACCTTTCCATGGGACCCACTGCCTTAATGATTAGTTCCTAAGGTTCGAATCAACCGACTGCAACTTAAAGCTCAAAATGGGTGCAAGGGGTGAGACAGTACGAGTTTGCAGGTATATATAGAAATAATGGCCTCTAATCATTTTCCAGTTATGCAAAATGTTCCATAAAGACATGATGCATGAAGTTAACATGACATGCCAAATTGATGCACAAATAGGAGCAAAAGCAGGTAAGATCGAAAAAATATGACGTTAGGTATGTGGTTTGTGTGAGCAATAACAGCAGAATGCAAAAAGGGGACCAATCCACAGAAGAACAAAAAGATTTATGTGTATGCTCGTTAAGGTGTCCATGCAATAAGATGATGTGGAGTGTGGATGAAATCATGCAGGTATGTACATTGCAGTTCAAGCATTAAATTCGAAAGAGCTATAATTTTTTAAAAAATTGGACCATACACTAAACATGTAACAAGCGTGCGATAGGTAGATCTCAACCAAAGGTACACCTACCCCCTCATTACCGTAAATGAGCATTGCCCTCAATGCATAGACTTAGTACCCCCACAAATGCACTGGAGGTAGCATAGAAACAGTAGTCTCAAGTTTTGTTTGTTTTTTTTTTTTTTTATATTATATTGAAAAGAAAAACGGAAATAGAAAGCAAAAAACGAAAAAAATAAAACCAAATCAAAACTATATACAACAAGGTGAGAACGAGGTTACTGAAGGAGAGTCCCGTAGATTTATCACCAAATCCTCAATACCATGCTCTGAGGATTGAAATGCTCGAGGAAGGGTTTGAGGCGTTTGGCCATTCACTTTGGAAGGATTTTCCAAAGGTCCGGATTTCAATCTCCACTCTAGCCCGCATGGATAAACTACCTTAACGATGAATGGGCCAAATTCAACGTATTTAAGTTTCCTCGAAATAAGTGCAACCGAGTCAGACAAAGAGTACTTTCTGGTTGGGTTCGAACGTTTTCCTCACAATAGATTTATCATGGAAAGACTTGAGCTCTTGTAAATTCTGAGCTATACGACTCGTCGCAATCATCAAGCTCATTTAGTCGCAACAAGCCAAGCACCGCTTGAGTTAAATCAGAATTAAACGCTCTAATAGCCCAATAAGCTCTATGTTCCATTTCGACTGGGAGATGACAAGCCTTTCCATAAACAAGCCTATAGGGAGACATACCAAGAATGGTTTTAAAAGCAGTACGATAGGCCCAAAGAGCGTCGATAAGTCGAAGAGACCAGTCTTTGCGACTTGGAGCAACCGTTGTTTCCAAAATATGTTTTATCTCCCTATTAGCTAGTTCTCAAATTCTTGACCGCTGGTCCGTGGGCGGTATGTCAGGAAACTTATGGGTGACTCCATATTTTAATAGATTTTCAAAAGATCGGTTGCAAAAAGTGAGTCCGCCATCACTAATAATCAGACCTGTGGTGTTCCAAAACGAGAAAAAAATGTTCCTTTATAAATTTCCAAAACAACCTTAGGATCATTGGTTCTCGTCAATCGCCAACCCACTTAGAAACATAATCAATGATAATAATATGTAAAGATACTCCACACAAGGGAAAAGGCCCTTATGAAGTCTATACCCTAACAAATAAAAATTTTCAATAATTAGAATCTGCAAGAGGCATCATGTTTCGCTTTGTGATCCCTCCTAGTTTTTGGCATTGAGCACAAGTTTCGTTAAATCAAACAATCTTTAATAAGGTGGGCCAAGAAACCCAAATTTCGCAAAATTCGTCATTGCCACGTTAAAAATGCCTCCACAAGCTTTAATGGCAAAGGCTAGGATCTTGGGCTGCTCTATCATTAGTACACATCTTCTCATTATTTCGATCTCGACAAGATTTAAATAGATATGGATCATCAAAATAATACTTTAATATCCGCTGCAAATTTTCTTTTCAGCTGGGATGTCCATCAGGTTGGAATTTGGACCGCTGACTAGGTAATTCATTAATGTCGCATACCATGGGTAATGAACAAGAGCAAAGAGTTGTCAACAGGAAAAACTATCGCCTATGGGTATGCCATGAGAAGTTGATTCTGGAACTAATCGAGATAAATGGTCAGCGACCACATTTTCGACCCCCTTTTTATCTTTAATGGTCAGATTGAATTCTTGGCATAGGAGGATCCACCTAGTTAACCGAGGCTTTGTATCCTGCTTAGAGAGCAGGTACTTCAGGGCTGCGTGATCTGTGAAGATGGTTACAGGAGAGCCTACAATGTACGACCTAAATTTTTCTAGGGCAAAGACGACAGCTAGAAACTCTTTTCCGTGGTCGAGCAATGGGCCCGGGCAGAAGCTCCAAGTGTCTTGCTGACGTAATAAATCACGAAAGCCTTTTTGTCTTCCCTTGTCCTAACACAGCCCCTATAGCATAATCACTAGCCACACAGATCTCGAATTTCTAAGGTCCCACTAGGAGACCGCATGACGGGAGGGGTGACACTAACATGTTTTTGAGTTTAGTAAAGCAATGTCACACCAGTGGACCATGTGAAAGGGACATCTTTTGCAAGTAGGGTACATAAGGGACGAGCTATAGCACTAAAATCTTTTATAAACCTTCAATAGAAACCGGCATGACCCAAGAATGACCTTATGTCTCTAACACACTTAGGAGTGGGTAAGTTGGAAATCAGCTCAACTTTGGCCTTATCAACTTCAATTCCATCTTTTGATACTATATGGCCTAAGACAATCCCTTGTGTTACCATGAAATGACATTTTTCCCAATTTAACACAAGATTTTTCTCTTGACACCTTTCCAAAACCTTACGTAAATTCTCCAAACAGATCGCAAATGAGTCACCAAAAACTGAGAAATCATCCATGAAAATTTCCAATATGATTTCTATCATGTCACTTTAAAGATTCCCATCATGCAATCGCTGAAAGTTCCAGGTGCATTGCATAATCCAAAGGGCATTTCCTAAAGGTAAAGGTACCAAAAGGACACGTGGAATGTAGTTTCTTGATCTTCCAAAGCTATCTCACTCTGATTGTACCCCGAAAATTCCATCAAGAAAACAATAAAATCTATGCCCCCGCCACTCTTCTACCAACATTTTGACTCAACAAATGGAAGGGGAAAGTGGTCTTTTCTAGTACCAGCATTTAGCTTCCTATAATCTATGCACACCCTCCAACCTGAAGTGACACGAGTAGGAATGAGCTCATTATTTTCATTGGCGACTACTGTGACTCCAGATTTCTTAGGAACTACCTGTGTTGGGCTAACCCATTTACTATCTGCAATAGGGTAAATAACCCCTACATCCAAGAGTTTTAAAACTTCCTTTCTTTACCACTTTTCATTATTGCTCCAAATGCCTCTGGTTGCCTAGAAGGTTTAACATCATCCTCTAAGTGATTCCCTGTGGTGTGCGCATCAAGGACTAATTCCCTTTAATATCCTGCAGAATCGGTCTGAAATTCCAGAGCGCTCCGTGGGTTTTCAATATCTCCAAAAGTTGATTTTCTTGATTCAATTCTAGGGAGGAAGATATGATTACCGGAAAAGTTTCCTCTTCTCCTAAGAAGGCATATTTGAGGTGTGATGGTAAGGGTTTTAGCTCGAGCTTAGGTGGCCTCTTGGGCGCAAAGGCCTCATTCATTCGTGGCAATGGTTCAAATTCCTGTGTGCCCACCCATTGACTTCTAATACTTCGTTATGCTCACACTATAGAGTGTAGAAACTCGACTCCAAGTAGGTCACTCTTCATCCCAACTTGGCCGAATTCAAACATGACTTAAGTGGATCATCATGTGAGACGTTGTCTAAGTATTTTGCACTACGTATCAACCATGTCGACTTCCCACACATATCTTCTTCATCCCCATTCCCTCGATAACATTGAAAATATTCAGACACAAATATATTACTCAAACGATAGTGTCATCAGGCCTCCTCTATAATGTATAATGGCATTAGCAGTTGCCAAGAATGGTCTACCAAGAATTACTGGAAACTGAGTTCCTTGGTTCACCACCGGCTGAGTGTCAAGCACAACAAAATCCACGGGGAAGTAAAATTTGTCCACTTGTACCAATACATCCTTCACTATCCCCCTAGGAATTTTTACACTACGGTCAGCTAGTTGGAGGGTGATATTGGTTGGCTCTAATTCTCCTAACCCCAGGTCCACATATACTGAATAGGGCAACAAATTAACACTTGCCCCTAAGTCCACTAAAGCATGTCCCAACTTTGAATTTCCTACTACTATAGAAATAGTGTAATTCTGGGTCTTTGTATTTTGGAGGCAAGTTGTTCATAATTAGTGAGGTAGATTGCTCAATATGAAGGCCTCTTTGTCGACACCTAGCCTTTTTACCGTGCACAAACTTTAGAAATTTAAAGATATGATGGAATTTGCTTAATTTGGCATTCTAACAAGGGATGTTCAATTTTTACTTGTTTGAATAACTCATAGATTTTTAATGGTTATTCACTTCTTTGGTGCTCTCAAACCCTATGAGGGTAAGTGGAGCCGGGGGATATGGGTAGACTCCATCTTTCTCTGATTCACCCTCAATACTCAGACAGTGGACATGAGGGCTTGTCTGATACCTCATCCTTCGACCAATTCACTTTGAGATTCTTGTACGGTTCTTGGTTAGAATGGTTTTCATTTGACTACCTTACCGTCGAAGAGTAGTGACAAATTCTTTACAATGTTCAAAAGTACCCTCACTGAATCCTTAAACTTCCCACAATGTTTCACTCAGGGATTTCGATGGCCGAGATGGAAGTTTCTTTCTCTTGTCAAGGTTACCTATAGACGAGGCTAACTTGGTTATTCAGATCTCACATCATTCTGCACGCCCGAATTCGTGTTTGTGGATTGTTGGGTTTGCATTTAACTGTAACTATATCTCCCGCACTTCTTACGTGGAGGTTGATATGGTTGTGGTGATGGAGTCCCTTGACTCGATGGTCGGAACCTTGATTAGTGGTCTACAGGAAACCCTCGGGGGCCTTGATTTTGAAATGGTGGAATGGAATTTCAAAGCCATGGTTTTGGTAATGAGGACTTTGGTTGTTTGGCAAGTTATTTCAGCCCTCCTTCATTTCTCCAACTAAAATTCGTGGTGCTTACCCCATCCAAGATTATATGTTTCGTAGTATGGAGAATTGGAAAGGTTTCCTTTGGTACTATGGGCATCAAGCCATTTCATTTGAATTGCACCTTTTACTTGAGGAAGGTTTGGGCACTTGATGGTTGAGTGCGTAGGATCATCGCATATAATGCATGGCTCCTCCACTCTGGGTCCAGTGGGTACCGAAGGTATTTGAGGCACACTAGTTACCTCATGTACCTTTTTCATCTCTATGGCCTCCAATTTCCTTTGCAGTAAATTGGCAATTTTGCTTGCAACTCATCATTTTCTTATGATGGATTCCGCCCCGCCGATAAAAAGCACTTTAGCAAAGTTGTCTATGGAGGTGTTAGTCTCCTAAGTTCGAAGCATTCTCTCATAGTGTCAAAAGTTGGATTGCTTCCTAGCACTCTTTTCATAGAATTTTGCCTCGCACACATCATCTGGATGAATGCTTATTATTCAAGGATAATCCTGATGAAAGTACGCATTCATTCCCACATCCAATCCATGGCGAGGATAGCATGGAGAAGGTCCTCAGATCTTTCCCAGATACTCGCACAAAAAGGCTCACCCGCCGCAAAATTCGAATTGTTCGCATGAGAGCATTGGTATCGCAGAGGGAAATTTTGTTAAGGATTCATTCCGCATGTTTTCCCATGTAAAGACTGAATTAGGTGCAAGGGAATGAAACCAAATTTCGGGCTTTCTCCTTAAAGCAAAAGGAAATATCTCAACTGATTATGTGGAAAGGTGAACTAAGGAGAGGAATGCACCATATCCTCAAAGTCCCTCATGGATCGAGTGGTTCTCGATTCGAACCCTGGTACACCTGCAGAAGACTTTGACCATTTCCGACTTCATCGTAAATTGACGTCTCTCGTGGTGCAGGCGGCAGAATGGTCGGTTTTTATAGTTGTAAGAATTCTATGTCTCACGCAGTGCAGACTTATATTGACTATTAGTGTTTACCATTTCCACCTCCTAGCACCGGGTTATCGGTAGTAACATCACCTCCATGTTGTGGAGGTTCATGATTCCTGTGGTTAAATGTGAACCTCTGTGTGGTATGTTCATTAAATACATGCCGTCGATCTCAGATTATCCATCAGGTAAACTATTATCTTGATACACTTGGTTTATTATGGATTTCAGAGTTTCAGAGATAAATTTTACTAGCCTGTTGCTCAAGCCATGAGCCCAAACCGACATGCACTAGGTCCACTCTGTGTAAGGAAACACCCACTGAGATTTTTCACAAAAACAAATTAAAAAGAGAACTGGAGAACGTACCGGATTTGCAATGCAATTGCAAATTACCTCTAGCTCTCTTCAGATCAACTGGATTAGTCGCCACTCCCCGGCAACGGCGCCAAAAATGCTTCATTCTTATTCTGTATGCCGAATTCTATTCCCAAGCCGTAGGGAATTACAAATTGTCTCGGCATTGTAATACCGTGGAATCCACGTGCCATTCACAAGGAGGTTTGATTTAGTTGATCAGTAGGAGCTACTCTCCCAAAAAGTGTGATTTAAAAGAGTAATTGTAAGGTTGTGTTGCTTTGATCAATGCTTGATCGGGTTTGAATGTTTTAAAACGTAGAAGACAATTAGTCGGGATTTTGTGGTTCCACTAATTTCTGATCATAAGTCTCACCTCTTATTTTACAAACTCATATAGGAACCATTGATAAATGGTCTTTGATGAGAATTTATCTTTAAATGCTCTTTGAAAATAAGGATGTGACTGAATACTAAGCACTTGTTCCCACTAATAATCGAACCCTTAGCCGCATTTTACCACACAACGTGTACCGAGGATATCTCGCCTCACACGTTGTCAAGAATATGCCCAACTAAGGATTTACAAAATGTTTGCACAAGTGGATTAGTATCACACAATCCGCTTGAAGTTCAAAAGAGGAATTGAGGGACTGTCTTGGATCGCAGTTTCCACCGTAGAATCCCCAAAGATTAAGGGTTTAGGAACTCCATGGAACTTATAAGAACAATTATCATCAAGCAGAGTCTAATCATAAAACAATACTTTTAGAAAATCAGAATTCAATTGGGTAAAACCTAAGTGAATGAAGAATGTGAAATACTATGATTGAAACCGAACAATTGTTCCCGCCGAAAGATTACATATGCTTGAATTCAAAACGCCAAAGATAAAGAGTCCCTCTAACTGATCTATCAAATTCAACTCAAACAATGGAAGGAACCTCTTATGAAAACCTAACCCTAGAAGTCAAAAAAAACTTTTCCTTGTTTCCTCTTGCTTTTATACCCCCCTGCGATGTGATTTTCCCATTTTGGTTGGTTGACAAGAGTGCCCCACGCTCAAATCGAATTCCCCGATCAAATCTCGCACCCATATAGCGCACGGCACACACTAATGGTGTACTGGGTACACTTTTGCCATCACACTTTTCAGACATGTGTACCCGGCACACATTTGGGTGTACCGTACACTTCACCCACTCGCCACTTTTTAGTTAGGTGTACCCTAAGACACATAAATGATGTACCGGTATACTTTTCTCCTGGTGCTTTTCTAGCATTGCTGGAGTTCCCGAGACTTCATCAATCGTTTGCCCACATTCTCGCGCTTCATTGGCTTCCTGACATAAATCTCAGACGCTTATGTTTAAGACCAGACTTCGCACCAGCCTAAAACACAAAAGAGATTAAAAGTACCTATCCTCATGTCGAATGTGGGTAAATCATGGGATTTATGTGCTAAATTCTACTATAATTATTGCTCAATTGTGTATTCATCACTCATAACTCGCTAAACTCCACCCATAATCTGTAGCAAACACTAAGTCGGTGCCTCTAACCACTGGGCTTAGTGGCACTGTGTTTTTAAAGGCTTTCGCTATAAACCCCTGATCGTGCTCTCTGCTTCAAGGCAAAGCAATGCAATTCTATTCTTTTCTTTTCTTTTTGCTATTTCTTTTTCTCTTCTTTTATTTTGGAAGACACATCGGCCTTCTTTGCATGGGGGTCCGCAACCTATTCAAGGGAGTAAACGACACTAGGAAAGGGTTTGCATCGTAAGAGAGGGTTTTATGCTGTTTCTTAGCCTATCATTGAGACCTAACGTGCTCGGTGTGTGGTTAGCTAAAGGTGGAAGAAACAGGTTCAAAACAACAAGAATTTGACTAGTCATCCACTCAACTCGGCATAGGACCCTTCTAACGTCGACACCATTAGGAAAGGCTTAAGTTCATCACATTGCAAGGCTAATCATTATGCATATTCAAAAGTTAATTAAAATAAAATAAAATAATGTGGGTGCAAAATAAACAAGAACATCGCTATATAGCTTTTAATATAACCAAAGAGGCTACTACAAGCTTATAGTAGCTGAACATAATACATAGCTAAGCAAAATAAACCACTGCCTACTATTGGCTAATACGTACTAACAAAACAGTCCCATACAAGACAAGTAGGCAGTTGATAAAACTAAAACAACACAAGTATAAAACAAAACAAAACATAAGTATGATAAATGCCACTTCCGACGCTAACTCTCCCCCCAACCAAAGCATCACTGTGTCCTCACTAGGTAGGATCGAAAGCTAGAGAAGGAAGTGCGACCTTCTCACAAAGGCCGTGTAGAAGTCGGCGGACAAGAGGTCGCCGCCGCTACGCTAGCACATCCAAAGAAGGTTAGTTGAGCACGGGCAGATTACCCATGAGTGGTGGGTTGTATAGGTAGCCGTCACGGTAACTCGGTGGAGACCAGGTGGCTCAGATTCGTAGAAGAATAGCCCGATTCCCCAGGCGAGTGACCCTACACGCCATCCGCCCGGCCACGCTCGCCCGGAGAAGCCGCTAAAGATGCGGCATAAAGAAGGGAAGTGACAAAGATCCATAACAACCAAGAAATCCCTAGAAGTGACAGGGATGTGCTCGGATGGCTGCTGTGACGTGGAGGACGGGCCCCAGCCTCGTGAGGAGTCGGGCAAGAGGGATGAATCTGTAGGGGATGTAATCCGAATCGAGGTCCTCTCCACCTCCACCATCGGGATGTCAAGCCATCCCAAAGTGGTGTCCTCGCGATAATCATCCACGACATCCTCTTGCTGGTGAAAAAGAAAAGAGAGTGGCATAGATAGGGTCCGCTCAAGGGATACAATCATAGGACAACTCTACCGACGCTCAATACGTGGTTCCTCCGGGAACCCAAGGTGCTCTAACACATGGCATAATAATCTCGGCATCAAAAGGGGAATAGCCTCTGCACGAGTCAGGCCCTTGCGGTGGACCTTTTCTTCGAAGTGAAGAAAGGCGGTCATGATAAGCTCTGCCGGATTGAACCAGAACCCCTCAGATATCCAATAAAGAGCCTCTAGAATAGCTCCTCTACTGTAGAATAAGGCTGCTGTGAACAGATTAGACCAGCACGGGTCAGGAGGGAGACATGAGGAAGTCGTCACACAAGGATAGATCCTCGCCGTCAGATCTCGAGAGCTAGCGAACCATCTCTCTAGGCGATGGCTGAGGCCACACGCGCCGAGCCAGCCGAACTACTATCGCCCAGAGCGCGATGATATCCGGGGTCAGAAAATCCCCGTGACGCCATCTATCCCGAATCGGAATCGAGATTCGATTGAACACTCCCCGGGATGTCATGGTATGGTAAAACTCGAGAACCAATCTCGGATAAAAAAATTGCCTCAGTCATAAATCCAACAGCAGGAATACCTCTCCGACCAACCGCATAGAATCTCTAACCGTGGTCCCGCCAAGCACGTCGGGTATATCATATCAGACTCTCCGTGAAAGTCCTTGGCACGATAATCCACATTCCCTGCATCGGTCACAATGAAATGAGTACTTCAATCCTCGAAGCAGGCGATAATCGAGGCGGCGACGGCGTGACTCTAGTACTGAGACCGCAAAGGCTCGTGCCTAACGTGAAGACTCCCCGAGCCGTGACGTCCGGGGCCCGCTGAAGGCTAAGCAGGCCCTCCCGTGGAGGTCGTGGATGCACGTGACAGGGGGCGAGGTCCCACCGTATCAGACGAACTGGATGGGGGCTCAGCACCCCGAGGCTCCTCTGGGATATCGCCAGAGTAATGGACTCCATCACGTAGCTGCAAAGAAGAGACAGCAAGAGGTGCCTGCAGACCTCGAGCCGAGAGATTGGTCACGGGTACTCGAAGTACCCGGTGGCACCTCGGCGTGGAACGGTCCAACCCCGGGCCGAATCGATGTTCCATCGCTGGTGCGAACTATCAGCGGAAGTCGAGCAAGCAGCAGAGCTATGGACGTGCGGCAGGGGAGAGGCCACAACTCGAGAGAGCCGGTAATGGGGAGGGCGCGGCAAAGCAGGGGAGAGGCGAGGCGCTGGCCAATAGAGAATGGGGCTTTTTTATGGTGCTTCAAGAAGATGAAGGGGTGCAAGAAGATGAAGAGTCCTCCCCATTTCTTTTTGGCAAATTTCCGCACCAGTAAGATTTTTGCTACAGGGGGCAAATTTTCGCCATCAGATAAAAATGTTGTCCCCGCACCGCTTTTTCTCCCTGACATAATAAAACAAAAATAATAATAATAAAAACATTAGGTTAAAGATATTAAAGAGGATTTTAATTAACAACTAAGATATAATAAAAATACCAAAATAAAATAAGAAAAATAAAAATAAAATAAATTAAAAATTGACCAAAAATAAAACAAA
>JAEQBH010005110.1:0-250791 GCA_016808115.1 Tetrastigma voinierianum | reverse complement strand
AATTCCATGGCCATTCTACTTCATTCACACCAAAACACAATTTATTGCATAAATTACACCACAAGCGGCCCAAACAGTCTGTGGACTGTCCAAAACGGCTCTAAAAATTCCCACAACTCGGTCCCAAGTTTTGGGACCAATCAAACGGCACCGTTCAAGGCCTCAAACCAACCTAATCATTAACAAAACACTTAAATCAAAAATAAACCAAGTAGGATAAAACTCCTACCTCACGGAGTTTGTCGAAACTCCTACCTCACGGAGTTTGTCGAAACTCCCTAAACCGTGTCCATGAGCTCCTCACGCTAGAACAACTTTCTTCTGTCTGTCGAACTGATTGCTCGACTACGAAATCTAAAAAGAAGGCACACTTTCTCTCTCTAGATTTCAAAACCCTCACTCACTGCATCACGTTTAGCCACTGCCCATTTTTTGGTCTTTTTGGAGGAGATGAACACTGTTCATCTTCTGTCTCTTCCTCATTAACAATTCTATTAATTCCCATCATGTCCCTTCTTCTAGATTTTTGAAACTTGGCACTATCTAGGCCATCCATTTCATCCCCTCTCTAATCTTGTAACATGTATCACAAGAGTACATTAGTCATGACTTCACATCACATGCCTCCCTGCTTGTTTATCATGACTGACACTGCGTTCGAAAAACGTGGAATTTTGATTGTCTCGGCCCTACGAAATTGACACAGAATCAGATTTCAGATTCCGCCCAACTACAACTGCTTCACATCCGAGATCACTCCAAAAATTCGATTTTGACCGAAATGACACTTAAGGCATTTTTCCGAAAATTGAATTTTCTGCCCATGTAGCCCAATACACAACTCGAGTCCCATTTACTCGGATCCGGGCCACAAGTAAACGTGACCACTCAGCCCACTTATCACGCAGTAATAAACATACGCGACTATGTCATCAATATTCCCATAAGAATTTATTTATAATTCTTTTATACAAAAATACATGCTAGAACTAATTCATTCCAAGCATCGTTACAAAAAGATTTATCAAGCCACAATCTGGCTTCTTCATAATTGCAGCCTCGAATGAGTGTCATTAACCTATGTACACCCTACACCTAAAATGTTTTCCCATAAAGGGTAAGCCACTCCCAGTAGAGAAAAACTCCTACAAGGACTACTCCCCACCTAAGTGCACATGCAATGGCCATGTTCTACACATTCACATTCACATTCCAAGTAAAAACATACAAATTCTACTATGAAATCTTACATGTCATTCCATGAAATGAGATGAGACTTAATCATGTACCATGCCCCAAGTCCCCTAATTCTCATACCGAAGTCCTTATCGAATTTCATCACACAACGCCGGTACCATGAATGATAGAGTCCATCATTTTTGGATTATAGACAATGATCATTTAACAAAACAAATTCATTCGCTTTCAAACCAAAAAGCTGGATGTTACACCTCATCGATCTTTATATTCAAACTCACGGTCTTTCATGGGTAGCGACCTTGGTGTCCCACTAAGCTTCATGACGCCTGTGACACTTTCATGGTCTTCACCACTAAAATCATGTCTTAACCACAAATAATCTGCCCTTTCACCTAAGGGGCCCATCCTCACTTCGCTATTACCCGACATAAGTTTTCTTTTTACCCTTTATTTATCCATGCGACTGATGTCGCCTAATCCGCATCGAGCCCAATTTTAATCAAATACCAAACGGCAGTGGTTGATTATAACCATGCACTCACACCCATTCAATGCGATGTTCGCCTATGCAACGCAATACGCTATCAGATGTTATATCATGCCACGTATATACGAATGCTACATGGACAACACAAACCAATAATTCACTAATTCGGTGTAATGACAATCACATCACCTCAGATATGACTTCCATACATCATTTCATTTATGTCAATATATTATGCATGCATATATCAACATCAACATACAAATATGTCATTCTAAGGTTCAAGCAATGACACACACAATCAGTTTCATGTAATGGCCATTTGCACATATAAACTCATCACATGTCAATACATTAGAACACACATATTGACATCCAAACATGTCACTCTTTAGTCAAGCAATGATACTTTAAATCAATATATTAAAGGTCTGGCAAGCTACAAACACCATAAACTCCGGCCATGAAATTGACTGTGCATTAACATTGTGCCATGAACACAGCTCATCAAGCCATGGATCGCCTAGGGCGTGAGCCTACCTTCACCCAGCAGTGGTTCCCCTAGGCGAGCAACACCCTCGCCTAGGCGGACCAAAAACTCTACATTTTCTGTCCTCAAGCACGCTGAGGCGTACATACCCACACTTAGGTGGACCCTTTCGCCTAGGCGAACACACCCTTTGCCTAGGTGAAGACATCTTTCTTCCTAGGGAAGCCCCTTATCCTCGCCTTGGCAAAGCACAATTTGCCTAGGTGGAGGACGCCCGACAAGAACTCGAACATCTAACTATTTTTCTACTAAAATGGAAAAAATAAAACCAAGTAGAAGAATTCCCTACCTCTCTGCGTAGAAGAATCCATAGGAAGCCCCGTGGAAACTTCTAAACCCAAACCTTTGATTTACCGAACTCCCGATTGATCCTCGCAAAACTCGTTCAGGTACCCACACAGAGTCTCTGCACGCGAGCAACTGCTCTAGCCTAACGAACTTCAACCGACGAAACTCTGTAGATCTTGGAAGGAAGCTCTTGGCTATCCTCTTTCTCTTTTCTCTCACTCTCGAACAAAACCAAGAAAAAATGGGATCCCTTTTTCCCCTTTTGCCCCTTTGTTCTAACTTAATTTTTAAGCTAAGGGAGTGGCCCACGTCTAGTCACGTGTCCACACCAAGGCGGTCCGTCTCACTCGAAATAATTCGGTTTCTGCCTCGGGCCTGCCCACATTATTTCAATGAACTTAACTTAACTTATTCCCCAAAAAATCTCGCTTTTGGGCTTTCTGATTTCCACAATTCACGCCGAAATTTCATTTAAAATCCAACCGTCCCTGAATTAAAAAATTCATTCAGTAATTGCATTTCCCGCAAGACAAATCCAATGGTGAGGTCTATTATGTCATCCAAGATCTAGAAAATTTTCAGGTTTTCAACCTATACTATAGAGGCAAATTACCGTTTTGCCATTTTTTAGAAAAATTTGATTTTTCTTAGGTTTTACATTTATAATAATAATAAATAAATAAATAAATTATCAAATAAATTCCTTGACCTATTTATAGTCTGAATTTATACTTGGTGATCGGGATTCAAGTCAAGCCGAGGATGAAAGGTACTGCCGTGAAGCTCAAGTACCTAAGTGAAAAGGTCACAGACCTAAAAGCAAGATTGCCAAAGCAGCAAGCAAAGAAGGTCAAGTACTTAAGCAAAGAGGTCACATACCTAAAAATAAGACTACCAAGGCAGCAAACCGCGAACCAAGCGAAAAGGTCATGGACTTAAAAGCAAGACTTCCAAGGCAACATGCCGCGAAGGTCAAGTACCTAAGCAAAGAGGTCACAAACCTAAAAGCAAGACTGCCAAGACAGCAAGCGGTGAAGGTTAAGTACCTAAGTGAAGAGGTCACAGACCTAAAAACAAGACTGCCAAGGCAATAAACCATGAAGGTCAAGCAACCAAGCGAAGAGGTCACGGGCTTAAAAGCAGGATTGCTAAGGTAGCAACCGCGGCGCGGCAACAGTTAAAAAGGTCACGACCTAAAAACAAGACTTCGGGCGCGTAAATGGCGAAGGTCGCACCCAAGAGAAGAGGTCAGCACCTAAAGCAAGATAACCGCAGGCGTCGCAAAGGTCAAGTACGGCGAAGAGGTCATGACTTAAAACAAGATCAAGCAAAGCAACAAGCCCAAGGCCGATATCTAAGCTAAGAGGTTATGAACTTAAAACAAGTCTCGGCTAAGGCAAAGAACCATTTCGCTTAACTCCCCGCTAGGAATGATCCCTGCGATTTGAAAAAAACAATAATAAATGAATCCACGATAGTCGTAACATCCTATTACTAATGGTTTGAGATTACGAACTCGAGGGCACATCATATTCGGGCCTCATCCAAAACATGAAAAGATTTTCAATAAGACCACGAGGATAGTGAAGGGTCAAGCATCCTTCTCCAACCAAGAAAATGTGAAATCGGCTTCCTAACCCTCGTGAACGGAACCGGAGGCTGGGCCCGGCATGGTGATGACTCTGGCCGATTTCAGCGCCCGCTGCCACCTAACACGCCAACTGTGCAACAAGCCAAAGGCTACCCTCCGAAAGGCCCCTAAATTAACTAGCCTAGATTGACTTATCAATGGCAGAAAGCTGTTATAGCCTAACAAGTGGGCCCCATGAGCCTACTTAGCAGAGGTGATCATATGTCTAAGAAGTTATTCGATTAACGACCGTACATCGATACATGGATGCTTCGACCTATATAAAGGGAAGCCAAAGAGCCAAAAAGGGAATGAAAAGAAAGATCAGTGTGTCATTTTGGATTATTTTGCCTTTTTCGTGGTATTTGAGAGTCTCTAAATTGTTGATTGTTTGTGTTGGCCAGAGGGCTACTGGATGACAAAAAAAAAAAGCCATTACAGACCGGGCTCGTGGATTGCTCCAATTACTGCGTACGGTCAAGGCGTATGGAATGTGCAACTAGTTAACAACACACCATGACATTAGGTACCACCGTCTATGAATTAGGGTTTGGTGAATTGCTCAAATTATCATGTACGAAGTTGCTTATGGATCGTACAAACGGTTAATACCATTTGAGAGTTCTGAATTTGTTGACGTTTGTGTGTTATTAGAAGACTATCGATGACAAAAAAGTATTATAGAATTAGTGTTTAAGAAGATTGCTCCAATTATCATGCGTATGGAGTTGCGCATGGCCTCGTGCAACCAAGTTAACAACACTATGACGTTTGTTACTACCCATTATGGCCCCGGATGGGCATTGTAATAGAGTACTTTGTTGAGATCATTGTACATAACTGTCAATCCATGCCAAATTAGAGGTATAACTTGAAAGATGTGGAGACCAATTTGGAAGAATTGCCATGTGGTGATGAGTTTTGTAAATCTTTTTATTTTTACTTGTGCAACTATCCTTGAGCCCAATTCAAAGCTAGAGGGTATTTGTAATCTACGGGACACCATTTGGGATGGTGATCTAATGGTAAAAATAAACTGGTCAAAATTTGTTTTCCATTATATAGAGGATGACATCAATGCATTTATGGAGTAAAAGAACAATGTACTTCAAGGGATGCATCTTTTTCCTTCAAGCAAGTGTAATATTATTTTAATTAATTATAATATCATATTTTCATCATAAATTATTAATATGTATCATCTAAAACTGTTGTACCTATCATACTCAAACATTCCATCCATGATTTGAGAGCTATACGACCCTTAGGTGTCGCTTAGCCGATGAAAGGAAAATGGGTGGTTATGATTACATGTTGATGTAAGAATCGATGCTCATATTATTCTTACCATATAATTACATTGTCAAAACCATTATTTACAACAATTTGTTATGAGATCTAAACATTTTTTGATGTGTTAGTTTGTAGATCAATGTCCAAGGTCTCACAACAGTGATTGGGCTAAATCTTATCCTTCCACGTCTTAACACCTATGTGAGTCAGCCATGGTACTTGTTTTACTAAAGCTTTACAAATATTGTTGTCGTATAGGGTTGCAAAAATTTCATTTGAAATAACCTATATTGTTATCTAGGGTCTTGAACAACAAATTATAAAGAAAATCAAACTAACTTATCACTCTGCAACATCATGGTATAAGATGTTGAGATGCTATGTACTTCCGATAAGAGAATTATGAAGGCTCAACATGTTTTGCATAGATATTTTGAGCCATTATCGAAGTATTTATCTTTATAAAACTTTAATTTAGCCACTCATTAGTTTTCTAAGCAAGAACAAATGTTTTTAAGAGTTTATGCTTTTATAGGTAATTGGGTGCAATTTTAGTAATATTTTTATTTGAGGTGCTTGCCAAATATCTCCAGTGGTCATTATAATGTACAAGACATGTCTGAAGATGAGCAAAAAGCAAAATCATAACTGAATGCTTATTAAAATAAAACATTAATATGCGCAAATTTTAGTATGAGGAGTCAAATCAACAGCTGGTGGCATTTAGTTCTGATGCATCAACCATCACACCCTCTGAGTGACATGTATTAGTTTGTAATGAAGGTATGTCCTAGTCACCATCAAGCTGACCTCCATGTCTCTAATATGTTCATCCTCTTATGAGTCATTAACTGGATGCATCTACGGGGTCTACTCAGAGCACTTTTCTGGTCCAATTCGATCAAAGGATCTAAACTCTAGCTCAGATACTTGTTTAATTCTTTTTATTTATTTATTTTTTATTGTTTTTAAAAGTGTCGCGACCCATTCCCGCCTCGACCCGAACATGATCCGAACCGAGCCCGCGCATCGCGACTATTTACGTTTATCTTATCAAAATGTTTCATTTATGTCATTTCATTTTAGAGTTTGAATACGTAAAGTCTGCTTCAAAATTACAAAACTCTATAAACATTTATTTCTATACAATAAGTTTACAAATGGCATATATAGCCTTTACAAAACGATATACAAAATAGTATCAGCAGATTAACTCTTTGTTCATAAAATATCACATGTTCCAAAGAAATTATATGCATATGATAGGGTATATGCTTATATATCAAGTAACTTTCTCTATGATCAAAGACTTCGATTCGCTTCTTCTTCTCGTTTACTAAACTTGCGCATAACAAAACTACACACTAAACATTTTCATACTTAGTGGTTCTATACAATTATATTCAAATTTTTAGTTTAACATGACATGCATTTATCATAAAACCATGCCTTTTATATCAATCTATACTCATGCTTATTCATTTTCACATGATTTCACTTTACAAATCATTGATTATATCAAAATATGCATTTTCATATGCTTTCACTTTATTTAACTCAAATCATGAGATTCAAACATATACTCTCAAGGATGTATTTAGTTTACAAATCCCATTTACACATCAAAGTTTGTTATTTCACTTTGTCTATACAATTCACATTCATGACGGATTCCGTCTGAATCCTGCCCTTTTGTCATTCCATAATGCTATACATTTCATAATTTCGTCTCCCATCATGACGACCCGATTAGCATCCCGCCAAGTGGTCATTTAAAAATGTCATACGCCATCATAACGTAATGCCATTGGCATCCATCAAGTGGGACATTTTAACAATGCCATACACCATCCGTGATGCCTCGATCCCGGGTGTCTCATCGACAACCACAACTCAGGAATACCAGATGTCAACTCGACACCACTCATTTGAATCGGGCATTCTTCAGACGGAGCTCTACCCAAAATATAACATGTCCTAACATTTACAATCGACTACACCGGTCCATGCGCAGCAAAAATGACTACTGGGCCCCCATCAATACTCACAAAATACATCAACTATATTACCATAGTTCAAGAGTTAATATGATTATTTTTACCAAACATATATCAAATCTAGAGTTCTAATACATGTTTTACAAAATAGGCCATCAAGCCACAATCCGACTCTCTTCTAAATTGCGGCCTCTAGTGAGTGTCGCCCTCCGTACACCCCGTACTTGAAATAATAATCTCGACAGAGAGCAAAGCCCAGAGCGATGACCTCCTACTACGGGTTACTTCCCACCTAAGGCACAGATCATGGAAAATAAACACACTCAAGAAATATACGATCCTACTTGAATGTCTACATGCCTAATCCCATGTCTCAGCCTCATCGACTTCACACACGCCAAGCAACAAGCAAAGCAAAAACATCATTTTCGAAACAAAAGCTTTTGTTCTCGAAACACACTAACGAAGTTTTGCAAATACATCGACTACTCTGCCGCGCATCGGATAATTATTCAACAAACATGGCTCGCTTCGAGATGAACTGGTTGGATTCATCACAAGGCAATTCTTCTGAAAATCTTCCTTGAAATTCCTTCTACAACCGCTTTCATTTTATTTCACTTCTTTCATGTCATGAACTCACACCTACCATCTAAGGTGTGCCCCGCAGATTTGAATGCATTATGTCATTTTAAACAATTTATGCTAATATATTTTACATGTATATATTAACATAATTAATTCACATAATTCATGTTATTCAATTCACAATCAATAACACCAAAAATTAACTCACATAGGCTAATAACAATCCAAGCAATTCATATTTGAATTACCCAACAACACAAAAATCATGTGAATAGTGAAACCCTACCAGATCACTACTGCCACACAAGAGTGATTTCTTCACTCTGCTCAAGATTTTGAAAACCGGAGCAACACTCACTTTCCAGCCTCAACAAATCCTCATCCATAAATGGTTTACCAAAGAATAAAACAAGTAGGAAAAGATCCATACACTCTAGAAATGGTTTAACTTCACAAAATCACTTCACGCATAGCCCTTGGTCAAGGTGAGAACAACTTTGTTCGTCGGTTTGCAACTCACGGTCCGAACGCCAGGAAATCTAGAAAGAATCCACACTTTCTCTCTCTAAAATCTCAAACCCACACCTACTGCACATTTTTGCTTCCAAATGAAGAAGAAAACTATTCCCTTTTTGTCTTATTCACTTAAACATTTCAATTAATTCCATTTGTGTCCCTTTAAGTGACTTTTTGACACATGACTTAATCTAAGTCATTCATCTCCATCATCTCTCTAATCATGCAACATGTGTCATATGGGTACATGTAGTAGGTGACTTTTGTCACATCACATGTCTCTCACAAGCCGTTTTACGGCACCCGACACCTAGTGCCTCGAAAAACATGAAGAAATCTTCGACGACTATCTTTAATTCGACGAAATTCATGTAGAATAGATTTCAAGAGACGATTCCAACGGTGAAGTCCGTTTCATCATCTGAGATCTAGAAAAATTTCGGATTTTGACCGAAATTACCATTTTACCATTTTTCAGAAAATTGAATTTTTTTCGAGTTTTACACCATCATGATGGATGCCGATTGGTGCATCCCGCCATGTGGGTCATTGAACAATTTCGGGTTGCCTTCTAACAGATGCCGCTTAGTGCATCCCGCCATGTTGGTCATTCAGTATATCGATTCAATTCAAGAAGTCAAGAATTTATCAATTCGTTTACAATTCAATTAATCACTCACATGCAATTAATTGTCGGACATTTCAAATATCACATTTTCAAATCCATATGTACTTTCGTAATATCATTTCAAAGATACACTCATTCCATATAATCATTTCAGATTTATTTGGTAAACTACCAAAACACTTGAAATCCAAATTTATTACGATGAACAAAGAACTAACACATTAATCGGGACAGAGGTCCGAAGAACGAACCTGCCGTTGGCTTTCAAGCCGTTTCTTCTCGACCTCAATCCTGTGTTACGATTTCTACTAGCCCCTAGTCAAAACATGAATACACCACTTTAATGGTAACAATTATCACACTTTCGCCGCTGCGCGAGGCGATACGCTTTTCATTTCTAGTTTTATCCTTATTAGGTCCAAATCACGCACGAATATGGGGTGTTTGGAAACAAAAATAAAAAAAATGCCTTGTGAACAATATTACGACGCCACGTATCCGAGGTACATTTTGGCACTTTACCATCATGTTTAGGTATCCTACTTGGCTGTGAGGTCGTCACGCTGGTCCCACAGGCCGCACAGATCGGTCGCCCACCTCCATCCCTGCATCATTCATGTCCCAAACCCAAACAAAATGATGGAATCACTCCAATAACATCCTAACATCATCCTCTAAACCTACCATAACACTTGGTTCTTATTTTGATTTATTATGGATGCTTCAACAAGTAGTAGTTATGTTCTCATGTGTAACCATTATGTTGGTATTTGTTGGTAAAAGATTCATGGATTGAATGTCAAAGAATGGTGATGAAAGTTGAATATGACTCTAGCAACTCCAACCAAGAGGAGGGTGAGGGGTGTGGAATTGATTTTTCAAAACTTTTTTACAAAATAATAAGAAATCTTCAACTTAATTCAAGAACAATAAATATAGGATAAGGAGCAGAGTGCAAACTAAGATTTATAAAGTGGTTCGCAGATCCTTGCTTTACATCCCACTTTATCTCTCAACCTTCAATGGGTGGGGGTTCCACTAGTTTCAAGCTCCAACCCGAGCTTTTTCCTTTTACAATTGGATTTTAGCTCTAATGGGCACTTCACAAATCCTTCAAGCTATGCACACTAGAAAGCTTTCACTCTGCTTAATATGACACTCTCTAGCCTACAATATCGAATAAATACAACCTGCTTAGGATGAAATCAAAGGTGCACTCTAGGATATGCAAATGAGAATTGAATGCACCAAGAAATGAGATTGAGAATCAAGTAGCAAGAGAAATGGTGGTTGAGAGAATAAATGCAACAAGTCTCATAGCTATAAATGATCCCCAACTAAGAATTTATAGGGGTGGAATTAGTTGACAGTTTCCATTAATAAACTAGTTGTTGTACATTTAATGCATTGCAGGTGACCGTTTACTCGACCGGTCGACTATTTGCTCTATCTGCTCATAAAAATGAAAACACACTCAGTCAAAATGGTCGACATTTCACTCGACCAGCTTACACCTACGACCGCTTGACAACTGAAGATCAATCATTAACCGGATGACCTCGATAACTCAACCACCGCGATCGTAAAGTCGCTTTGGGTCCGTTTCAACTCATTTTCGCTCCAAATCAGCTTCTAACTTTAAATAACTCTTTTAAGCAGATTTTAAACTCCAAATAACTAAAATTTGATGATTAAACACGTGTTTTAAAATATTTAATCAATTTAAAGTCAAACCGAGTTAAAATCACAAAGTAGGCAAAGAATGCTGAAAAGGCCCTAAAAATGGTCACTTTTAAGTTATTTGTTCCAAACTAATTTCAAACCTTAGAAAATAGTTTTGAATACATTTTTAAACTTTAAATGCCTAAGGTTTGATGCTCATACTTGAGTTTTCAAAAGATATTCAATTTAGACACAAAAATCGAGTTATGAAGAATATGCATGTAAAAGATGATATACCCTAAAGTGCACCAATGCATTCATCTTACATAGATTCCTAAGCTTACAAAATCTTCACTTTATGCTTAAGCTTGAAGTCTTGGTTACTTGTTATTTTGGATTTGAAATCTTGGCCTGATTTGAGGAACTTCAATTCCAAGAGCTTGATCAAATTCATCATTGTCATCTTAAGCTTGGAATATTCTCTATTCGAGGCTTGATCAATTTCAATCTATCACTCAACTCAATTTTAACCATTAGCAACCATTAACCTTGGTTTGTTATCATCAAACCTCAATTAGGAGGTACTCTTGGCCAACAATCACCTCTTTTGATGATGACAAATCCTTAGTTATCTAGAGGAGAATCTCCCTCAAAACCAATAGTCTAAAAATTGCATAATACAAATTTTAATCAATTCAAACATTTGCAAGTATCATTCAACACATAAGACAAACATCAAGGAATGATGTAAAAATTACAAATGTATCATCCTTTTTAGCACATAACTCCTAGATATATATCTTTCTCCCCCTTTGGCAACATAAAAGGAACGTGGGCTTTAGACATAAAGGATCTCCTTCTTTGAAAGTACATTTAAGTAAGGGTTAAGGAGTTAGAGTTTAAACATAACATTTTTCAAGTAATATTGGCAATCAAGTAATTCAAACAATTTTTCACAAAGAGATGACTCCTAATTTTCTTCTAATGTTAACAAATTGATTCTCATTAAGGGGTTTGGTGAAAATACCCGCAAGTTATCTTCGCTCTAATGTAATTAAAGTGTAATATCCCTTTGCGGCATGATCTCTAAGAAAATGGTGTCTTATCTCTATATGTTAGGTCCTAAAGTGTTGCACGTGATTCTTTGATATGCTAATGACACTAGTATTATCACATTTGATGGGAACATGAGAAAATGTCAAGTCATAGTCACTAAGTATTTGTTTCATCCAAAGAACTTCAGGTACATCCAACTCGGCATATAGACATTTTATTCGCCGATGTGGCAATCAAATTTTGTTTTCGCTATACCAAGACATAAGTGAGTGACCTAAAAGTGACATGTTCCACTAGTGCTTTTTTTTTTTATTTTTTTATCAATCTTACAACTCTAAAGTCCGCATTCGAATAGCATAATAATTCAAAATGATCCCATTTTTGGAAACTAAAGTCCAATATCAATAGTGCATTCTCAAATACCTAAATATTCTTTAATCGCATTCAAATGAGATTCTTTGGGACATGTTTAATCTAGCACATAAGCATACACTATACATGATATTGTGTCTACTAGCTGCTATACAAATAAAGAACCAATCATGCTCTATATTTAGTCTTGGCCAACGAATTACCTTCTATCCATTTCGCTTGATAGATGAGCCCATAGTGTGCTCTTTACTTCACTTCTTCCTAATCAAACTTTTGAGGAGGTCTCTGCGTACTTTGCTTCGACAGAAGGCAATTTCTCCTGTTGTTTGATTTGAAGAGCCTAAGGAAGAAGTTGGGAGTTCTCCCATTATAAAGCACCCTTAAATTCACTATGCATCGATTTGGCAAATCCTTCAAAGTGAAACATTAATAGCACCAAATATAATATCATTAACATATATTTGAACAATAAGCATGTCATTATCCTTTGGCTTAATGAAGAGAGTTGTATCAATTTTACCCATTTTGAAACCACTAGAAATAAGAATTTGCTTAGCCTTTCATACCAAACTCTAGGAGCTTGTTTCAAGCCATAAAGTGCCTTTTGGAGTTTGGAAACATGGTTAGGGAATTTAAAACTTTCAAACCCGGTGGGTTAAGTTTCAACATACACTTCTCATTTATGAGATTCATTTAAAAAAGCATTTTCACATCCATTTGATATAAAATGAAGTTTTGTAACAAGCAAAATCAAGTAACTTCTTATGGCTTCAAATCTAGCTATAGGAGCAAAGGTCTCTTCATAGTCAATTCTCTCTTGTTGATTATACCCTTGGGCCACTAATCTTGATTTGTTTCTAACTATTATGCCATTTTCATCCATTTTTTCAGCTACCCATTTAGTACTAAATAACACTTCGATCATTTGACTAGTACTAACTTCCTCAAATCATTTTCAAATTGATCGAAGTTCTTCCTTCATAGCTATTACCCAATTCTCATCCAATTATAGCATCATTTAAATTTAGGTTCAACTTGAGAGATGTGGCCATGTTATTACAAATATTTCTAAAGAGATGATCTAGTCTCTTAAATTTAAGAATGGATTACCTATAATTCCATCTTTGTAGATGATTTGTGACAAATTTCCACTCTTTTGGAAGTCCTTGACTAGATTCTCCTTTCTCAAGTTGAGGAGATAGAGGAAAGGCCAAAGGTGATTCCTTTTTCTTTTTGAATAAATCTACTCTTCTTGTTGATGAACCCTATCTTCAATTTGGAATCTTCCCATGGAGTAGTCCAAACTTACATCATCATCAACACTTTTTTTCTTTGAAAAGAATCATTAGATTCATCAAAGACTACTGATGGACTCTCTACTACTTTCATGGTCTTTTTTTTTTCACCCTATGTTTTACTTTGACGAAGAATAGGCAGAAATATCCCAACATTAGGATTTTGCATCAAAATTTCCAAGGTTTTCCTTGGTGCTTGTGCGATTTACTCGAATACTTTAAAATAACTAATGTTAGGTTTCTTGTTTTTCCAAAGTTCATATGGTGTTTTGTCCAAAGAGGGCCTTATCAAATCTCTATTCAATATATAACATGAAGTATTGACCGTCTTGGCCATAAATAAGTTGGCAATTCTGTTTTCAGTAGCTAAGGATTATTGCCATTTCTTGCAAAGTTCTATTTTTTTCAACAACCCTATTTTGTCGGGGAGTTCTAGGATCCGGTGTTGTGTTCAATCTCCATGCTCATCACAAAAGTTTTCTAAAATTAACATTTTCAAATTCCCTTCCATTGTCACTTCTTATACAAGAGATGGTAAAACCTTTTTCATTTTGAATTTTTCTACAAAGCTTTGAAAACTCATGGAAGGCATCATTTTTGTGAGCTAAGAATAAGACCCATGTATATCTAGAGAAGTCATCCACAATCACAAATGCATATGATTTACCTACAAGACTAGTAGTCCTTGAGGGTCCAAACAAATCCATGTGAAGAAGCTCAAGAGGTCTTGAGGTAGAAATGAAAATTTTGTTTTTAAAAGATGTTTTTCCCATTTGGCATGCTTCACAAACTTTATATTTTTCAAAAGAGATTTTGGGAAGGCCTCTAACAGTTCATATTTTTGTCGAGTCAATGAGATTCATGTTCATTACATGTCCGAATCTCCTATGCCACAACCAACTCTCATCATGCATGCTAGAAAAACATCTATCATGGCCTCATACTTTGAAATATCAATTGTATACATAATTTACTATGGCCCATGAAGATGATTTTCAGGTAATGAAGAATCTTGATGATGCAATGAGAAGACTAAAAAATCACTTTAAAACCTTTGTCACAAAGTTGACTAATGCTCAAAAGATTATGTTTCAAACCATCAACTAGAAAAACATTTTCAATGAGAGATGAAGAATTGTTACCTATAGTTACATGTCCAATTATTCTACCTTTCCCGTTGTCTCTGAAGGCTACGTACCCTTCTTTTCTCCTTGTGAGGAAGGCAAATTTTGATTCATTTCCGCTCATGTGCCTTTGAGAAATCACTATCGGAAGAACCATTTCTTCTTCTTGATCCTTATAAGAGAAAATCATTGCTTTAGGTACTCCAAATCTGGGGTCCTTGGTGGTCACTACCTTTGACTTTTCAACCCAAGCCTTATTTGACTTAGAGGTTGAGGTCTTTTGGGATTCATTCCTAAGAGGACAAGTATTACTAATGTATCCTCCCTTACCACAAAAGTTGCAAATAGTTGAGGGACTTTCACTCTGTGACCTTAACAAAGAAGTTTTTGAAATATTTTCATTATCCGAAGACTTCAGATCCTAGCCCCTTTTTTTTATCAAAAAACACATTCAAGTTAGCTAGATCATGTCGCTTTTGTCCACAAGAGAATTCTGAAAGGGAAAAGATCAACCATTCATTCTTTTTGAGTAGTTCCTCATTTATTTCTCAAGAGAAAATTCTTAAGCTTTTAACTTTGAAAATTTTCTTTGATTTTATCAGTCTCTTTTTAACCTAAAAAATCTTTTTTCTTAAGCGAGGTGTTCTTTTCACTGCTTTGCTGATGTCTTAAAGCAATTCCTCATATTCAATCATAAATTCCTCATCATTATCAAAGCTAGAATTCATTTAATCTTTGATCCTCAAGAACCATGAAACACATATTTGCAACTTCTTTCTCATTTTCATCATCGATGAATCTTCACTTG
Source organism: Tetrastigma voinierianum (assembly GCA_016808115.1). Classification (NCBI taxonomy): domain Eukaryota; kingdom Viridiplantae; phylum Streptophyta; class Magnoliopsida; order Vitales; family Vitaceae; genus Tetrastigma; species Tetrastigma voinierianum. The sequence goes on along the minus strand of JAEQBH010005110.1, from coordinate 235,297 downwards.
ACTCTATGTTGCCATCATGGCTCTCTTATTTCTCTTTGGCTTTGCAGAAGACAATCATATTTTACTTCACCCTGCTTTTTGCACTTGTAGCAAATTACTTCTAGCTCTTTTTTTTTCTTCTCTTAAAGGATCTTTTCTTGTAGTTACTTCTTCTATCAGAGGTCATTCCACTAAATTTATCCTTCAACATTAGTTCAGATTCTTTGTGATGAGGGCGTATATCATCTTCCTATGTCATTGATCTGCTTTACCTAACGACTTTCTTTCTTGAGCTTGAGTGCAATACTTTCTTTTCCTTCTTCCTCTTGCATTTCTCTTGTCTTGCACCCATTTCATTGCGTCATCAAGGAACCGATAAGTTCCTCAAGAGATAGTTATTTCAAATTCTTTGCTTCCTCAATAGCCTATGTTTTAGAATTCCATTTGGGAGGTATGCATCTTAGAATTTTAGATACCTTGTCCTCTTCACTTACCCAATTTCCCAAACCTTTAAGTCCATTAACAACATCCATGAACCTAGTAAACATCTCAACAATAGATTCATTAGGTTTCATTTTGAACATTTCATAATCATTAATAAGAATTCTAACTTTAGAATCTTTGACTGGTTGGTTCCTTCATGGGTAATTTCAAGTATCCTCCAAACATTGACACACCCCTACCCCCTACTCAAGGGTAGGTGTTGCCACTACGTAAATCCCCAAATTACACTTAACGCATCAGGAAATTCCCGTGGAGTTTAGCCGTGTTGCTTGCTAAAAACTCCTATAAATTTTTTTCCTTTTTCCAACTTATAGTTTAGTAAAAAAATCTCGGCAGCATATCAGCTGAAATAAGGACATCTTCCAAATCCTGTACACACAATTTACACTTTTTCCAAATATGGCAACCATCAACATTCTTTCAAAAGAGCCACAGGCTCAATACCTTTTCACAACTACACTATATACATACATATGCTCCATTATACAAATTCAAAGTATTTTCCTTACATAATATTATTAATAACAGCACTTATTCTAAAGTCAGGAAAATCCTAATCTGCTCCAGCGTTCGGAGTGCCTGTACCTGGAAAATAGTTTTTAAAACACAAAATAATGAGCTAAACGAGCTCAGTGATTGTATGCTTTATAAAATGTTTTCTTTTTCTGAAAAACATCTCAAAACTGTAAAACTCTCTTTTACAAGATATTTTCTAGAAACCTTATGTTTCACATTCGCTTGCTTTGCTTTGAAAAGTTTCTAAACTTTTCTCAAATCTCTTGTCGCTTGCTTTAAAAATTCCTAAATCTTCTCAAATCTCTCGGGCTCTAAAAAGTTTCCAAAACTTTTATAAACACGGAGCCCGGGCTCAACCGCACGCTTTAAAATAAAACTGAGCCCGGGCTCAACCGCTTGCTTTAAATCACCACGGAGCCCCGGGCTCAACCGCCGCTTTGGAATAAAAACTGGAGCCCCAGGGCTCAATCGCTTGTTTAAAACAAACACGGAGCCCGGCTCAACTGCAGGCCAAAGTGGCTTGATTTTTCAAACTGTATAACATGCTTATAAATCATCATCCACCGGAGGTCTTCCGTCACGTATCCCAGTGAACACAGCCTAGGCATCGACCGCGGTAGGTGGCTGACTCCGGGGTCCGCCACCTAGGTGAGCGGCCCGCACATCACTTCACATTTTCCCAAATATGGTGAATCGACCTGGTCTCATCACTATAATTTAGCTTAACGCCAAGTAACTCCTATATACTCGCACGCACATATTCTCCCTTTTAACACTGACGCACGACCTAAGCTCTGGTCACCAAGAAAATCTAAAATGCATACATGAGATCCTCTAACACCACTGCACGCATTTTAATACCTCTCGACTGCCAGTATGCTTGCTTTTTATGACTAGGATTTTAGTTGTGCCTCTCGTTAAAATATACTTTTCTTACTGCTTGAAACATGGTTTAATAATTTAAACTATCATTTACTTTAATTATGGTTTGATAATTCAAACCATTTGCTTGCTCATAAACTCATTGCTTGCTTTTTTAAATATGGTTTACTATCAAAACCATTAAATACCAAAGGTAAACAAATTTTATAATATAATACACTAGTATTTTAAAAAATAAAGTTTAGAACACTCCACCTTTTGCTTACTAAACTCGATAATAACTCCACCACTTTCCTACTTTGCTTTTAAACACACACTTAAACGAACACCTAACACATTAATCGCCACGATAACGTGAAACTTAACGTATTTCATGGCGAGGTATCGCTATGTTTTCATCGAGTTCCAATCTTATTCAACCTCTCAGAATCATCTAGTGTCTATACTAATCTGCATGATTTTAAGCTTAATATGCAAAACTACAACAATCTGGGCATTTTGGGCACTTACAGATTTGAGACACTGGATTTCCAGACAGATCGATTTAGCCACAGACGGCATCGCCAGACAGATTCGGTGATCGATCAAGCTCATTGGGTGGTACTGTACAATGTTGTACCTGCATTCACTTTGGGAATTTGGCCCTGCACTGCTTCTTTCCTTTAGTACCATTTCTTCATAACTTTTTATATTCCATAATACCTCAAGAATCAATATTTGACCATCCAAAACCACTCCATAATAACACTTCAAGTACATACGAACCTCATATTATCAAACCCTAGGTAAAAATCCCAAAAATTCAACCTAAGGTCCACCAATTCCTACAAAACCATATAATTATGATGGATTCCATGTTTATTCTATCCCAATTAGGGTTTTTCCCCATAATCTCATCAAATCTGGTGGTCTGGGTGATCTCTTCCCACAAAACCCTAGAAAAGCAGCTTTTAACAATTCTCCAAAATCCAAAACTCTGCGAATCCAAAGACACTTGGATTCCATACGAGAAACATACCTTTTTGCTCCTCTTCTTCTCCTTCTCCTTCTTCTTCCTTTTCTTCCTCTCCTTTTTCTCACCAAAACGTGAAGCCCTAGCCAAAAGAAATGAGACCAAATGAATTTGTTTGTCTCATGGCCTATTTATAACCTCATATTTCTCCTAATTATAATTAGGTCCTCCATCTCTTTAATATTACAACTTAACTTATGTTATTTTCATTTTGGCATAACATCTTCTCAATTTATGCCCTTTATGTCCCATTTGATTAACTACGATCTTACCCTTGCTCTAGTACCACAATTCCGGGTTCATAAATTTATGATTTCACAATTTCATCTCCAAGATACTTACAATGACACTCTGTGCTCAGATACGCCTTACGCCATGTACCGCACACTCATTCCTCGGATGTATGCTACAAACATCCTTAGCCGCTTTGCATTGATACAAATTCTATTATACTGCTTCCATCCATAGCACATACTAGAATATAAATAAATTTCGAGTTTAATCAAATTCTTTATTTTCTTCTTCATCATATTCTTCAAGAGGTTTTTGGATTTTATTCCCATCAATAACTTTTGTAGGAAATGTGTAACCACATAAGATTGTTTTCCAAACTTTCAAATCAAGAGATTGTAAATACCAAGTCATTTTGTTTTTCCAAAATTGATAATCGGACCCAGAAAAGAAATGGGGTTTTGATTAGAAAACTTTCTATCTTAGCACTCCTTGAGCTAGTTTTAGTTTTAGTGCTAGCCATTTTCTCCTCTCTGGGGATGATTAAGTCTCTGAAAACAAGAGGTCAAACTCCGAAACCAATTGAAAGTTGACTTACACTTAGCAACCTAACCAAGAAGGGGTAAGGGGGAAGGGTTTGAATTGTTTTTCAACAAAAACAATAAGAAATCTTTAACTTAATTCAAGAACAATAAATAAAGAGATAAGGATAGAAAGTGCAAACTAGGATTTATAGTGGTTCAGTACACCCTTGCCTACGTCCACTTCTACTCAACCTTCAACTGGTGGGGGTTCCCCTAGTTTCAAGCTCCAAATCGAGATTCTTCCTTTTACACTTGAATTTTGGCTTCAATGGACACTTCACAAATCCTTCAAGCTATGCACACTAGAAAGCTTTCACTCTTAAGCACAATGAGACACTCTCTCTAGCTCACAAGATTGAACAAATACAACTCAAGCTAGGATGAAATCAAAGGTGCACTCTAGGTTATGCAAATGAGAATTGAATGCACCAAGAAATGAGATTAAGAGAATTACATCAAGAAAATGGTGGTTGAGAGAATAAATGCAACGAGTCTCATAGCTATAAATGATCCCCAACTAAGAATTTATATAGTTGAAATCTTGGGTCTCATTTTGTACCTAACCGATCGACCACCCGATCTATCGGTTCAATTAAGAAACTAGTATTTGTGCATTTAATGCAATCGCAGGATCGTTCTCAATCGATTGACCAACCTACCGATCGCTTGACCAATCGGACACTCGCTGCTCATCATTCATAAAAGTGAAAAACATACCTTCCGACCCAAATGGTCGATATTTCACTCAATCTGGGTTGAAATCCACGGTCGGGACACTAAACTAGTCAATCGCCGACCAACCGAAGATCAATCGATCAACCGGCCGACTCCACTAGATGACTGGATAACTCAACTAGGTCACGGTTAGAAAAGTCGCTTTTGGTCATTTTCAACTCATTTTCGCTCCAAATCAATTTCTAACTTTAAATAACTCTTTTAAGCACATTTTAAACTCCAAATAACTAATATTGTATGATTAAACAAGTGTTTTAAAATATTTAATCAATTTAAAGTCAAACCGAATTAAAATCACAAAGAATGCAAAGAATGCCGAAAAGGCACCGGAAATTGTCACTTTAAGTTCTTTTCATTCCAAATCAATTTCCAACCTTAGAAAACACTTTTGAATACATTTTAACTTTAAATGCCTAAGGTTCGATGTTCATACTTGAGTTTTCAAATGATATCTGCACTTGCATAATAAAAAACTGAGAAGCATGGGTTAATATGCATGTAAAAGATGATATACCCTAAAATCGAATCAATGTATCTTATCTTATATAGATTCTTAAGCTATAATCTTCACTTTATGTTTGAGTTTGAGTCTTGGTTACTTGTCACTTTGGATTTGAAATCTTGGTTCTTTTATTTGAGTGAATTTACTTCTAAGAGCTTGATCAAATACACATCATTGTCATCTTAAGCTTGGAATATCTCTATCTGATGATCCATTTCTAACTTATCACTCAACTCAATTTTTACCATTAATAACCAATAACCTTGGTTTGTTATCATCAAAACCTCAGTTAGAGGTACCCTTGGGCTAACAGGTGATATTCTACAAAAGGAGTCATACAAAGCCTACACTTCCAGAGATAGAGCTATAAGCACATAAAAGTATATCCATCAAGACAAGCACACCTGATGGATCTAAGGCCAACATCTCTCCCTACTCCCAATTGTGGACATGAAGACAAAATAAATGGAGAAGCTGCCTAATACGTATACATGCTTTCAATACTTGGGTCATAACAAAATTAATGTACGTAATTGTAATAGGATAAATGTTGTAATGGCTTCACCAAATTGTATGAATAAAAATTTGCTTGAAATGGTATCAACTTGCGTATGGAATAAAGCTTGACTGTAATCTTTACTTGATATGAATGAGAATTCATAATTTTGCTTTAAGTACACTTCTTCTTAATCACAAAATATATTAGGTTTGGATTTCAATATGTCAACAAAACATCCTAAAAAATGGATGAAAACACTTGAAAAAAAACTAATACTATCAACCAATTACCTACTCAACCATAATAAATATAAATACAGACATATATTTTATACAAAAAAATATATTTTATTGGTTAGGTACTATTTTCATGGGTACTCACATAATATACCTTGCGGTACTACCCGTGACTATCATAACATCATTTATTATTTGATTTCTTATGGATGCCTAACAAGTAGTAGTTATATTTGCAGGTAAATTCAGATAGAAAATGATAAACTATTACGCTGGTATTTGTCATCGGTATAGAGTATGTGATTCATGGATTAATGTCAAAGAAGGGTGAAAATGACAAAATTTCAAGTAAAGAAAATATAAGAGACAATTTTTGTTTCTTGTTTTTTGTAAAAAATATTGGGGTAATTGACATGAATAATCCACAGTTTGGTCAATCTTCTTTAATTAGTCTCACCTACCATTTAACTAGCTTAATAATCCTAATGTTTTGGGGTCGTATCCTATCAAGGTACGACTCGCTTAAGTATAATAATATTGTCCTTACGTGGCATAATTGGTCGCGTCAGCGTGCATAGCACATGACACAACTTAAAGAAATTTTTTTTTTTTTTTGGGGGGGGTCAGGTTTTGCATCTCCTTCTCCTCCATTTCTTCTTCTCCTCCTCTTCTTCTTCTCTCTAACCAAGCAAAACAAAGGGTAGAACGAAAGGTAGAGTGGCAATGGTTAACTAATACCGCGCACCGCCGCTCTCGTTTCTAGCACTTCTTCAAACTTTATGAAGTTGCGTTGAAACTAAGAAATGTCACCACACATTGATTCAAGGCTTAGAATTGTCAAAAAATGGCCTCAAACTGCGGGGAAGAAGTTCTATGGGTGCTCCTTATGGCCTGTAAGTGGGAAAAAGTTATCATTTTTGTGAAGATTAGGGCAAGTTTAAGTGCAGATTTAGTTTTAATTTGGGAAAATTTTCATTTTTCTTTGCAGATTCAGTTTGATTTAGGATAATTATTGTTTTTTGTTTGACAAAATTTAATTAGGGCAGATAATTTTGGTTTTGAGCCAGACAAATTTAGTTATGAAATTTAATTATGACATAATTATGCAAAAATTAGACAAATTAGTTGCATGATTTGTAAATCTACAAAATCTAGTTAGAGAAATTTAATTGCATTATTTTTAATTTCACTTGATTTTCTAAATTTTAAAAAACTAACTTATAACATATCTAAATTTTTGAAATGAGTTGATTTACACAAGGCATGTTTGGGCTAAATTAAAATCAGGCAAATTGAAATCGTGATATTTTGATTAATTTAGGCAAAAACAAAGTAAATTTAGTTATGACATAAACACAATTAAAGTGGGTATATTGTTTATTTCAGAAATTAACTATGGTATAAAGAACTTCACATCTTTATCCAAATACCTTACAAAATCGATCGTTCACGTACCACCACTAGATCGGAACCACTTTGAAATTTAATGCCTAAATCTTGGAACCACTAGAGTCGATAACTCTAATTTCATCTGCGGAACTGGTATTCATCAAATTCAAATTCAATCGCTTTACCAGGAGCACCTCCAATGACAAGTCAAAACACCAGATTTTATTACATGCAATTCATAAGTTCAGAACCCTTAAAAAAGACGACTACAATTTTTTATCTCTTATAATTTCGATGTTTTGGTCTTGAGTTCATTTTTTATCATAAGTTTATTTATCAGAATGCTAGGAAATAGAACTGAATTATGTCATCTTTTGTATCATTTTTATATTTCATTAATGTCTTATTTTTATATATAAAAATTTTTGCACCTACTCAATTTACAAAATTGATTTATCATGTCTTATGTTATCCATTCTATGTTTTGTTTATGGAAATTAACTTAGGGCAAAATTATGGCAAATTTAAAGTTTGTTAATCTGACTTACACTTATTTCTTTGTCAAGAATGGAGACTACGCTGATGGGAAGAAAGAGGCCTGGAGAATCAATATCTCTCGGGAAGAATTGAAAGGGAAGTTGTTTGAGAAGTATAAAAGTGATTGCCGAGTTAGGAAGAAGAAGATATATATTGGATAAAAGTGAAGAAGTTGAAAATTAAGAGAGACAATCTGGAGGAGGCTATGCAAGACATGACTAATGAGTCAGGCGATGCGTATACACTGATCAACCATTAAAGATGGGAGAAATATGATATAGTTGCAGTTGTTATGTCATGGCTTATATTTTCCATTGTTTTAATGGTAAGCAATTAGTAACTGTAAGGAATTCATTGTAATAGTTAGAATTACAATGGTATTACAAGGGTGTTTTTTGAGCAATTTAACTTGTGAATGGTTATGCACTTGGTTTCATCTGCACTTGATTTCATCTGCACTTGATTTCATACACATACCAAACATACCAACCTAAGTATAATATGTTAGCTTCCATTTACATACCAAAATATGCACCCGATTTCATCATCCAAACATCAACTTAAAAACGTACCAAATATCCAATCTTTCAATTTTCAAATACATCCACATATCCACATGCCAATAATACATTTAAATAGCTAATCATCAAGCTAAATTAACATAGGAAATATCCATGAAGTTAAATTACCAAATACATAACAAAATCTTCTCCAACAAATACCAAAACATAACCAAATATTGTCCCAAAATTTTCAAATACAACCACATAGCCTTGCCAATAACATACCAAATATCCAATCATCAGCCTAAATAACATAATAAATATTCAACATTAAATTACCAAATACATAACCAAATCTTGTCCAAAACATAACCAAATATTGTCTCACATAGCATCCACAATATAATAATAATTCGTTTGTCCAACTAAGACGATGCTTGAGGAGCGATAGAAGCTTGGCTGCTAATCGAATAGTTTTAGTCTCCTAATGAATGCTGAGCAACAATTCTAGGTCCCCTTTCTTGTCCAAGCAGTTGAATTGAAAAACACATAAAAAAGAGTTAGACTTATCCACAAATAAATGTTTAATATGAAAAATATGAAACACAAACTTACATTAGTCCTGCATGTTCCATCATGTGCAATGAACACCCTAAACCTAATAGGCACATTTAGGCCTGCATTACTTCTGCCACCTCTAAAACCCCTTCCCCCCCTTATGACCCTACCACCTCTTCCGATTCTAGTAGGCAAGGATGTAACACCAAAGGTTGGCTGATGAAGAGGCAGCTTGACTTGATGAAGGTGGTGGCTCTATCTTTTCGTTTATATTTAGGTCTTTAGTGGGTAGGTTCCACAACCCTATCTTTACCAGGACACTTCCTTTTGGTGTGTTGCTTTGATTTACACACACTGCAACTCATCTCAATATCATGCTTAGTCAACTCTAGTTCTATAATCTCACGGATTTTCCGATGTTGCTCCATTTTGTCGACCGGATGAGGGGGCCAAGCTGTTGCCAAAATCCTAGCCAATGCTCTACCTACTAAGGGAATGGAACTTGAATAAGGTCTAAGGTATGCCTCCCTCTTGTAACAATCATCCATAAAATCTTCGGAAAAAAATACAAGAAGCTACATGACAATAAGGTATGCTACTCATATCCCATTTCCTGTATGTGCAAGTTCTGCCACCCATGTCTACTATAAGGCAATCCATCTTGTGATTGACTTGGAAAATCAAGTTGCCGGGAAGGCATTAAAGCTGTTAGAAGCCTCTTCTTTTTCCTTTTTCTAACTTGCTTCAGATTCTTCAAGATAACACAAGTTTTCTTCTCCATCCCTCGCCTCTTCATCACCAATCTTTGCATCAAGGTTGTTTTGATATCTTCCAACATATATACCAGATGCTTAGTCCTTGCATTAATTATATACCCATTGAAGGTTTCAAATAAGGTTGTTAAATACATCATCACCAGGTTCCGGCTTCAAAAATTCCTTTACAAAATACTTGACTGGGCCTCCCTAAACCTAAGAATCGTAGTGATGATTCAAAAACAAGATTTGTTTTCATCCCTTTGAATGACTTATGCCATTTGGCAAAATGTGTCTAAGTATAATGTCTATGTTCAACATGGGGAAGTACTGTGTATACAACACTCACAATTCCCTAAACATAAAATAAACAAAACAACATCAATTATCTAATTGTCACTATATACAATATCTAAAAAGTTAATGTAGAGATTATGATTGCATATCACCTAATGCTCACCAGAAGCTCAGAATCCTCATTGCCTTCATGCAATGCCAAACACTTCTGAAGCTTAATGAAGAACCATACCCAAGAATCAATATTTTCTGCCTCTACAATTGTCCATGCTATGGGGTACATCTGATCATCACCATCCCTCCCCATAGTAGCCAATAATTGTCCACCAAGAAAAGTCTTCAAGAAACATGCATCAACACATATGATTTTCTGACAACCTTCTAACCACCCTTCTTTTATTCCATCAAAACAACAAACAACCTATGAAAAACTCGGTGGAAATGTTTTTTATATAGGATTTGCCACCAACAATGTAAAGTCTCTCGGGCTAGCAATCTTAGGCTTCCAAATACCTTCTAAGCTTGTTATAATGGTCTTCGAGATAAACCCATGAAGCATCTTCTATGTGCATAATATTTTAACTTTATATGCAAGAGGCTTCTACTCACCTTGTAAGCTCCTCCTAACAGCCTCAATAATTTATTTGCGTACTCAATGGATTCATTAGACATCCAGAAATTGCCTAACTTAGCCATGTTAATTTCATTTGCTTGTTAGTCTCCATATTTTTGTTACAATTGTGCTCACAATCAACTTATTTAACAACAAAATAAGCCCTCTATGAGTCCCAAGATGCTTACAATCTAAAAGGGCACCTTGACAAACACTTTACCCCAAGTCTTTGTTGCCTATTCTTGTTACTGACAACAAAGCTCAAGTTCTTGCCATTTGTTACTACATACTTAAGAATCGCTTTAATGCATCTCTATTTGGAAATCTCAATCCTACTATGCACTTAAATGTTGAGAAGTCTCGTGTTCTCATCGAGAACCTCTCCACATGTCCTTCTCGCTCCCCTCACACTTGTATCTTCTTTCTTCTCTCTCATATGAGTGTGAATTTCATCACCACTATCTTCATATTCACTAAGACTCAGAATAACCTAAATTATAATTCTAATAGTTTGTTACGCTTTAGGTATAATATAATCAAATTTGAATTTTTCTGTAATTATTAAAGTAAAAAAAAAAAAGATAAATGGTAAATTGTCAAATTAGGGACTTAAGAGACATTAAGCTAAAATATTTATGATAAGATAGGAATATTGATAAGTTGTTTTGAAAATTGAATGATATGTGAGGAATAAATAGAAAAATGGGAAATTAGGCCAAAATGGGATAAAGCCAAACATGGCCTTATGTAAGAAGCATTTCATTCGTGTCAGAGAGCTAGGCATTTGATGTTTGAGAGGAGAAGCCATTCTTAGTGATTTCTCTTCACTTGCTTTGGAGATCTAGCCTTGTTCAAGAGAAGAAGTGAGGAACAAGGAGAAGGAGAAGGAGAAGTTAAGGTTTGAGAAAATTGTCAAGAAAGGTACGGGATTTCCAATCTTGTTGGATTTGTTGTATATTTTGAATTGCTTGGTATTTTTTGTTTGTTGGGTTCTTCAAATGAGGAAGAAATTGTGTAAGGAGAAGTAGGGTTGGTAAGGGAGATGCTATCAAATTTTCTCAAACCCTAAGTGAGTTATTTGGCCTAGAGACTCGACTAGGTGATTTTAAGTTGAGGAGAATCCCACTCCCTTAATTTCAAATGTGTCAAGACCTTTAAGGTCCGATTATCGCATAAGACTCCATGAATTTGGGTCCAACGGCAAATCCCTCGATTGGTCAGCTCGTTAGACCAGCTATGTTCAGGCTGTATCCGGAGTTTTATGATCCAAAATGAGTGAGTCTAATTTCTCAAGAAACTATACTCTTTGTAGAATAACTTCCATGAAGGAAGGCATTTTGATTTAGGACCCCATTATACCTAGAAATTCATCAAAGTGAGCCTGCTTTTAGTTAGTTATTAATCCAGATCAAAATTTTTAGTGCAAGCCGAGTCATATCTTGGGATAAGTTGATCAAAATGCAGTGATTCCAATTTTTGGGTAAAATAGACATTTAGGTGAACAACTTTCATGAAGAAAGTGAAACCAAATTGGTTCCCATTGTTCCTAGGAATTTTTTCAAAGTAAGGAACAATTTAGACCCTCAAAACTGTCTTAGAGTAGTCCGGATATTAGGACCATATCTCCCAAATTAAAAGTCCAAATGATATGATTTTTTGGAACCATAGAAACTTAAGATATAGGGGTATATTGGATTAGAAGATCACTTTGTCTAACAATCTCAGTTTTATGTATTAAAATTGTAAATTGAAAATTTGACTTGAGTCGTCGAACTCCGTTCAAGCATAATTGGTTATGGAAACTGAAATTGTATAAAGACTATATAAATTTATTGTTATATGAAATAATAAATTATAGTAAGATGATCATGATAACATGTGTTATGAAAGTTAAAAAGAATACACGTATATTTTTGTTACATGAAAAAGCAGAAAAAGATAAATTTAAACGTTTATGGGGCATTATTTGGAGAAATTTAATATCTCTATAGGTATACATGATATCAGTAGTTATTCATGCATATAGGATATGTTTTTATGATATTCGGAAGATTATTAAGAAAACAAAATAAAACCAATTTGGTTGCTTATGACTGAAAAGAGCTGATAGATAGATATTTATATGGATATCAATGTCAAGAACATACAATGATAAAATGTGAGTGGTCTCTATTTAGGTCGCATAGATATGGACTCGTTGATCATTACAGTGGCCCCGCTTTGTATTGCTACAATACCGTATAGCTTATAAATCACCGTCTCAGACAGTGATAATACTTCGGCATATACATTGTCCTACGATCCACTTATTTGGAATATGGCGCATGACAAGAGATGATGAAAATTTTGAAATGTTTATAAAATGCATAAAACATGGACATTACATGAAATGAAAAATGTAATGAAATTATAAATGACAGGATATAAGACATAAAGAATAACTCATAAGGCTAAAGATTAATGAATGTCATAAATATGCAAATAAATCAATTAGTGGAATTGTTATTATTTATTACCTTATGTTGAAATGTTAGTGATAAGTGGTTGAAGTATTGTGTCATATATGGTTAAATGTATATGTATATGTATATGTATAGTTAGATGCATTTGTACATATGTTTGTAATGATCAAGTATAGTGGTCGCCCATATTTATGGATCCCTATACCTAAGCTATAAAGCTTAAAGTACATGTGTTTATCCGCAGGTATCGAGGGGGCAAAGGATAGTAGTAAGGGACGCCCCACATCAGCAGCGCCAACATAGCACAGCCTATCAATGATGTTTTGGTTTATTTTTAGATGATGTACATATATTTTTGAAAACAATGAAAAGTTTTGTATATAACATAATTGAATATGTTGATCACCCCAATGGTGGGGTCTGATATTATTTTGTAATATGATAATTTATATATATGTATTTATACTTTTTTTTGTAAGTTTATATTAAGATAATTTGCTTTTAGGAATGATGTATTAATAGGTTTATAGTTCTCGATTTGTGACACTTTTCGACATCTGGTGCTGTGTCAAGGCCATAAAGACACTGGGCCTACCGCATGTTGATGCCTCTACTCCAATCTAGAAGGTGCCTTTTTCCCTTACACGACCCATCTCAACCCGCCCTTTCTCAGAATCAAGTAGCTAAGGCATAAAGCTCTGCTATCGCACCCCCCCTCACTTCTGCCTCTCTCTTGGCTCATATAATTCTCACTAGTATCATCTTCCACCACCAAATCCTCTATGTCAGCATAACTGCCACCATTCTCCAAAGGCTCCTAATCATCTTCCTCAGATCTGCAATCAAACCAATCATGAATCAAGAATGGGATGGGGTTTTGACTTTGTGTTGGATTTGTCTAATGAGATTTGGATTAGATTGGTTTTCAGATCCATAAGCTTGCTTTTCAAGTTGGTTTGGCCTTTGATAGGCCGATAGCGTGATGTGTGATTTGTATAAACTAGGTAAAACACCTATGTGCTCAAGTGCATGTGTCGTATCAAGTAATATAGTGTACCTAAGTACGGATATCGATCCATAGGAAAAGTGCGTTGATTCATCGGAATCAGCCTCACGATATTATCCGGATTCTTAAGCTCTTAACAATGAATTTCTAATTAATGTATGGAATTAAAACTAAATCTAATTAACTTGTGAAATTACTTTTATAGAAAACTAGTACTTTGCCTTTCCAAGCACATTTGATGGATTATTACCTAGAGGAATTATTATTCGATTTATTAATGAATTCTCGATGACGGGGTGATTGTGCCTATGAGATACCCTCTCTCGAGGTATATCCGCCTATCTCGCAATAAGGTTGGGTGCATCTCTACGCCAACCCTATACTCCAAAACACTTAAATGCTCAAACCCTAATCGCCACACTGAACTCCGGACCCCTCATTCACCGATCGACCAAAGGTCGCTCTACTCATATCCCCTGGAGTCCTTATCTCTTATCCCTGATACCCAAAGAAGATCAAGGTCAATGCTGGCCGACATCACCATGAAAATGAACCATGCATATAGAGCAAATCGATATAAATCATGAATAAACTACATAAGATTAGATATAAACCTTAATCCATACAACTAAAGCAGGCTTCAACAAAACCCTAGAAATAAATCTAGAACATATCCGTAATTAATATGCTACGCTTCATATATCATTGATGGTTTTGAGGAAGAGAAATACAAAAACAACAGTCTTTCGATCTCCTCGCCGCTTCCCGCTTTTTCCGCCTCCTCGTCCGTACGTCTCTCGATGATCTCGAAAATTTGGTCCCCGTGCTTTTTATAATTCTGATGCAAGAATCGCGGAAACGTCGTGACATTGGAACGTCACGACGTTGGCACGTCGCGACATTTCTGCTGGGTCTTTACTTCTTCTTTTTCGCATTTCCAAAAAGCTTCTGAAAACCACCATATTCACCTGCAATGCACACAAGATCCAAAAATCAGATATCGGGCACTAACACACTTATTAACATATAAAATAGAACTAAAACGTAGTAAGGACGTGGATATGACATGAGCATTTTAGACACTCATCAGCCTTTCAAATGGGATTGAATGAGGTTTTACCATTGTTCTTGTGGTTTCTCGGTTTGGCAAGATCTTTAGGGTTTTGTTTGGATGAGGTGGCTACATCATCTTTATGACTAAGTGGTTTGTGGGCCGCGCCTAGCTCAATCGAGGTCATAGACGAAATGTTAGCCTCAGAGTCATTTTCTCACATGTTGTTAGGCCTCTTGTCGCGACCTTGTTAGGCCTCTCAGGTTGGTGTATCAACTCTTCGCGGCATAACATCGGGTCTATCTTACCCCATGCAAGACATACAAGTCAATGCACCCATATGCTAGCACAATTTCATCCATTTGTAGAACCTCCTTATCAACATACACCCTCCTTAACCCATCCTCTAAAACGTTTTCCTAGAGTGAGGAAATATATTTCTTTAATCTTCATATATGGCCCACACTCCTTTTCAGCTAATTCCTGTTTCAAAACTACAACATAATTCATCAGGATCCACATTAAATCTCCTCTATTCACCTCCTAAATACTACAATCCATCCTAGCTCTTCTTGAACAATCCTCTATGCCTAAATCTTAAGGTAACAGCCTACATTTCCTTAAATCACAAACACAATCACACAATCACACAATCAATTAATAACCATGTAATTGCCTACACTAATCACAAACACAATCATAATAAAACCTACATTAATAAATGGTAATATAATAACTAATCAAATAATATTTTGTAACTGCCTATACTAATCACAAACACAATCACACAATCAAGAAATAACTATGTGTCTCTGTTTGGAATACAAGGAAAAGTCATATACTTTCGGGACTACCTAAAACTCAAACAAAAAAAGGAAGAATAAAACAAAACAATAAATGTCATTAGGATGCTTTGTTGGCAAACATAACCTCAAACCTGAAACCTGCATTACTCCCTTATTTATACATAAACCAAACTAAAACTTCAAATTATCTAGAAAACAACCGAAGGTGGAGAAGGGTGAAGAGGGAAGAAGAAGAAGAGAGCTCACGGACTGCATGTTCGCGAGACAAGAGGTGGAAAATGGAGAGAAGAAGAGAAGAATAGAGATAATGATTGATTGCGTGTTCGACAGAGAAGAGAGACTAGAGGAGAAGAATGGGTTCATGAGGTTCATCAAAGACAAATATGGTGAAAAGGGAAGGTGGAGATGGAGTTCGAGGGAATACAAAGCAGCGATCAATGGAGATGTAGGTTGCTAGGGCAAAATGGCAGTTGGAGGGAAAAGGTGTCACGTCAACCATGAACTTAATCTCGCCAATCACCAGTGGTCGTGAACCAATAGGATACGCGACCCCCAAAACATGGGATTATTCCTAGTTAAACGGTATGTGGGATTAATTAAAGAAGACCGACCAAACTATGGATTATTCATGTCAATTACCCCTAAAATATATGTCATGTTTATGTTTATTGTGAATTTGTGCAAGTAATTGGTTGATAGTATTAGTTTGTTTTTTTTTATTTTCAAGTGTTTTCATCCATTTTTAAGGATGTTTTGTTGACATGTTATAGTCCAAACTCCGATATATTTTGTGATTAAGAGGAAGTCTACTTAGCAACATTTTGAATTTTCATTCATATCAAGTAAAGATTACAATCAAGCTTTGTTCCACACACAAGATGATACCATTTCAAAAAAAAATTTATTCATATAATTTGGTGAAGCCATTACAATATTTATCCAATTACAATTACTAAATTAATTTTATTATGACCTAAGTAATGAAACAGATGTACATAGCACTTGAACACTTCTCCATTTGTTTTTTGTCTTCATGTCCACAATTGGGAGTAGGGGAAGATATTCTAACACCAGATCCATCATGTGTCTTCCATTCGTGATATAGCCCCATGATCATAGATATGTCTCTAGAAGTGTACGCTTTGTATGACCCCTTTTGTGGAATATCACCCTTCTTTAACATTCAAATCACGAATCGCATGCTCCATGTTTTCAACCAACAAATGCAACATAATAGTTTTTCATTTTATTTATGAATTTACCTGGGAACATAACTACTACTTGTTAGGCATCACAATATATATCAGCCAATAAATTCAAGTGTTATGTTAGTACTAGGTAGTACATCGAGTATATTATGGCAAGACACCTAATATATCAGGGTAGTATCACCCATTCCAAATAGGTACCTAATTACCATTCACTTATTACAACCATAACATGTAATAAGTACACATATACTATTTGTATGGGTCTTGCATTTTTTTCCATTTTGTACATTTTTTCATTATGGTAGTATGGTAGTACCCCTAGTATATATGGTGATACTAATTTAAAAAATAAAGAAGCTCGTCTAATATACCAAATCACATGGTATTATCACACTACAATAGAAATCTCGTGAGAAAGCTTTCTTCCTTCCCATAAATATCTTGTGATGGGTGTTCCAATGAGGAAAAAGTGTTCAAATGAAGATGAAGAAAAAATAATGAGGAAGAAGAAAAAAAAGATGGTAGGTTCGGGATTACTTCTACCTATATGCTTCCAAAGTAAATACGATGGGAGTATGAATACACTATGTTGTGATCCATGACAGTTAAGAAGAAGTTAGGTTTTGGTAATGACAAATTTTACCATGTATAGTCTCCGCAATGCAAAGTGGAAGGCTGAGGAATAAAATATAAAAGACGCACAGGAGTATGACTGCATGTCGATCTTAGAGAAAGAAGAAAAAAATTTGTTATTTTTTATTTTTCTTGAATTTTACAAAGGGGTAGTTAGAGGTTATTTTTTGTAATTATTATTTTTTTACCCATAAAATAATTATTTTTTATAAGAATGTACTAAACAATGTAAATGATATCTTTGTTTTCAATTTTTTCTAATATTTTTCATTGATGTAGACAAGCAAGAATAAGATCTCCTTACGATGGAGCATCTCGTTATCATTTTCTTTTGACTAAAATAATTTACAGGACTCCATTGCCAAATGATGGAAGCTATGAGTGGGTCTTACCTTAAAGTGTGAAAGACTTATACAGAGGCAACCTCAGACTTTAGACAGTAATGGATTGTTTTATATGAACTGTGGCTTGAAACTTTAGATAAGATTGTGCATTGCATGCAGTAAGGGCACTTTGGGCCTCTCTTTTCATAAACTGGCATCCTAAAATGAGCATATATATATATATTAAAATATTTCAAAATAATATATATTTCAAAGCAATATTTGAAACCTAAGGTACCCATAAAATAAGAATACGATTACCATCTTATGCTTATAATTAAAACTATGATTGATGACTATGGTTTTAATTATTTAAAAAATTAAATAGTAATTATCAATTATAATTTTAACTGTTTAAAAAATTTAAAATTATAGTCACCATTTTCCTAACGTGATAATAAGGCCCTAGTTTATATATTATTTTGAAACTCTTAATATTTTGAAATTTAAAAAAAAAATACATTATTTTGAAACATCACTATAAATTACTTTAGGAGGTGACTTGCTTTCCAGATTAATTGTTCTACCAAACCTACTTACCTGTCACCAACTTTGACTCAGAGTATTGTTTGTTTTCCTGTGCAACAGAAACAGAGACATATATTCAAACCCTGTTTTGACATTTTTAGGATAACTTTGTTATGACACTCTCCGCAAACCAGGCTTTGAGTAAATGCTGACTAGAATACATTTGAAACGCCACACCAAACAATTTTAATGCCATTTTCAATCATCAACCCCAGCCGAATATCCAAACAAGAAGCAATGCTTGCCTTCTTCAACCTGCAAGCGTCTTCGTTCTTCTTTTTGTTTTCTTTTTTGCTAATACTTCAAAGCAAAGACTACTAGTCTTGTAATAGATTCTTTCCTTCCTTGGATTATTCTAAACTCCAACTTTTTCACATGTGTCTATGTCATACCCTGGAAGACGACGTAAATGTCAATTCCCTCCAGACCTCTTTGATTGATACAACAACGCCTCTGCCATGGACTTTCAATCTGGAAAGCAATTTCTGAGTTTGAAACATCAATTTCATCTCAAAGCAAACTTATGAGAAGAAATTCACAAGTTAGAAGTGTTTAATAAGGAGAGGAGATCAATCCACCTTTGACATAAGTTGTTTGAGATATTGACTTCATTAATCATGTTCTTTTGTACTTTCAGCAATCACAAATCAATGTTATAAAGTAGATAATGCAGATTGACTCAGGTCTAATAGAATTGTAGATTGTCTAACAAAAAGAATTGGTATTTAAAGTCTAGTATTTGATTACAAACGTCTTAAAGATATTATAGATATTAGTTATCAAGATTAGTCTGATTCTCTTGTCAATCACTTTTATAAGATGTCAGATATCTAATCTTCTGCAAACCAAAAAAAAAAAGTAGACAGTGCGATGATAGCACATTCTATTCGGTATTTACTTTAGTAAGTGCCTGCTATCCAACACCGTACCAGATTAATATATTACATTTTAACAAAATTATTATTTAGTAGATGGGTAATTTTATATGCCAAGAAACATACTTGAGAAGCAAAGGAAAAATGCTTATTCCTGACAATTCTACATGACATATTCTGGTTAAGATTTATGACTATGAAGAGAAGCATATCATTAAAAGGTATATAACACAAAAGAATGCAGGTCTATAAGTTGTAACCATTCTAGCGTTTCTAAGTCTAGTATATATGGGTATACTTGTAACAAAGCCATGGTTCAGGGATGAAAAGATGGATAGCATAGCAAAAAAAAATGAACATCTCAATGGGCAGTGAATAACTGGGAGGGTCTATTGATCCTCTAGACATTGATCTCCGTAGATAAGCATCATTCACTATGGAGAAATGGCCTACAACTTACGACACCTTCACCCTGGAGGTAAGGCCTCTAGATTTGCTGGAAGTAGTAGAGACAAAAGAAGGATTTCTTCTCCAAGGTTGGTATTGACAAAGGAAAGCCCTTTCAAATACTTTGTGACCAAGTACTTGTATGCACATCACAAATTCCGGTCCCTGAGGCGTTCATCATAAAGTCACATTATCAAGGAGGCATGTATAAGGAATCGAACTGATGGGGTATGTTGCAGTAGCGACGGATGAGGAAGGCTGCGTTGGGGAGGAGGGATAGATGATTGCCTGAGAGTGAAACAGTGCAACCTTTGGAATGGTCAATGACCTTGAATTAATTTAGTTTCAGCTTCCAAAATACTTGACCTGGAGGCCGGCGGTGAGCCAAAGGTGCACCAGGGCTGGTATTCGATCATAGTTCTGATGATCCATTGTCGCCATTCAATAAGACTCCAGCGCAAGAGACCAGGTGATTCCTGTGTCCTGTCATTTTTCATTATCCCACGATTCTAATACTCCAATCTTATCACTCACAATTTCTATAATGGTTTTTTCATTTTAGATTTCCAGTAAACTCCTTGTTTAGTAATTTTGGTTATCCGCATTTGCATATTATCCATTCTTATTTAACACATGGTTTAGTAATTTCATTTATTATCTCATATGCTTTCATCAGATTTAGAAATAAAAAGATAAAAAAGATTAAAATATAGAAGATATACATATTCAATATTTAGAAAATAATTACTTTAGACACAGGTATTACTATACTAACAGTAGAAACTATCTTAAAATATTATTTAAGGTACTATCTACAATTGGTTAAGGTAGCTAGTATCTCAAGTGATTAAGTTAGTATCTCTTTAAAAGCCAATTATTATTTTTTCACATGTTTTGAACCATGTATTTTTTATTTTTCATACTTTCTTTTCCTTTTATTTCCAAATCCATAGCATGATTGGTACTTTTTCATATCTTATTATACAAAAGAATTAAAGAACACTACCTTTCAAGGGCAAGAACTTAAAACTGACTTTTTCTGTATATGTTCAGGCCCTGCCGGAGGTTAGAAGGCTATGGAAGAGTTCAAGAACGGAGGAAATAAGCACAACTCCTAACAGGTCACAGTCTGGGGTTAGCAGTAACGTTGAATGCAGTGGACATAGTTGCCAATGGATTGAACAAAGGCTGTCCAGTGACAGCCATCATATCAGCCCCAGGGTGGGAGACTCCAAACTCCAGAAGCTCTTCTCCGAATAAAATCCCAAGTTCTTCGTGTCTGAATGCCTGATATCATCCCGAATTATCCATTACTGGGCTATTCAGATGTCGGAGAAGATCTGGAAATAGACACTCGCAAGTCCAAGTACCTGAAGAGTCCTGGAAACCCGTCAACTTGGCACAACATGGAGGCAAGTATACCTGCATGGAGTGGCGGAACACAGGGAGTAGAGGAGGTGATTCAGCTTAAGTTAATCGTGAAATCGCACTGGTAAAACAAATCCACTGATGCCTTAGCGATGAATATCTGGTCCTGGTTTCATATGGTGTGAGAAAATAAAGGCATGGTGCAGCAGGTGGATGGTTCTTGGAAGCTGATGGACATGAGGATGATGATTTTGTGTTTTGAGCAGTACTGTTTTCAGGTTTAAAATAATCAAGAAATTAAGGATATTAGAAATATACATGGTTTGGGTTGTCTAGGTCACTAAATTGATGTTTGGTTTTTTTCAATAGTTTAAGGGACCTTGGTGGGTTTTTAACTGTAAAAGATTAATTAGGTGCAAATATTTATTTTCTTCATGACTTTGGGGAGGCCAACTTGTGTTCAAATCAGTGACGCTGCGTTCCAAAACTAATAAGAAGTCTGTATGATAGACAAAGGAGGACTCTCTTTTTTCCACAAAGATGTGAACTTTAATCTGATATATAATATATTCTGTCGTTGAATCTGATTTGAAAAATATTACATTTATTTCATTAAACATAGCATCATTTGATGATAATCAAATGAAATTCACTTGTATCCACCATGATATGTTAAAAAGATCTAAACAATATTTAATGGTGAGAGTTTAAGTAGAAAATGTAGAGAAAGAAAATAGTGATTTTCTTTTTTTGAATTGATAAAGAGAATAGTATAATTCCTACCTACTTATATACATCATGGAGACATATGAAATAACAGTGATAAAGGAGATGGGACAAACCGTATCATCCTAAAAATATCCTCCGATTCCTCAATGATCGCTTTCCGCATCAAGATATGTTCATACGCACTGCTCATATAAACGCATTCAAATCCTTCGACCCTCGCAGACTCGTGAAACTCTTGCTAGTCGGGTCACCTCGAGTCACGAAACTAGTGAGTTATGCATCCCAAGCGTAATCTTTCTCGAATAGCCGATAAATTAATTTCAATATGTTCGTCATCTCATGAAAGATCAAGAAGCAATGTGTAGGGCTCAAGTTATCACACATGCCGCCATTTGTCCATCCTTCCCAAATCTTAGCCTGCTGTTTGTTTAATGGCACGAGCCTCACTAAATACAAAGCTTCATACTGACATCACTTCCAAAGACTAAGCCTAACCAATTACATCTTGTTTCTTACTCTTTCAAGATATTAAGTCATTTCCAATAAATATACAATATCCTCGGGCTGAGCATTGCTTAAGCGGCTTAACCCGCCTACCGCATCACAATATCCAATAACCCGCGCGACTGCTCATATAACACCGACCGTGTTCCTTTGATATAATGGAGGATACGGATCACATCATCCCAGTGACTATCACATGGTGACTACATGAACTGACTTACTACACTCATAGGAAAGGAAATGTCCAGTCGGGTGATGGTGAGGTAGTTCAGTCTCCCCACTAGTCACCGATATCTCCCTGGATCTTGTAGAGGCCCCCCCTGTCCAGGTACAAGGTTGACATTTGGATCCATGGAGTATCTATAGGTTTACAGTCTAGCATACCCGTTTCCTCCAATATATCCAAGACATACTTTCTCTGAGACATAACCACACTAGACTTAGACTAAGCTATCTCAATCCCCATAAAGTACTTCAGCTTCTCAAGTCTTTGTTTGAGTGGTCAAAGAGATGTTGTTTAAGTTTCCAAATACCATCATGATCAATCGGGCCATATAACAATTTCTGGCCCATAAAACAATTAGATAGATGCAATCGGCCCGCACGATGTATGATGATAGAAGATGAGTGGTCTGATGTACTGAAATACATCGAACTCCCCGTACTACGGAGCTAAAACAACCAAACCATGCTCGAGGGGACTACTTTAGGCCATATAAGGAACAACGTAGCCTGCATACCAAACCAACTCCCCTTGAGCAACAAATCCAGGTGGTTGCTCCATATATACCTTCTCGATGATGTCTCCATGGAGAAATGCATTCTTGATGTCCAACTAATATAGGAGCCAAGATCTGATAGCAGCCATAGAGAAGAGAAGACGAATGGAAGCCATCTTGGCAATAGGAGAAAAAAATATCATAGTAGTTGGAGCCATATATCTGAGCATACCCGTTGGTAACTAAACGAGCCTTAAGACAGTTTACTCTACCATTCTAATTTCAATCTTAATAATATGTTCCAACGACAACCAACAGGATTTTACTTCAACAAGTAAGGTGACTAGGGTCCTATGTGCAAGAGAATGCAGATTTCAAATTTTATTTCTTCAACCATTTCCTCAAGCTTCAAATTTCAGGTGAGAGTGCCTCATGCAGAGTTTTAAGAAAAGAAACAAAAGACAAGGTGGAATAAAAGGTAATATGCGAAGATAAGCGTGATAAGTCAAGAAATTATAACAGGACGGAGGTTACGAGAGGAACCCAGTACCTTTCCGAATCTGCAATGGGAAGATCAACTGAGATCACAGAAACCGGCCACTGGAGGAGGGCGCCAGATGAGTCACTTGGAGGCCCGATGTCAAGACACGGCGATGAGTATAAACTCCAGAATATTGAGGAAGAATTGGCAAAGATAAAACGTAAGATCCACTTACTTTATTAGCATGAGAGATATGACATCGTAATCCAAGAGGGTGGGTGGTAAGGAAACAGAGAAGAGGCTCAATGAAATATAGATACCATAAGATAGTATTAAATGGTGAATAAGAGAGGTTGATAACTATAGTATGGCACTAGATATTGATTGTGGCTTATGCAAATACTAAATCTGAAAGAAGAATATGGACAAAACATACACAACCAAAGATATGAGAGGGAAGACAGAAGAGAGGTTGGTTTGGAAAAATAATGGAATGAGAGATTTTATCATGTAAGATGAATGATGACATACTATTAATCAAACAATGCAACAAGATAATATCCTCTCTCTAAAAAACGCTAAGAACCTTATGATTGAGTAGAAGAGCGCGAGCTGTTTCAACTAAATGACAGTTCTTGCGTTTAGCCACTCCTCTATTCTATTGAGTGTAAGCCCAAGAGGACCGATGAAGAATCCCATGTGAGGACATAAAGGAGGAGAATGGCCATAAATATATTCTTGCATTACTACTTCGTAGGATACGACTGAAGTATTAATCGAGTTAACTCACCATTTTTCATTAAAAATAGCCAAGTACAACGAATAATCATCTATAAAAGTGACAAAGCATCGAACCTCAGCAGACTCAATTTCAGAAGGACCCCAACATTAAGCAGGGACAAGCTTCTGAAATGAGACTTGTCCGTTGTTCTGTGCACTCGTGAGAATGGGACAATTAATATGTTTCCCAAGCTGACACGACCTACACTAATTGAGGTTAGACTAGAAAACGAGGAACCATTAATTCGAAACTTGGAAATATTAGGATGATCAAGGTGACTATGAATATGGAGAGAAATCTCCATGGAAGTGCAAGCAGTGGAAGATGAAGACAAGCTGAGGTGAAAAAGGACCTGAAACTCACATCCTAGGCCAATCGTCCTCCCTATACTCCGATCCTGCAATGTGACATAATTATCAGAAAAGGTAATCAAACAATTAAGGTCACGAGTCAACTTACTGATAGAAAGCAGATTAAAATGAGAATCAAGAACATAAAGGATAGAAGTAAGGGGTATGGAAGGAAGAGGACTTGCCGAACCAATTCCTTTAGCCATGGTTTGTGATCTATTAGCTAAAGTAATCATATGTAAAGGTGACGTAATAGTAAGGGAAGAAAAAAAATCCTTATTACCAGAAATATGATCAGGGGCTCTAGAATCAAGAATCTAGGGTCCATATGAATGTAAAAGGTAAAGGGCAGGGTAATAGCTCTGGCCCGACAATGCATTTAAAATGGATGCGTAGACGCTGAGTGGCAGGAGCTTTACCCTTATAATTGGCAGTGTAAGAAGAAACTCTCAAGGTGAGACGAGCCTACCTTAATGTACCATAGAAGATAAAACAATCAAATAAACTTCTTAATCAACAAAAAAGGTTATGAGGAGTGACCATAAGGTTTATCCAAGTGATGAGAATCACAACACGGTGACTTATGACTGGAGATGGCGCAACAAGAGCAGAATGCCGAGGTTGTCGAGAACAAAAAAGCTTAAAACTCATAACTACATGTGTCAAATGGAAGAACTAGTGGGCATCAAGGCCTCATTTACGGCCATGAGTCCCCGCAGGGAGGGAAGCGTGCATCACGAAAAGTGAATCATGCACCCGCACACCCGCCTAGGAGCCGTGCATGGAGTGAGAGTTCTCTGATAAAGATCTACCATGGAGGCGTGTCGATCACCGGTTGACGTAGGGTTCCTCCCGGCGTAGATCGTATCCCCTGCCAAGACTCCGGTGGTGGGTTCTCTAGCCAAAGATGGAGCAGTCGTCGGAAAAGTTCACCAGAAAATTTTCACAACAACAGGTAACTCATACAATGAGATTCAGAGATGGAGGAGGGTTAGGAGCGCGATACGATCACTAGATGGGTTGCTAGAGTTGGAACCATGGAAAAACCCTAACCCGAGCCTTCCCTGAGTCTGATACCATGTGAAATGAGAGAAAAAAAAATAGTGTTTTTCTTTTTTGAATTGATAAAAAGAATAGTACAAGTCCTACCTACTTATATACATTAGGGAGACATAAAAAGGAAATAAATAAATTACAAAAATAAAGGAAAATATTGTACAAGAAACGAAAGGAATAAACCAGATAATATCTAAGAATACCCTCTTGTAATGCCCCATCCCCGCCTGCTTGATGAGGACGCCACACCCGACAAAAGACTCTTAACCCGATTTTTCTAACATTGGTGGGCCCATTTCAAATCAGAATATCATAATAATAGTAAAACTATCAAACCACCACCGTAGTGGTGTTTAAATTGTCCTCTACATATATTGGAGTCTCATTTACTCAGACTTACAATGCTTCAATCCATTACAAAATTTACATTTACATCCCAAAAAACAAATTCATGGACCTACATCAGAAAGACTCGTAATGCTGTGTTGGCCCTAGCGAATACGGGATGTCTCTGACGACCTCTTCAGTACCTACACGGATGAAACACCCGTGCTAAACTTATAGCTTAGTGGGAAAACATATAACATATATGACCACATGCAGTGGTCCTCAATTATAGTATACATATAACATAATTCATATATAAGAATATCCATATTTCTCGTAGTAGTTTATAACATAAATCTTGTAACATAAGGTTCCCGTAAGTACACTATAGAACAGAACTGAGATATGCCTTAGCATCATAACTTATTACTTTTTTTATCATATAATTATTTCTATATATCATCTTATTCAAATACCCAACATATAAGTATTTGCCTACATAGACCGGTAACAATGAATGAGAAGTACACAACACAATAGGTACCCAAAAGTATAAAAGATAACATCACCGAGGTGTCAAGACAAATAGGAGACAAAGGTTCGCTCATCGTAATAGAAGTGTCGTGAACACTATGTGAGTGTCGAAGATCGAACAGAAGTATCAAGACTAAACAGTAGATCAAGACTAATCGTGAGCGCCATTCATTCACTATTATTCGATCTGCTGCATACAATTATATGTAATATCGAGTTTGTTATATCAGTTTTAATCATATTCTCAGATTTATATAACACTAAATAAGGCGAGCGCTTCGCTACAAGCAGAGAGTCAGAGCATTTTACATATAAATTGTATATAGGTACAAACCTTTCATTCATTTATTAGAATCACAATTAATCCAATTTCATGCTTATTGCTCACCTCAATTGTAATTCTAACTATGAGATGATGCTTGTTTCAGAATCACGAAAGAGATGAGAGAAAATAGGACTTTAGTAGCACAGGACCTTTGCCTAGGCGAGGACTCCACGCCGGTGGAGCAGCCTTCGCTCGAGACGGCGAAACTGGAAATTCCAGTGGCTTTTCTGCCCGCCTTAGGCAAAGCTCCTCACAGAGGGTGAAGCCCCTTGCCTAGGCGGAGAACTTCGGGATTATACATAAATGACATTTTTACCTATTTTCCACCGGAAATTTCCAACCAAAACCCAACTCAAAACAACCAAAAACACATATATGGAAGAGTTAGGGTTTCCTAACCCAAACATAGAAAATGAGGGAGTTAGGAGAGTTTCATAACCAACAAATGGGAGAATTTCATACCTTAATCTTTTGAAAACCCAAAACCAAGCCTTTCTCTCCTTTTTCTTGATCAAGTAGAACTCCAAAGCAATTAAAGAAAAGGAAACCCAAAATTTGGTTCTACTCTCCCACAACCCGTATGCCTTAAGTCTCTTTAAACCAAAATGAGAAATATCTTCTCTCAAATACCCATTTGTTCTTTTAATGAATTTTGGCTCATTTTCCCCCTTTGCTATTTAGACCTTCTTCTTCATTATATTTGCACATCCAACTTATCAAAATTATATTTTAACATATAATCTTCTTATCTTCTGTCCCGTGAGTCCTTAATTTGTCAAATTACCATTTTACCCCTTTTTGACACTTAACTCTTAATTTTCTGAAAAATATAAATTTGACTTTTATTATACCTAACATGTAAACGCACTGCATCGAATAACACACAAGTTTTAAATAAGTTTGACCAAGGTTGACTCAAGTTTGACTAAGCCACCAAGTAATAGTAGTGGGCCAAGTTGACTTCTTCAAGGATGAATAATTTTGGCTGACTAAGACACTATATTGTAGGCCTCAATAATACGAGTTCACGTGATGTAGAAAGTCAAAATCCGACTCCTTACTTGATAAGAAATTATGGTCCTAGTAAGTTCAAACACAAAGATTTTATCGCTTTCAAATCAAATTCCTGGATTTTAATCGAAAACAACCCTAGGCTCTATAGAAGCCTAGTTTTGGTGCCAGGTTAGGATCCAACCCAAACTGCAGAGAAAAGCCCCAAACCCGAAACCGAATCAAGGTGGTTTTAACCCATTTTGGGGGCCGATAGGTTCTCAAATTGAGCGATTCCGGCCACCACTACTGTACACGCGCCGGACATGGAGGAGGAGGGACCACCGTGACGACCACGTTAGGAAAATTTTCTACTATCCGGCACGGACGCGCCGTATCACGGTGAGCATGGGCGGCACTGCAAACTCGGCCGGATTTTTATGCTTCCGCCATTTCCAGGCCAACCCATAGCTCTTTCCACCATTTTGACCCTCTGAAACTCATTTATGTGGTCCTTTCTCCAGATTCATCACCGCTTGGAAAGATACCGCAAAACAAATTCGGCCGACTCGTCGATCGAGCTTTCCGCCACTACAGCAACCTTTGATCGGCGTGAGAGCATCGGCGTGTTCCCGGTCTGGCCTTTCCAATGATATATGTGGTTTGTAAATTTCGGACGCTGCTTTGCTAGCTTCCATTTTTTTGCTTGTTTCGAAATTACCGAGAAGCCTGATCAAATAGGGTACCAATTCTTGGTCAAATTTGGCAAAATTGAAGTTGGGGCTAGTGAAACTGATGTTTTTAGAATTATCGACGCTCAATTTCGAAATTAGCTCGTGAAAAGCCCTAATTTCGGGGTATCGAATTCTATAGTAAGGCCAATCGTGTGTAATTGACCTGGCTTGAGTTCAATTAGGATGATTTCATAGTTCTAAAAGTTATTCTAAGGCCTGTGGCATTCCAATGTCGTTGGTTCAATTCATATTTGAGTCTAAATGGTATTTTATTTATATTACACTCACGCCGGCCGAGACGATCCTACAGGGAACAGCACCGGAAGATCTATACCCTCATGAGCCGCCTACTCGCTTAACGCTTTCGGGGTATTATTATGATATATATTTTGCGTTAGTTATTTCATATATAACTTATTTGATCTGACAGTTTGCTGTATATAAATGAAAATGTCAGCTTTTTACAAAAACAAGCATTATTTCATGAATTTTGTCAACATTTTCACTGCTTGAAGTTGTACTGTTTGAATGATTATGTAGTATTTAGGATATTCACATGTAGATTGGTTTGAACCCTCGAAATTATCATTGTATTTAAATGATTAAACGAGCATGCTGTTGGGTGAAATTGCAAGGAATATGGTCATCAGTATTGTTCAAATTTACATGAATTGAGAACTAAAGATCAATGTAGTTGATTGAGTTGTGAAAGTAAGTTCATAAGTTCTAACCTAAGATACTGACATTGAAAAGGTGTACGTGAGTAAGAACTTGAGTTAGAGGTTATAAGGTGATGTACTGGGATTAAATTTTAGATCGTCAAGAATTATGTTGTAGTGCACCGGTCTTTACCACGTTGACGTGAGGCCTGCCGATCCCGACTGGCCGGGGTATTTGGGGTTTCATTAATGTTGACGTGAGGCCTGGGCTGACTCTACTGGCCAGCTTGGGCTTCCACTACTACGAGTCGGCTTGATCCCACTCATTGGTATTCTGCTTCTTCCACTAAAGGCCGTGAGGTCGGCTTTGATCCGACTACTAAGTATTCTGGCCTGGGCACTGTCGTGGAGGTTGGATTCATCCAACTATACATTATTTCCACGACCGTGAGGCTCAAGCTTACTCCTACGGTTTAGTATATCGAGATTGCCATTTGTCGTGAGGTCGGGTTACATCCAACTGCTATATATTATTTCCACTACGCTGAGGTCGGTCACCAGACTGCCATCATTATTATTATTACCACGATACCTTTCGAGGTCGAGGTCGGAGGCGGGTGTCCTACTAAGTATGAAGTGTACATGGCATTTATGATGCATATGGGTACTTCCCGCTTTATAAGGATATATGGTAATGGGTATATCGTGGGTACCTGAGGGATAGTACGGTATATGATGGGTATATGATACGGTTATGATGAGTATATGGTATGGTATATGATAGATATATATATGGTATGGTTTATGATGGGTATGTACTTGACGCTATTGATTTATCTTTCCGAATATGGTACAACCATTTGATACTCGTGGGTTATGGTGCATTTCATGGTTATTTTATCACATGATGACTATACATGCTTTATGCTCATTTATGTTATGTATAGTCTGTGAGTATAGCCTTCGTGAATCCTAGCTCATTTAAATTGTTGAGCATGAATTGTATATGTCGACTCGGGGGTAAAGTCGGGTTCTTGTGAAATGTTTCAAACGAGGGAACTTTACAAAAGAGTGGAAGTGAGGTCTTGAGAGAAGAAAAATTTCGAAACAAAAATATTATCTTCCAGATAAATTATGCCACTCACCGAGATTTATTTCTACGTTTATTGTTTAAAATCGCTCTCTAGGTCCTATGGCCGTAGGCCTACCCTCGCGCCATTCAGCATCATTCTTTCTCGCGACAACAAAGATTTATCACACCTATATGTCTTGTTTTGTTGACCTATTTAATCTCATTAGAACGTCCGGGATATTCAGATGAACTTTTACGAGACCTCATTTATACTTGTCATGCTTTACATATATTTACGTATAATTGTGATTAAATTAATACATAAGGCATTCCTTCCCATAGGTTCCATCAGATTCTTCTTAATGATTATACAAAGGGGATTCTACTAAAGTGACCACTGTGGGAAATCCGGAAGGTATCCGGTCGTCTTGTCATAACATGTAAGAAAACTACTAGGGTATAATTTGAGGTGTTACACCTCTAATTCTCAACAAGTTCCCTAAAATTTTTAGAGAAAAATTGAAGGGAAAAATGAAAGGAAAGTGAAAAGTAAGGAGATGGATATAAAATTTTTCTATCATATGGTTTTCCTTAGTATTTTATGTTATATTTTTTATCTCATATTTCCATATCAGTACCCAAACTTAGTTAAAATAGACTAAGTTTATTACATACAAAGTACTCGATTGAAATGGTATCATGTTTGGGAGATTTACTAAGAGAATCTCTACTATTTAGTCTAGTATGTTGTTGTGCCCTGTTGGCATGCAATATACATTTAGATGAAATGGTATTTGGTTTTAAGAGATTATGTAGTAAGTGAGTTTTGTATGATATTTATATGTATTGATGATTATGCAGTCCAAGTGGAAGAATGTTAAATAAATAATTTTGTGGATTTAGAATAACTAGTTACTCACTTATAGGGCCAATTTTATGTCATTAATGGGAATGACTTGTTTACTATTTCAGAGGTAGGGTCTTTGGTCACATTAATTATCTATAAAACCCTCAAGTTGGTCCATTGTACTGAGGACCAACTCTCTTTAAAAGTCCATTTTGACTTGCACAAACTATAAAAGGCCTAAGACAAAAAAACAATGGTATGATGTATTTTTTGTGACCTAGGGTTTTCAAAAATAAAAGAGTGGTTTGAGAGTAGTGTATTTATAAACACTACTTTTACAATGTTTTTGTTGCACAAGAATTCAGATCTGATTTATAAATGGTTGTGTTTGGAGGTTAGTATATTTTATGATTTAAAAGAATTGTTACGTATGTTTTCGATCCGTATATCTTCTTCAAAGATTTCTAACACTAAATATATCGATAATATATCGATGATTACAATATTGTGCTCATCTATTTGCTTATTGGTGGATGAGAGAGAGAAGAAGAATAATGAGAAAAGAAGAAAAATGGAAGAATGAGAAAAGAAGAAAATGGCCACCTCATATGGGAGGAAGAGAGAAAATTAAGACGAAGATAATGAGAAAAGAACAAAAAAAAACTTGAAGAATGAGGTTTCAATTTTGTGGTAATTAATGTGAACACTAATGCGGTTGACTCTGAATAAGGAGTAGACGGTGGTATATATAGACGGTCAATGCTCATGGGAAAAAGGTTAGAGTGCTAATTAAGTGCTATTTTCTGTAGAAACAATTTGTAGTTTTCCGTTGATTTTGACACTAATTTTTCAAATTAGTACCTCTAACTAAATAACATCAGTTATTATTGGTATTACTATTATAAAAAATTATTACTGTTATTATTATTATTTTTAATATATTTTTAGTTTCAAGGTAGTAAATTATCTTCAAGGAACTTGAATTTGAGACCCCTTCTATGCTCCTTCTCTGTTTCGAATTTGAAGTTACTATAACTTGAGCTAAGCGCTATTATTATTATAGGCTTTATAACTTGAGCTAAGCATGATGAGCTAATTATTATTATGGGTTCTATAACTTGAGCTAAGTATGATGGGCTATTATTATTATGGGCTCTATAACTTGAGTTAAGCATGATGAGTTATTATTATTATTATTATTAAAATAAATGTCTATATTTAATTTATTTGCTTGTTATATTCTTATTTATTAATTATTGTATTTTAAAATGAATACCACTTGTCATAAGAATAGAGTTTCAAATGAAAAAAAAAAGGAAGTTGATGATGCCTTTTTCAACCGACCGGCTAGAGCGATTGGGGGCGTCATCGGGACTAGATCACGCATTGAAGCTGGTCTCTGTGCCTGCTGTCACTCTCACCCGCAAAAGAACGCAGAAAGAAGAAAAAAGGTCAAGGGGGTTTCGCCGATGGCCGTCCGATGCTTAAGTCGGCCTCCCGAGAGAAAAGATAGGATCGCAGAGTACGAATGCTTTTTGCAGATCTTTCACCGCGGCCTCGATATATAAAGATATAAGCTCCCAATCGATGGTGGTGGTGACTTTTCCATCGATGAGATATTTTCCGCCTTTATCAAGTATCGAATTTACAAGGGATATTGAAGGAGCAGTTTATTGAGAATTATCCTTCTCCCTTGTTGGTGAGATCCGGTTTGATTTGCAGAATAAGTTGTTTATCGTGAATTATCCTATTTTCCTTGCTGGTGATTTAGCCGATTCAGAGGATAAGATGCGTTATCGGGGATTATCCTACTTCCTTTGTTGGCTAGATTTAGTCTCATTTACAGGATGGGCCTTCCCAATTATCTATGTTATCGACCTTGAGGAGTGGATCGGGCTTTTGTTTCTCGGTCGACATCGGGCGGCTTTGCTCTTATCGGGCTTGCCTCTTATTCGGGCCTAGCAAGTGGGTCATAGCTACTATTTTTCAAACTCCTATCACTTGCCCTCAGCCCTTATGTACTGCAAAGCGTGGGCAATGGTCGTAATGCCGCATCTAGTGATTTCCACGTGCCACCCGTATCGGGATCGCCAGGCTTTGTCGCCATGTCTCAGGATATTGATGACTTTTGCTCTCACGCCATTTCCTTCCAATTCTCTCACTCTTCTTTCCGTTTTTCCGTAGGATATTCTCCGACCGTCGCCTCAGGTTTCCTTGATCCTTAAGGTTTTTCTTTGCTTTTAAAGGAGTCTCGACTCCTTTAGCATTCCTTACTCGAGATAGCTTCTTTCCCGTTTTATCCCTCGGGACTCCGGCAAGGCCTTCCCTCCTTCCTGTCTCGAAAGTATCACGAGGTGCTAGGCTAGATTTGCCAAGTTGTGCCTTACCACTCAAGTATCACCATGGGTCCGGTCGCCTTCTTCTTCATGCGATCGAGGTGACTCCTACGCGCCTTCATGCTGGGCCGGCGGCATCCGACAGCTCTACCGAGTCGATCTTCGAGACGCCCTGGGGCCCCCCCTTTTCCTCGAACAAGGGTAAGGAGAATTGATTTAGATTACATCCCGGACGGAATATCTAAAGTCCGCCGTGTAGAATGCTTTGGCTGTAGGACCTAGCAAAGTCGAACCCTTGTATGGGGCCACTTTCGCCAGACGTTATAGACCTCCTCAGAACCGGTCCGGTCCTCGACGCTTTGACCTCTTACGCGGTTCCAAAGACGAAGATGGTGGGCCATGGCTCTCATAACGCTCGCTTCTCTACAATTTCTTTATAAAAGGGGTTTTACAAGACTTCAACGTCATTCTTCTCAACTCGCCCACTGCTGCAGATTCTGGCCGTTATCGGGTTTTCTTCTGCAGACAAGGGCCTCTTATTCCCAAGATAGCCTGCTCCTTGATCTTTTATTAAAGGAATCAGCCGAGGGCTTCCTTTATTTTTCCAAGGTACGGCCTGTAATTTTCGATCTTCCATCTTCCCATAGGCTTTGGCCGAGCAAGCATTTATTCAAGAAGGATCGCACCGGGAGTACACCCTCTCTCGACAGGATGACACCTTAGGCGTTCCGCTTGTTCGACCAATCCCTCGAGAATTTACGTGAGTATCGCTATTTTCCGTAGATACTTTTGTGAAGTCATCAAGATCCTAATTTTATCGATCAAGTGTTTCCAGTGTGTTCGAATCTGACCAACCCCGAAGATAATGTCATAGCACAAGAGTTACCGAGGTTCCCGCCCCTACTGTGAGTCGATCAGTCGAAGACCCGACCTCTAAGCTCGAGGTCTACCCACTACCGCTTTCAGGCCTTCACCTCCGCTATGAAATTCTCTCCTGCCTAAGGCTCACCAAGCCCACCAAGGGAGAGAGCTGCTCTGTGGAGATGTCATTCTAAGTCCCGAGTATGAAGCTTAAACTTGACTGGGCCGAGGCTGACCGCCCATTGGGGGTAAGGTCCCGAACCGGGGCGCCCCTTCTCTTCCCTCTCTATCCATGTTCGCACTGGTCAGGCCGTCGCTCCCGCCGAGGTCCCTAAAGCCTGAGTCTGCAGCCCCGTCTGCCTCGCAAAGGCAAAAGACTCCCTGAAGGGCTGCTGAACAACCACTGAGATCATGCCTATCATCGCTTGGAATCTCCCGCAGAGTGTTAAGCCCCTCTCGAGGGCTAAGAGTTGGTAAGAGGAGGCCCAAATCGACGAGATGAAGATTCTCGTCCCTCAATGCTGCTTAAGGCGGCATGGTCTCGGGTCCATCCTCAAAGATTCAGACCTTAAGAGGTCGGGCGCCCTGCCCACTGAGGAAGCCTTAGCTCTATCCCTTCAGGGGTCGCTTCAGTTCCTATATCTTTGCCGCGGCCCGACTTAACCCGAGTCGGGTAATCGACCTGTCAAGGCGTGGCTACCATTCAAGAGCTCGGGCTGTACACAATCTTAAACGGTTGGGCTATGTCAAAGTCGCCCGAGTTTACAAGGCGAGGGTGGCCTCCCTTACTTCCGAGCGGGCTAAGCCGGCGACCGGTGCAAGAGATGACCGAGGAGGCTGGTTAAGTCCGATTTGAGGTGATACTGGCTTCGGCACGAGCTCGGCCGAGGGCAAGAGAAGATGAGGCGGAAATGCCTTAAGAGCCGGGTCGAGCCGGAGGTTGGCGATGGCCAGCAGTCAGATAAAATGACTTTACCGGAGGCCAGGATCAGCCGCATCGCCTACCTCGAGCTTCCGTATGGTCAGAATGAGTTGTTTAAGTCCCGAGCGAGCCGCAGGGTCTGGTGAGAAGAGTCAAGGCGGCGACTGTAAATGAGCCACGAATAAAACACCGCTGGGACGGAGCTCGTCACGAGGCTTCCGAGGCTGTAAGCTTTGTGGAACACTTGATCGAGGAGTGCAATGCCGCAGGACCTCCATAGGCAAGAGACCCTGACGCCCAGGACGGCCATAGGAGATCGAGGGACGAGGCTTGCAATTAATGGGCTTCTCGGGTGGCTCGCTTTCAGATGAAGGTCGCTAATGCTCACCTGTGCCCTGACTTCAACTCGACATTCCTAGCGACGAGGAGGCTAAGAGTCCCTCTCTGCATCATCCCGAGAAACTGCATACCCCGCCTGAGGCCCACTCTCTTCACCCTCCTCTCCGTCCTTTCTCTGATGTCTGACCTTCCACACATACCTTCGCTTGCTTGTTGTTTTTTTTTTTTTCGGGGCTCGGGACCCTGACATACGTAGCCTCCTTCCTTAATGAATATTCATTTTATTTCCACCACTTTCGCTCTTTACTCAGGTTTCGCCACAAGCCAGATGAACCGAAGTGACTTCTCGGGTCGATACTCGAATAGAGTAGCCAGCTTTTCTAAACTTAATTGGCCCCGGGCGCCGAGGCCTTATGAGCCTAAATCGCTCGAGTCAGAATCGACTCTTAGGTCAAAGATAGCTCGAGAGAGAGAAGTTAGCTCTCTCAAACCGAGCCGCTAAGGCCAGGGGCTGGCCGCCTCGAGCCGAATCGACTCTTTAGGCTGCGTGGCTTGAACCGAAAGTAGTTGAGCCTTCTTCAAATGCGCTAATCGGTGCCCGTGGGCTAACCGCCCGAGCCGAATCACTCGTACCGCGGGCTCGAACTAAGTAGCTGAGCCAAACCGGAACCACCGGTTTCTAGGCCGCCGAGGCCCGCGGCACTGCCGAGCCGAACTAACTCGGGTCGCATGGCCCGAGCAGAGTAGTCGAGCTCTTCAACCGAGACGCCGAGGCTCGGCTGGCCGCCTCGAGCTAAACTCGACTTTCGCCGCGGGCCGGCACCGAAAGAAGTCGAGCTTCTTCAAACCAGCCACCGAGTTCGCGGCTAAATCGCTGAGCCGAATCGACTCTTCGGGCCGCGCGGGCTCTGCCGGCAGCCGGCGCCTTCAACCGGGCCGAGGCCCGCGGCCGACCGCTTGAGCCGAATCGACCGCCACATGTACCGAAAGTCGAGCAATGAGCCAAAACCGCGGCCGCCAGCCCCGGCGCCGAGGCCTCGGGGCTAAATTGTCCGAGCCGAACCGACTCTTCGGGCCGCGTGGCCCGAAATGAAGCCGAGCCTTCTTCAACCGGCCGCCGAGGCTCGCGGTCGATCGCCGAGCTGAATCGACTCCGCCGGGCTATGTGGCCCGAAATGAGCACGGAGCTCTTCAAAATCAGGTCAGCCGGGCTCCCCGGGCGCCGAGGCCTGGGCTAAATTGCCCGAGTCGAACCGACTCGGGCCGCACGGGCTGAGGCAGTAGCCGAGCTCTTCAACCGAGCTGTCGGGCCTCGGCGCCGCTTCTGGCTAAATTGCCCGAGCTTGAATCGACTCGCCGATGGCCCGAGCAAAGTAGTCGAGCTCTTCAAACTAAGCCACGGCTTCGGCGCCGAGGCTTGCCGGGCCAAATTGCCTGAGTCAACGACTCTTCGTCGCGCTGGCCCGAGGAGAGTAGCTGAGCTCTTCAAACCGAGCCATTGGCCTCGGGCGCCGAGGCCTTATGGGCCAAAATTGCCCGGTCGAACCGACTCTTCGTCGAGGCCGCTCGAGAGCAGTAGCCGAGCTCTTCAAACTGAGTCACAGCTCAGCGCCGAGGCCTTGCGGGCTAAATCAGCTCGAGCCGAACCGGGACTCTTCGTCGCGTGGCCCCAGGAGAGAAGCCGAGCCTCAACTGTCACGCGGCCTCCCGGGCGCCGAGGCCTGGGCGGGCTAAATTGCCCGAGCCGAATCACCCTTCGCCGCGTGGCCTCGAGGAGAGCAGCTGAGCTCTTCAAACCGAACTCCGTCCCGGGCGCCGAGGCCTTATGGGCCAAATCGCTCGAGCCGAAATGACTTTGGCTGCTGCGGGCCCGAGGAGAGAAGTCGAGCTCTTCTAATCGAGTCACTGGCCCGTGCGCCGAGGCCTCTGAATGGCGAGCTCGTAACCGAGCCTGTGTGCGTACCAAGCTTGCCTTCTTTCGGAAAGATGCGAGTATCTTTAATGCTGGTTCATGGAGAATTGGAAACAATTGAGTGATTTTCCGAGTGCTCTAGCCTCCTTATAAAATGGCTGCCTGCGGGCTGGGTGGAGCCCATACTTTGAGCCTTCTTCCTTTTGGGTGTAATCGGCTTCGCCGTAATGAAGCTGCTAAGGCTGGGTCGTCACAGGGATCCGCCTAGAATTCGGGACGGCGTTCTTCGTTCCAGCCGCCGATGCTTGTAGGAGTTATGTTTTTCCCTCAGTTTTTCAGGAGTTATGTTATTCCCACTTCGCAGGAATGCTGCTTCGAGAGGGCGGTATGTGATGCCCTAAACTCCGGGTTTGTTGATCACCCGCCAACTCCGCGAATACAAGTGGATGTCAGGTTACCCGACGCCACTTTAGAGGACCCGCTGAGTCCCTTTGTATCGTGAGCCACCAAATACAATACCCGGTGATAAACCTGTCCCAAATAAACCCGCAAGATATCATCACATGAATAAAACGGCCACTTGGGCCCATAAACAGTACTCATAACAATATCTGTAAAACATACCAACTATGTCCAATAGTTCTAAGAGTTAACAATTTACTCTTATACAACATATATATCATAATCGAGAATCTAATACATGTATAAAATCATCAAAGCCACAACCCTAGCTTTCTTCACAACTCTCAATCTCAGATCCAGCCGTCCCCTCGCACGCTCCCCCCGTACTTGTAAAATAATATCCGACGTGGTGAGCTAATGCCTGCAGTGGAATCACCCTAAGTGGGCTACTCTCAACCTATGCATATGCAATGCCCTAAAGTAAATACATCTACAAATGATGATCCTACTAATGTCTAACTGATCATCTCATACCCCTAGTCCTCACCGACTTCCTCACACTCGCCTAAGCCTCGTATGATAATTATTTTGTGTTTATTCGCTTTCGCGACAACCTCCGACGCCTATATATATCACCTGGTCATTCACTTATCATATTATTCAGGACTACCTCCCGATATATCATCAATCAAGCCGCTCCCGACGATCGATATTTTTAGTTTGAACTACCCTCGGATAATTAACATTTTTAGACAACCCTCAGAATGGTACACTCTGGGCTAAATCTCATTTTTTTTTCTTTCACATGAATTCTAGGGTGTTCGGTGCATATGGAATGCATGTACCAGACAATCACAGTCTAATTCACATGTAAATATATAAGCATGCATATATTTACAAGGCATTCAATTAACACAATCATGTGTATAAATTCTGCATTTTCTTACAATAGCTGGCAGAATTTAATGATCAACAGGCAATTCACTTGGATCCTTTCGACCAAACACATATTTTCATGAAAATTATTTTGTATGATCTTGTTTGAGGCATTAAAACCCTCGATTCTTTGTTCCTATCAAAATACAAATTATCGGTTCACTTTGTGAACCCGTATTTCGCCGATTCCGGCCTCATACACATCAAAGGACTACATTCCTGCTTTATTTCACCGTGCACTCTGAGCAGCCCGTGGGCAGTCACGGACCCATCCATGGGCTAAAATTCAACACCTCGGTTCCAAGATTTGGAGACAGTTAAGCAACCCCTCACGGCTCATTCAACTCAAACATTAACATAGCTCTTAACCAAGATAAAACCAGTAGAGAGCCCACACCTCAGAAAAGTTTGTCTAAACTTCTTAAATCTAGTGCCCACGCATAGTTCTCTCCGCGTAGAGCAACTTTTCTTCTCGTCCAACTGTAAATGATCCCGGATCGCGCGTATTTTAAAAGAGAAGAAGAACTCTCTCTCACCCCAAAAATCAATCTGTAACTCCCTATTATCTTCCCCCGTTTCCGTTTTCTTTCTTTCTTTCAAATGTAGGAAACAACCACATTTATATTATTTTGTCATTTAGCTTCATTTAAAACCAGTCCAAAATGACCATTTGTCCTTCATTTCCGGTTTGACATTTGGCACTATCTCGGCCGTCCGCGTTTTCTGTGAACCTCATGTACCGCTCATTTGGCGCGATGCGTTATATGTTATTAGCGCCGAAAATCATTACGTGCTCAGACCGCGTTGCGAAAAGCGTCAACTCATTTGAGATTCTATGAAATTTTATGTGGTAACTAGATTTTGCGACGATTCCACTTGGTGAAATCCGTTTCATCATCCAAGATCCTAGAAATAAATTCAGTTACAGCAAAAATTACATTTGTAATCAAAGTATATTTGCCCTTTTCCAGAAATTGGAATTTCTCAGGTCTTGCAGTACATTTCTTGTACTCCTTTCTCCATTTTCTCCTCTTCTTTCTCTTTCTCTTCTTTCTTCTTCTTCTCTTCTTTTTCATTTCTCTGCCTTCTCTTCCTTTTCTTCCCTATCTATTTCTCCTCACTTACATTTCATACACTCTCTTCCTTCCTTTCCCTCTCTTCTTTCTCCTTCTCCTTCTTTTAGTTTTTCTTTTATTTATTTTATTTTGTTTTAGGAGCTTGCTTGTCTTTGTTTGTTTCAGGATGTGAATGGCCATTCTTGATTGTAATCAATTGTTCCTTTATTGTAATGAGAATATTTTATTTTGAATCTTGAATTTGCGCGTTCGATGTATGTAACCTTCTTGTATCTCCACATTTGTAACGGATAATCAATGACATACGAGTTCGTCATGATAAAGCGATAATACTTTGTATTTAAGATTGACCGGAGGGCTGCTAATAAAAGCGGCTTAAGGTGCTCGGCATTCAGTATGAGGTAGAATTTTCCCTCATCCATGCGGGCTTCGTAATTGCTAGGCCCTAATTACACAGGGAATCCGCGATATAGGGGCCTTCGGTACAGGCCCTAGTTTTTCCATAAAGCGATTTTCTTTGCTAGCGAGTTTCTTTAAGACTAGGTCTCGAACCTTAACTTCTAGTTTATTTTTGGTAGTAATACCTCGCCGTCTTCCTTTGGTAATCTTCCGTGCACTTTAGGACCTGCTCTCGCTTTTCATCTAAGAGGTCTAAATTTAG
Organism: Tetrastigma voinierianum; assembly: GCA_016808115.1. NCBI lineage: Eukaryota > Viridiplantae > Streptophyta > Magnoliopsida > Vitales > Vitaceae > Tetrastigma > Tetrastigma voinierianum. Next base: position 194,642 of record JAEQBH010005110.1, on the reverse strand, counting down.
GCGAAGAGCCTCATCGTTGTGTTCCACACTTGCCAATTCGATCCTTATGGACTTTTATCCAACCGAAACGGGGCCAGCACATTGCCAAGGCTAGGGTGAATGGGGTTTTCACGAGATTCTTGACTTGCACGTAGTTCTATAAGCCCATAACCTCGGTATTCTACCCATTTACCTTTAAGATCTTCGATTTGGTCTTCAATCTTTGCTTTAAGGAGTTTTGATGGTGACCACGCTGTCCATTGATTGCGAATGTCGCCAGGGCGAGTAATAATTCTTGATCAGGAGCTTCGGCACAAAAATCACGAATTTGGCATTATCAAATTGCTCCGCATTATCGACACGACGACACGAGCTCTTGGGATACGAAACGCATATTATGGAATGCCACACGGTACGCCATAACATTACGTGATAGTAGCCAAGGTTCGGCTCGACCCATTTGGTGAAGTAATCTACTGCAACAATGATGAATTTGCATTGACCCTTCCCGATGGGGCGGAGGTCCCAATATGTCGAACCCGTTGTTGGGAAAGGCGGGGCTTGTGGTGACGTCGAGGGCTCGGATGGAAGGTGGGGATTTTGGCGTGCTCTTGGCATATCTTGCATTTCACTGAGGCTAAGGTCGGTCGCGTCTACGAGCATTGGCTGGGCCAATAGTATCCACCGCGCCCAAAACTTCTGCTATTAGAGCTCGGAGTGTGGTTTACTTCCAGCCTTCATGTACTTCCTTGTACGTATTCGGCGTCTCTTCCTTGATCCATGGGATGAGTCTTGAAAAACCTCGCTTGTAAGCGTCCTTTATGGAGCAGTAAACTGGCTGATCTGCTGACCGAGCCTCTTTTATGGTCACTCGGTAGCAATCCTCATTAAGTAGTCCCCGAATAGGGTCCGTCGACGGCTCGTGGCCAGGGAGACCTCGTCAGAGTGAGATCTATGGAGGGCTCCGCGAGGTGCTCGACAGGCGTCAGTCTATTGAGGTCTTCTTGGGAGGCTGTGGCCAATTTTGCTTTAAAGTATCCATTTCAGGAGTTCTCGCTACGGATATGTCGACTGAACCCGACATGAACTTCTTGATGAATTCCGTACTTTTTGAGATATAGGATCATTTTTTCACCTTTGGCCTCTTAGGTGTCTTCTATTTGTCTTACTACTAGCTGGGAGTCGCTGCAGACCTCAAGCTGGTCAACTTCCATTGAATGGGTGAGGTTGGGGCCGGTATGAAGCTAGCGCCATCTTCGTATCGTTGATGGGCGCTTGGAATCGAATGCGGCGCGTGCTGATATCTATTCATACGGAGAGGTCGGGATTGGCTCCTTCCTTGAGCATTTGATGCCTCGTCTACAAAGAGTCTCCAGATGGGGATGTCAGTCGTTGTTTGGGTATTCTCGGGGCTGTGAAATTGAATTCCATAGCAGTGCTGCTAAGACTGCTCTTTTATTACGGTTTTCGAGTATCGATATTGAACTTCATTTCGGCTCTATGGCCCACTTCATAAGCCTTCTTGAGGTCTACGGTTTGTGCCTTTTGCTTCATTGGAGCTTTATTCTGTTGGAATTTCAATGGTGTGAGCTTGAAAGTAAGGTAATTCAGTGCGAGTTACCTAAACGCTAGGATTAATTTCTCCATCCTTGGAGTACCTCTCCTCTGCTTCTCAAAGCTTGACACCCAATGGTAGTGGATCTTTGTACTCGGTCTTTGTCTACGACGAGGACAATGGTAATCTGTACCCAGTCTGAGTAGAAGTTCTATCGGAGGTGCTTACGGAATGGGGGAGAGCTCAAATATGTCTTCAACGCCGAGAACGCTTCTTTGCAATTTGTATTCCATTGAAAAGCTTTCTTTAGGACTTGGAAGAAAGGCTGACATTTATCACTAGCCACAGGTCTGAATCGGCAAAGCTCTTATCCTTCTGTCGGGGCCATTTGGACACCATATGTGATGGTGGCGGCATGTCGAGCTACGTATTATTTTATGTGGTTGCCAATTCCTCGGTTGTTGACTATAAACCTAAGAATTTTCGGTGACACTCCCAGAAAGCACATTTGGGTGGATTCAACTTCATGTTGGCCACTCTCATAGGGATCTGGAAAGCCTGGGACGGATGAGCTATCGCGGGCTTCGGCTATGGTTGACTCCACGATATGTCATCAATATACACCTCCATGGATGTTCCTGTTAGTACGGAACATCCTGTTCCTACGACATCGATAAGTAGCTCCTGCGTTCTTGAGCCCCGAGGGCATCCTGCGATGGCAATAGGTTCCTTACATGATGAGCGAGGTCTTTTCTTAATTAATACGGATCCATGCGATCTGGTTGTATTTGGAGAAAGCATCCATAAAGCGAGAGTTCATGGCGCATTTGTGGCATCTACGATGAGGTCAATTCGCGATGAAACTATCTTTTGGGCGTGCGTGGCGTCGAGTGAAGTAGATGTAGAGTTGCCACTTGCAGTTCTTTTTTGATGGTATACGGCGTTGTGACCATTGAGGATATTCCACCTCTTTGATTGCCCCTGCAGGAGGTTTGTGGAGCCTCCTCGTTGATCGCTTTGCCTTTGGTACCAGCTCTCATACTCTTTTTGTAGCCAGCGGCGAAAAGATAGGTGGCGGTTATATGAGTGATTATTGCGGGGGTGATTCCTCCCATATCACACCTGCTTCCATCTGAAGACGTCTACAGTACTGTCTTAAGAAATGGGTAAGAGGCTTAGGAATCTTTTCGCAAGCTTGGAACCGATGTAGGCGGTATTTGGGTTATGATCATGATGCGGGTTCCGGCTCTTCGAGGGCTCAAGTCGGGTGTTCACCTCGTCGCTGATGTTGAGCTCGTCCAGGTATATGTTATCGACCGCTTTTTTCTTCATGGATGCCGAATAACATTCCTTGGCCCTTGTAGTCTCTCGAACCATCCCCCTCCGGCTTGTGGTAGGGAACTGATCATCATATAGTAGCGAGAGGAATGGCCCCATGGCGCTTAGAGAGGGTTTGCCTAATAACATGTTATAAGCAGACGGGGCGTCTACTACGAGAAACCTTACTGCCGTTGTTGCCTGACACGGGGTCTCCCAAAGTGAGCACTAACTGGATTGAGCCCAACGACAGCACCTTCTCCCTAGAGAATCCTTGCAGGTGGGTGTTGGCGGTTCTAACTACCACTTCCGTTTGCCCATCATATCGAGGCGGCGAGATGATGTCGATTGAACTCCCATTGTCGACCCGAGGACCCGATGGATGCGTTTTGTTAGCCACCACCGCCTTATTACCAAAGTCGTCATGAAGTGTTGACATCCCTCCAGTCTGAATCGAAACGTTATGGTTGTGTACAGTCGGGAGTTGTTTGGGCGGCTTCTTTTGCACTTCCATTATCTTTCTAATAACTTTGATGTTGAGATGGGCCTTCCTAGCGGAGGCACGGACTCCCCACGCCCTCTGCAAATGCTCCACGAGATCACGTGGATTTCCCCAGAAACATTGATCTGCGAGTTGTCACTGTTGAAGTGGTGGTGGTGGATCTTGGCGGGCTGACTTTGGGCACGACCGGATGCTATGAAGCCGGCGGGGGTGCGGCGTCGAATTAAATATTCTATTTCTTTCACGAGTTGTATGCAATCGTCTGATGCGATGTCCATAGTCCCTAGCAGATTCCACGGTCACACAGTGTTATCCCGCACGGCTCGTGACACCTCATCCCCGAGACGGTCACCTTGGGCGACCGTGTTACTAGCGGGGGACTTGCTGGCTGCGACCTTGAGGAATTAAGCGCGGGGAGTGAATAATGTTGTGGCCTTTCGGGCTGAGGTGGACCTAGGCGGTCTTTAAGGGCTTCGCGTCTTGGGGACCGTTCTCCTTCTTTCTTTGGGGACCTCTCCCGGTCTCGTTGTCTCTTTGGGCTTCGTCCTCGCTGCTTGTCAATCCCGCTTTTCTCTTTATGGGTTGAAGAGCTTCCTTTCTTGAATCCCGAGGGGCTTCTTCGCCGTGTGCGCACCTAAAGCTTTGCGAGAGTACCTCGGCCATGCTCGCAAGGATTCTTTGAGATGGAGAGCATCAAAATCCTTTTGTGCACTCCCCAGCCCGACGATGAATGCGTGATAGCCCCAGCTTCTCATCGGTATATCTCTGTAGAGACTTCGGCATTAAACCTTTGGACATAAGACCCTCGGGCTTTCTTCTGACTACGCACATGGTCATTAGATGATAACTCGGCTTCCTGCTTATGTTACGGCACCCGATAGAGTGGGAAAGCGAGCATGTGGAAAGCTCTGCGAGATGAGGTGATTGTGCATTGTTGGGCGCCTGATAAAGCCAAGCTAGTCTTTGGGCCTTTTAGCGTGATAGCGGCTGCACCCGCCGCAGTCCCCGATAGCCATGTAGCTCCATTTGATTCTTATAAGTGTTGAGATGATCGGCGGGATCTTTTGCTTTGCGTAGGCAGCTTCTATTTCTGTATGGCGTCCCGAACTTATTTGGTAGGGAAAGTGAGCACACACTGCGTGACAGGCTCGATTTGTTGCTTTCGCAGAGTGTCATAGAGTTAGGGCTCGGCCCCTTACAACTTCCTTCCACATGGTGAGCTCTGTTTGGGGCCGCGGGCATCTCTGGCTCCCTGTCCCTCTCCCCTTCTCCTTCAGCGACGGGGTTTTCGGGTTCGTCATTTCAAACTATGTCCCCGTGTTGCTTCATTGCCTCCTCTCGAGGTTAGGGGTGCAGTCCGTGCCACAGCTCGAAATTTGGATTAAGCACGTTTAGACACCTCGGGTAATGTCGGGGGTGTGGTTGCCCGCCGTGACGGAGTGGCGTTACAACCTTCTTAAGTTTGTCGCGTCTCAGTGGTCGTTGCATCTGCACATTGAGTTGCTCTCTAATTCTCTATCGGGCGATTGGTTGGTGAGGCCCGGAGGGCCTCCACCTGTCCGTGTTGGCTTGGTGCGCTTCTAGTATCTTGGGAGGTCGGCTATCTATGTCGCAGCTAGTCACGCATCCTTGGAGGATTGGCGTTATCGCTTTCGTGTTAAGTTGATACCATCGATGGCGAGAGATCAGTCTTATTTGTTAGGCGTCGTTCCCACGAACGGCCTTGACTAATGATGCCTTTCCAGCAGGTAGGCGAGGAGCGTATTGAAGTCTTGGGCGGACTAGGATTGCGTGAGAGAGAAATGGTCTGTGAGGCTCGAGTTGTCATCTCGCTGCAAAAAGAACAAGAAGTAGAAAAGGTTGGTGGGGGCTTGCCGGGTGGCCACGTTTCAGATGCCTAAATCGAGTTCCTCCTGAGAGAAAGATGGTGCAGAGGAATGAATGCTTTTGCATACCTTCCACGCGAGGGTGGCACGATATATATAGCGTGTGTTTTCCCAGGAATTGAGATGGGATATTTTAAGGTGCATCGTTGCTCCAGTTTAATAAGGGATATTGAAGGAAGCGGTTATTGAGAATTATCCTTCTCCCTTGTTGGTGAGATCCGGTTTGATTTGCGAATAAGCTGTTTATCGTTAATTATCTATTTTCCTTCTTCAGTAAGATTTGGCGTTGTAGTTTGCGGATAAGATGTCATTGGGGATTATCCCTACTTCCCTTATTGGCGAGATTGATGCGATTCGCGCGGGATGTGGGCACTTCCGATTATCCATGTTATCGACCTTTGGGCGGCAGTTAATGCTTTTCGTTTTGGGCTGACATCAGGGGCTTGGGTGTTTCATTGGGCTTGCCTCTTATTTGGGCATGGCAAGTGGGTCTGCGCGCCTATTTTTCAAACCCTATCAGAAGCCATTTCTCAAAAGTAAATTAATCAATATCCAAATATTCCATTAATTTCTATCTTATTTGGGTTTTGCCGAAAATTCGTCGAAAAGAACAGTACAAGTCCTACCTACTTATATACATGAGGGAGACATAAAAAAGAAACAAATAAAGTAAAAAAAATAAAGGAAAGTATTATACAAGAAAGAAAGGGAATAAACCAGAGAATATCCTAAGAATATCCTCTAATTCTCAACAGGTTCCATAAAAATTTTAGAGCAAAACTGAAGGGAAAAATGAAAGGAAAGTGAAAAGTAAGGAGATGGATATAAAATTTTTTCTATAATAAGTTTTCCTTAGTATTTTTCTTTTATATTTTATCTCATATTTCCATATGCCCGATTACTCAAACTTGAATTTGCAAAAAGACTAAGTTTATTACATCCCACCTAAAGTACTGATTGAGCCGGGTATTATGTTTGAGGTTACTTAGAGAATATCTACTACTTAGTCTAATATGTTGTTGTGCCCTGTTGGCATGTAATATAAATTTAGATGAAATGGTATTTTGTTTTAGGAAATTATGTAGTAAGTGAGTTTTGTATGATATTTATATGTATTCATGGTTATTCAGTCCAAGTAGGAGAATGTTAGATAAATAATTTTGTGGATTTAGAATAATCAATTACTCACTTATAGGGCCGATTTTATGTCATTAATGAGAATTACTTGTTTACAATTTTGCAATAGGGTCTTTGGTCACACACTATCTATAAGACTCTAGTTGGCCCTTTGGATTGAAGGACCAACTCACTTTAAAAGTCTATTATGACTTGCACAAACTATAAAAGGATTAGGACAAGTAAACAATGGTATACTGTATTTTTTGTGATCTAGGGTTTTCAGAAATAAAAAAGTGGTTTGAGAGTAGTGTATTTATAAGCACTACTTTTATGATGTTCTTTGTTTCATAAGAATTCGGATATGATTTATAAATAATTGTATTTGAAGGTTAGTATATTTTATGATTTAAAAGAATTGTTACATATGTTTTCGATCCGTATATCTCTTCAAAGATTTCTAATATCGATGATTACCGGATTGTGCTCATCTATTTGCTGATTGGTGGATGAGAGAGAGAAGAAGAATAATGAGAAAAGAAGAAAAATGGAAGAATGAGAAAAGAAAAAAAATGGTCACCTCATATGGGAGGAAGAAAGAAAATTAAGACGAACAAAATGAGAAAAGAACAAAAAAAAACTTGAAGAATGAGGTTTCAATTTTGTGGTAATCAATGTGAACACTAATTCGGTTTCAATAAGGTGTAGATGGTGGTATAGACTGTCAATGCTCTTGGAAAAAGGTTAGAGTGCTAAGTAAGTGCAATTTTCTCTAGAAACAATTTGCAGTTTTTCGTTGATTTTGAAACTATTTTTTCAAATTAGTAATCCCTAAACTAAATAACATCAGCATTATTTTACTGTTATAAAAAAATTATTATTGTTATCAATATTGAGATACAACATTTGCGCTGATCTAGTCATTGATTATATTTGATGAGAGAAGAAGAATAATGAGAAAAGAAGAAAAATGGAAGAATGAGAAAAGAAGAAAATGGCCACCTCATATGGGAGGAAGAGAGAAAATTAAGACGAAGAAAATGAGAAAAGAACAAAAAAAAAACTTGAAGAATGAGGTTTCAGTTTTGTGGTAATCAATGAATATTTCTACCTGGTCGACTCCACAATAGGTGTCATATGGTATAGACGGTCAATGGCTCTTAGAAAATAGGAGGTTAATTAAGTGCAATTTTCAGAAACAACTCTGCAGTTTTCCTGTTGATTTTGAAACCATTTTTTTCAAATTAGTAACTCTAACTAAATAACATCAGTTATTATTACAGTATTACTATTATAAAAAAATTATTATCATATTATTATTTTTTAATATATTTTTAGCTTCTGCCAGTAAGAATTATCTTCATAAACCCGACCTTTGCACTCTTTCAAAAGAAAGTATATTCGTTTCAAACTGTCACATTCCCATAACTCAAAGTAAGATATGGCCATTATTATTATAGGTTCTATAACTTTACCAAGCATGATAAGCTATTATTATTATGGGCTTTATAACTTGATGAGTTATTATTATTATTATTATTATTATTATTAAAATAAATGTCTATATTTAATTTATTTACTTGTTATATTCTTAATTATTAATTATTGTATTTTAAAATGAATACCACTTATCATAGAAATAGAGTTTCAAATGAAAAAAAAAAAAAAAAAGTCATTTCTCAAAAGTAAATTAATCAATATCCAAATATTCCATTAATTTCTATCTTTTTTGGGTTTTGCCGAAAAGTCTAATCTATGTACCAACGCTCTATATAAAGTTTAAGCCTACTTTATGAAAAATGCTAGAGCCAACCGGCATCGCCAATTTTGATTTTAAGCCAAAATTTTGTTGAAGCGCAAACTTCGGTTCACATTGGAAATGACTTTTGTGAGTGCACATAGAAACTTTGGTACACGTAGTAGAAATTAATTTCGGTGTGCACAGACATGTGAATTTCTATCTTTTTCTGAGCCAATAAAACAAAATAAAAATTGGAAAGCTAGCTGGAATTTGGAATTTTTTTAAAAGTCTTCATTCATACCAACCCACTACCAAGTCCTTGTGCAACCCTTTGTCCCCACCCACTCACACTTGCTTCGCTTGACCTCTACCCAATCCAATCTATCTGCCCTATAATTCTACGTATGGCTAAATGTATAAAAGCAGTTTAAAGAACAATTTATGTCACATTTTATATCCATATATAGGATAGACATAAAGTTTCTACTGTCATATTATATTATATTATGTTATATAAACCTAATAAGCTCGTTTTAAAATGATAAGATCATTTTTCATCAAATTAATTAACTTATTCATGTAAATTCATCAACCATAACCCATTAGAGTATAAGCTTCATTCATTACTTCTTATCAAACTTAACATAAGTTAAACATGTTGAAACTAAATCATGACTTTGTCGTTGTCTACATGGTTGGATGTATGCGGGTAATTACGGGCTGCTTAATACCTGCAAATTAATACATACACGCTATCATATACGGATTAAGCTTTAAACAAGTCCGGATTCGTCAATTACAATTCATGTTGGTTTGAATGGAAACTCAACCGAGATACCCTACTATGGTGCGTAATTCTTTGAGTTACAAAAATATATGAAGTTATTGATTGCCAAAAATCTAGAATTTGATTGGAGTAGATGGCAAGATAGTCAAGCAATCGCACTAGAAATTTTATGATTTTGAGCGAACAAGCGTGGGCTTCTGAGTTTGGAATTGGGAATCTGGGCCCACCTGTCTTCACATGATTGACCAATTAAGAGGCTGTGCGCCGTCTTCCTTCTTTTCTTGTGTCTCCACTAGGGATGTGCCACTCTTCTTCTATTCCTTCTTTTTTTGACTCCCAGAAAATACATTCCACATAAATTTCCAACTTCTAATTATGTTAAATCCTTAAGATAAAAAGGCCAATATAAAAATTCAATATAATTTACCGACCACATTTCAAAATTAATGATTGGATCCCATATTAGATGGTGGAGTCGTGAGACTGGTTACTCATCACCCCAGTCGACATATATGCTAAGGTGATCCACTCAAAATCCAATTATAAAAATTTTATAAATAAAAATTCGACATCTCTGCGATAATTAAGAAGACAGGAATGGAGGAACAGCAGGCGTTCCACGACCGAATGACAAAGCCCCGAAGGTCCTCTAGGAAAACGAAATTAATATAACGGGAGAGTATTTAGATTATGCTTGAACAGACATAATACATACTAAACAATGAATTATTTATCTTCTCATCAATAACTAAGCGTAGGTTAAAATATATAATTTCTTCTTTTTTTTCAGTGGAGGAAATCATAATACTGGACAAGTCAACATCCATCGTACAGTGGCTATGCCACTAAGTCCAGCCTCTAAATAAATAAATAGATAATAAATACAAGAATTGACAAGCACCCTCACAAGTCACAATCAATTGCATTTTCTTCTCACCGATTGTCGTTGCAAGAGCATCTTCAACGGTTTGCAAAAATTAGATCATTTAAAGTTTTTTTAAATAATTTTACATTTACCTTAGTGTTGTAAATGAGATAACTCTAACAAATAACATCTAAACCTTAGCTTATACCAAACCATTCAGCTTTTATACTCTTATCTTCTTTAATAATTACATCATATACCTCATTCATATGTGATTACTTCAAACACTATAAAATAAATATTAATGATTAAAAAGAATAAAAATTATTTTCCATATCATATTAAATAAATTTTAAAATATTCAGAAGTTCTATAAAATAATGAAAAATAAATAATTTGTCAAAATTCTGGATTTTTTATTCATATTTACTATTCCTCCGATTCAGAAAAATTTGTTTGCTCAACGGTCATATCAGAGACAATAATTTTTTTAAACCATCTCTAATCTGCAATATCAATAGGCGATTTTCCATTGTATTGTTGATGAACAGTTCCAACTATATTTGTCCAAATATAGCTGATTATTGTTTAGAAGCAATCCTTTTGCTCCTCGGATTGCTCCACTCCTAGAGAGCCCTTTTTCCTTATTAAAGATCTAAATCTAGCTTTACTCTACTGGCTGGTATTATTTAACTGTGTCTAATTTCATGATTCTTCGTGGAGGCCTATAAAGCCCAGCCATCCTTGGCCATGAAGGGTGCAAGCTTTCTTAGCTTTACTCGGTAATGGAGTTGTTTGTTCCTAGCAAAACAAGCATGAAAAGCTCAGAAAAGATTGCAAGGTTTTCAAGCTGCAGAGGTGTGGCTTTTGAGATGAAACCACATTCAGACCCATTTGCCGTCCCCCCTCCTTTGGTTGCTGATGGTCGTCGTGGCAGCAACAGGTTTTGGCTTCCTTGGAATCATCAGGATGCCTCTTTTAGAGTATACCCGTCGGATCCTTCAGAAAGAAGTATGAGTATGAGGAGTAGCCATTTCTGTGATCTTGACGATACAGATGAAAATGATTTTGAGTATGATTTAACAGACCTGGAAATAGGCAGTTTTGTCCAAGAGGAAAAGGAGCAGAAGCTAGTTCCAGTTTCATTCACCAGTAAATGTGAACAACAGGCAAAAAGTTTCAGTTATGAGCTCTTAGGACTCTCTAAATCATATTGCTGGATCAAGGACTGTTCACAGTCTACAAACGGCTCTTCATGGTTAGCCTCATCCTCAACATTATCGGTTTGGTTCTTGCAGCCACCGGGCATTTCTCATATGCAAGGCGTAAAGCTGCTCTGTTCTCAATTTGGAACATTTTTGCTTTGACGCTCTGTCGGAGCGAGGTATTCTTGAGAGTCGTGTTCTGGCTAGCGGTGAAGGTGTTGGGCCGGTCGTGGGTGCCTCTCGGATTCAAGACTGCTACCACCCCTCCTCCTAACTTTCTGGTGGATGCATAGCGGCTGCGGGGTTTCTTCTGTAGCGTGGCTCGTATATGCACTGTCACTCACACTTCAAAATAGAGAAAACACTTCCCCGGAAATCATAGTCGTGGCCTCCACCATTCTTGCTCTTCTTTGCCTCTCTTGTTTGGCAGCCTTCCCTCTTGTCCGCCATCTCCATCACAATGTATTTGAAAGGACTCACCGTTTTGCCGGATGGACGGCTCTAGCCCTGCTCTGGGCCTTTCTCCTCCTCACAATCTCTTATGATCCAAACTCAAAATCCTACGGCAATCATCTCAGCTCTAGGCTGATAAAACAACAGGAGTTCTGGTTTACATTAGCCATCACAGCACTCATAATAATGCCATGGGTGACAGTGAGACGAGTACCGGTCAAAGTCAGTGCGTCTTCCGGCCATGCCTCCATTATCAAGTTCGAAGGTGGAGTGGAAGCGGGTTTACTAGGAAGGATTAGCCCATCCCCTTTATCGGAGTGGCATGCCTTTGGTATAATTTCTGATGGTAAAACAGAGCACATGATGCTTGCTGGAGCTGTTGGGGACTTCACGAAGTCATTGGTTTCAGACCCGCCAAGCCACCTGTGGGTTCGGAAGGTGCACTTTGCTGGGCTTCCCTATCTCATCAACATGTATGAAAGGGTCATGGTGGTGGCTACAGGTTCTGGGATTTGTGTGTTTCTTTCATTCCTTTTGCAGCCATGTTCAGCGGATGTGTGTTTAGTTTGGGTGGCTAAGGGGATTGAACACAACTTTGGAAGGGAAATTAAAGGGATAGTGAATGGGTATCCCAAAGAAAAAGTCATTGTCCATGACACAGCTGTGTCAGGTCGACCCAATGTTGCTCAATTGAGCATAGATGCTGCTAAGAATTGGGGTGCTCAAGTAGTGATTGTTACCAGCAATCCTCAAGGAGTAGGACGTTGTCACGCCAGGCATGCAGGATTCCTGCCTTTGGTCCTATTTGGGACTCCTAACTACTCCATTGCCATAAAATTCATAGTTACGAGATATCTGTAAGAAGAAAGACACCAAGTCTAATTGACTACCAGATTAATTGTACATAATTGAAAACTATGTCAAAATAGATGTGACTTTGTTATCTCATAATGTAAAATTGGTTAATTTTGTTCTAAGTTTTCAACCAGTGAAACTCTTTGGTATATATAAGTATGTGAGACAAGGTAGGCAAACAAAATGTGCAATTTCCGAACCCAAAGATGGCTCGGGGGTTTTGAGACCATGGAGTTGGTGAAGTCACCAAACTGCACCAGCAAGAATGATATGGCCATTTCCTACAGCTTATATAATAATGCCAAAGACAGGACACCTCCCTCAAATTTGATAATGGATGAATGGTTGGAAGAAGCAGTAAGCTTAACAGCAACCTTTCTCACTGTCAGCTATGGAAGGACTATTATCATGGTTATGGCCAATGTGAACCAGAAATCCTAGTTTTTCTTCAGCTTTGAGACTCGGAAATCAGAGTCTTGGAGAGCACGATTACGATGGTTTTCAAGAGCAATGAGTAAAGATACCGAGTAAAGATAATAGGGTAGTCCGGCCAACAAATTTTTTTTATTTAATAATAATAATAATAATATTATTATTATTATTATTATTATAATATAGATCTGTAATAGGTAGGAAAGGTAATGATTTTCCTCTTCAACCATAATTGAATTATTTAAATAAATATTTGTGCATATTTTTATGAATATCTTCGATTCTTTCTTGGTAGATAGTATTGTTAATATCCTTGGAGTGCTATTTAAAAGAGTTTAATAAAAGAGAAAAAAATAATCACGTTTTTCTTTTAAGTTGAGTAAATGACAACTTTATTTTTCCCTTTGAGGGTTATATCGAATTCTAAAAACAGAGTACTATAATAATTTAATACAAAATGAATAAAAGTCAAGAAATCATGGTTATTTTTTTTTTTTCAAATATATACTTTATTTTATTTTCCACTGTAAAGGAGGACAATTACTTTTTAAAACCTATATCTCATATATTGTATAACGACTGGAATCATATTAAAAATGTCTTCTATCTTGATTATCTTTTATAGCTTTTTCTCCACCTCAAAGATACATCAATGTTGTAAAACTAAGAGGGTGATTTGGTTCCAGACTATAGAAAATTTGTGTTGTCTAACTCAATTGAAATTAGTATACATGTTTAGTCTAATTACTTAGATCATTCAATATTTAAAAACAGAATATGGGAAAAGGAAAGGTTGAAGCCTCAACAAAGACAGTTTACCATGTTATAAAAGTTATTAACCCATAAAAAAAAAAACTCAATTGAAATTAAGGTAGAAACAATTTTTTTTTTCGGAGGAAGATATGATTAGAGCATTCTTAGCTAGCTACAAAAAAAAAGCATCTAAAGCTCATTTTTTTTATCTGAAAAGCCATTGGTATTCAGCTAAAGTTTATTAAAGATCTCAATAAATGGAAGATCTAAAAAAGCCTCCATCTATCCTAAATCTATTCCACTTTACCATTTCTCTTCCTTAATAATTACATCATGTACCCTTCATTCATTTATATCAATTATACACTATAAAATTGATTTAAAAGATAAATAAATATTTAATTAAAATTTAAAATAAATATAAAGATTCAATTAAAAATAAAATGGCCATAAATATTTAATTAAATCAATAAAAATAAATATAAATATTTTGAATTAATAATTTCAATAGATGTGCTTTTGGTTACAAATATTAATTACCTTAAAAAATTTGTACTTTATAAAAATAATAAAATTAATTTTATCGATTTCTCAAATCATACTCAAGTTATAAAAAGTCGATAAATCTTCGCTGATTTAACATGTCACCGATTGACTTCTCACATCACATCGGGCAAGTATAAAGTTCCATCGTTACGATGATCTACGCGCCATCAGTCGACGTGGTCACATCACATCTGGGGCTTAAAAAAGCCGATGAAGTCAGTCTTCTGTGATAATACTCGTATTTGACTTATCAAATCACTAAACACATCTTTAATGCATTTCTTGCAAACGACAAAGACTCAAAAACATCTATAAATTGGAGGAGGATGTCCCAGAATTTTACACACATCAAAAGTTTTTCAATTACTGTGGCAAAGAATGAGTAACTTTTTTCGTCATTTTCGATCGATTCATCTTCTTCAGACGTAAGAAAGAAACACGTGATTCAAGAACATCGAAGTTCGAAAAGACAAAACTCACAAGATACGTGCTCGAGATAATCAAGAGGGCACACCGATATCGTGGATCGAAAGAAGGCCATTCCCGATCAAGCAAATGATTACTGCTGAGAATCCAGCCACACGAAACATTATTTCACAGGCGCTGCTTAAGCTCGCCGTTTCTTCGAATTTACATACGCTTCCAATGTGTCAGCAATCAAGATTCGTGCAAAGAATAAATACCGCTAAATACAAAGAGGTTTATCCTGCGGAACAAAAATGATCACAGACTCGCGATGCTTCAGATACCGGCACGTTCGCGACTCACTCGACGAAATATGTCGCACTGGAGAGACCACAACCATCAAGTGTGTCAAACGATTCTGCCAGGGGGTGGTAGAAATTTTTGGGCCTGAATATCTCAGATCCCCAAACGCGGCTGACATCTCTAGGTTTTGGCTGCAAAGCTAATCAACGTGCGGCTTTCCGAATGTCGGGCGCTTGACCGCATGCATCGGGCGTGGAAAACTGCCTAGCAAAGATATCATGGAATGTATATCGGCCATGTCCACACCGAATCGACTATTGCTCGTCGCCGCCTCCTACGACTTGTGGATATGGCATGTCCGTCTAATAATGATATTAATGTGATCGACGCCCTAATTCGTTTGCTAACTTCATGAAGGATGCGCTCTTCAAGAATTATACCATAATGGGCAACCATTATACTGATACTATCTTATGCACTGCATTCTCTATCCAAAATGGGCAAATAATTGTTCAATCAATTTTGCATCCTCAAGAGTTGGCCTCACGAATTCCTTTGCAAAAACACGAGAGGTTACCGGGGGCCGACAGAAATAGCACTAGTGCTTCAAGCCGCTTTGCTATCATTCGAGACAGTTCGATTCTCAAGGCCATGAAGACTTGATCTTTATCATGAAAGCGCAGTATTATATTACACAACATGATAATTGAGAATGAGCGGGTTGATGACAATGAACTTGTTGCAATAGCTTCTAGCAATGACGACTATGACTCATTAGGAACCGATGGCCCAGTTGAAGTCTCACAAGGCCCGAGACCCTTTGATCAATTTATGGCTACCAACCGTGCATTCGAGATTCGAACACCCACTATGCCCTCAGCCACGACATCATTGCACATCTCGCGATCGCTACACCCGATGTGCGTTATCGAGCGCATTTCATTTTATTTTAATATTATGTTTTGCGCTATTATGTTATGTTATGTTTTTTAATGAAATTCAAGTTAGCTTTCTGTATATTTTAATCATTTTTTACTACTAAAATGACATAGATAATTTGAAATATTTCATTATAAGTAAAAAGACAAAAATCGAAATTACATTGAAAATAAACAGCCTAGTAACACAAGAAATTTCCGCTTTTCAAGGGCCCAAAGTTTTTACGATCACTAATGCTAGTCATTGATTCCAATTCTTTCTACGATGAACTTTGATAATTGGTCGCTAATTTTAATAGATAAACAATTTAAATATTTTATTTATTTACGACCAATAATTTTATTTATAGCAACTATTGCTCGCCATAGATTTTATAATTTGTGACCACCATTGATTGGTTGAAAATGTATTAGTATTTATGATAAATCTTATACTGGGTCACAAAAATACTAAGATATATAAAAAATATTATAGCTCGTTTCGAAGTTTGATATTTTGTGAGGACTCAGTTATTTTGGCCAAACATTTTATAATCTCGTGACTACTTATCGATTGTCGTCACTTGAAGATAGCCACTACGGGGCTAACTTTATGTTAGTCTCAAAAA
This sequence comes from Tetrastigma voinierianum, assembly GCA_016808115.1. Lineage (NCBI taxonomy): Eukaryota > Viridiplantae > Streptophyta > Magnoliopsida > Vitales > Vitaceae > Tetrastigma > Tetrastigma voinierianum. Next base: position 178,396 of record JAEQBH010005110.1, on the reverse strand, counting down.
TTATAATTTATGAGAAATATTGTAACACATCTCTAAAAGCATGATATTTGTGAGGAGTGGTAAAAATGGTCATAAAATGTCTTATAATTCTACGATCACTATCGACGCATTTATTTCAGTATAATAATTGTGATTTAAACTTATGTTAGTCTAAAAAATATATAATCTATGAGAAATATTATATAACACATCTCTAAAAGTATAACATTCTCGTGAGGAGTTGTAAAAGTGGTCATAAGATACCGATCTATGACTACTTATTGATTAGTTGTAGAAAAGTATATTAATTGTGATGAAACTTATGTTAGTCTAAATAAAATATATAATAAATGAGAAATATTTTAACATGCCTCTAAAAATATGATATTTTGTGAGGAAAAGTAAAATTGGTCGCAAGATACCTTATGATCTATGATCACTCATCGATCAGTCATGAAATATATTATTTACAATACACCTTATTAGTCAGAAAAACTTATATATTCTATAGTGAGAAATAATTTAACTTATCCCCAAAAGTTTGATATATTATAAGTGAACCGGAAGATAAGGGCAAAATGTTATATTATTTGCTATTAGTCATTGGTTGGCCTAAAAAATCTTATTATTTGCAACAACTTTTCTGTTGATCACATGAAATACTTTAACATGTGAGAAAATCTATACTAATTCACCTTTGAAATGTTATTATTTTTGAGGATTGATAATTGTAGTTGCAAATGTCTAATAATTTGGGATCAATATTTTTGTGACTTTTTCAAAATATACTTCTAGTTTAAAACAATTTTATATTATTATTAAAAGTTACCTTCTAAAAATACACACTTCTATGACTTTAAACACATTAAAATATTATCAATATAAACCAATTTGTTAAAAAATATTTATTAAAATTATTTCTATAATTTTTCAATTAATTATATGTTTTTCCATGTACTTATATAAAATAATTACAAAAAATATCTTTAAAAATAATTCAATTTTTTATGAGCTTTTGGACCCATTGTAATAATTAAATCGATAAAATATATTACCAAATTATTTTGATAAAATCTATAAAATATTTATTATTTTTAGTTAGACAATGATATAAAATTGGGTTTTAAATTTTATATAAGTTTATATTAACACCTTTTAAACTATCTTAAGCTCCTTAAATTTTAATTAAAGGTTTTATTAATATTTTCCATTTATATGATAATTTAAAATTATTCAATGATTAAGTAAAGAAAACAATAGATTATGATTGGAAACTATATTTATATTGTATAAATAATTATATATATATTACCGAATTATTTTGATAAAATTCCTATAAAATATTTATTACTTTAGTTAGACAATGATATAAAATTGGGTTTTTAAATTTTATGAAAGTTTATATTAACACCTTTTAAACTATCTTAAACTCCTTAAATCATATCCAATGTTTTATTAATATTTTGCATTTATAAGATAATTTAAAAATTATTCAATGATTAAGTAAAAGAGAATAATAGATAATGATTGAAAACTATATTTATATTAAAATAGTTTAGTAACTATTTTTTTATACTGCATGGAAAAGAGTTGCATGTTTTAAGTCGATAAACATCAATTTTAAGTGCATTAATATAAATATGGTTGGATTTGAAAGTACACAAACCTAAAATATATATTGGTAATTACTAATTGATTTTAAGGATAAGTACCATGATTTTGAAGTTTTATTCACTTTTCCTAAAAATTCAATACGTGACTTGGATTTCCTTAATATAACAAATGATGAGGAGGTATTGTAATTGGTCCCTTATGATTTTATTTTATTTTTTAAATTTTTTAAATTTGTAATAATACGTAATCTCTTAATATATATTTAATTAAAATCTTATAAAATTATTATTATTAGTAAATTTTAGAATATATATTTAATTAAAATCTTATAATATTATTACTTAGTAATCTAATTTTTTTTTTTCAAATCTCACAAAAATATTATACTTTACTAAAATTTTATAATAATATTCTTATTCCTTTAAATATTTAATTAAAATCTTATAATAAATCTTATTATTAGTAACTTTTGTTTTCAAATACAAAAATATTATATTTAATTAAAATTATAATATTATTATTATCTTTTAAATTTAATAGTTTTCTCTTCCATTTAAGTTACACAAATCATGCTTTTTTTAAAACGTAAATCATAAAAGTTAAAAGCAAAGAAAAATTCAATAAAATTATATGAAAAACAAATAATCCTTATTTATCCTAAGAATGCTTAAAAATTAAAAAATTTTATTTTTATTAAATTAAATTTAAATATAAATATTCGTAATAATGAAGGCCCTAGTTTAGATTATCTCTAAATTAAATATTTAAATTATCACTTCAAAAGGTAAATTATCTTAATAATTTATTAATATTATTATCACAAAGAAAGGAGCAAAGAAACACACAAGCCCTAGTTTTTCACGTGCTCTTCCACAAAAATATGTATAAAACGAGTATTGTGTTTGGTCTTTCTTTAAACTAGAAGTGTATGTCTCACAACTTTTCAAGTTAGTTTTATTTAATTTTTTTGTTTGGTTTAGAAGTGATTATACTTGTGCAAAGAAGTTTTGATTTGTAAGAAATTTTGTTTGTAGAGTAGCATGATTTAAATGAAACAAGCTAGAAAGACTGTTGAAATTCATTTGTATCTGTATATGAAGACACTATCTTATTTTTTTGTTCATTCCACAGACTTTCGAAACATTGTTTCACAAAGACATATGAGGATACTTATTAAATTATCATTATTTAATATATTTATCTTACGTTTTTTGTGATGAGCATCATTATTTGTCGCCCATGGAAACTTTCTCGACCAGATTCCAAAACTTTTTATATACTTAATAAATAATTTCTCGCTTACTTGAAATGCTATCATTATGGTTTATCTAAGTGGGTGGTCATTATCCTTCTCGGGATAGGATGAGTTCATTAAGCCGATTGTTATATGGTTGTAACCAATAACCACACAATGGACATGCGTAAAAATGATAAACATTATGTAAAGTTGACTTCTTAAAAACATTAGATAGATTCCAAAGAAGCACACTTGTTGGTAAAGGAAGTACTCTTTTAACCAACATGTATCTTTAGATGTTATTACTTGATACATATAGGATCATAGACTATAAATTTCTGCCCCCCTCTCCCTCCCCCCCCTCCTCCCCCCTCCTCCTCCCTCCTCCTCCAAAATTTTGAATTTTTAACATATTTACCGATCTTTCCTAAATTCTGATATTTTAACCAAATTTTAATAGATCATTGAAATTCTTTAATCTATAAATAATATTTAAAAGGTGTAAGTTGTGCTAATGTTTTCAATTCTAAACCATTATAAGTAGTGAAAGAAATTTTTTTGCTATTCTTATCATCTTACTATTCTTTTCTTCCCTCCAATATAATACTCCAACCCTCAATAATTTTGATCTCCATTGAAGCATTTATTTGGTTGTGAATATGATTAATTATCATTTTTATCTTTTGAGTGTTAGAAAATATTTGCCTCTTATAATTAGTAAAGATGTTCTTTTAGATTTGAACATGAGACAAACCATCTTGGTAATTTTTCTTGCAAGAATGAATTTTGTAGCAACGAGTTGTAAACTCCAAAAGCATCCTTCTAAATGTATAATAAAAACTTAAATGTTTTTTTTTTTGTTTCTCATTTAGGCTGTCTTTTTATATTAAATTAATTTTTCCCTACTACTTCAATATTTGAGCTATATAATAATATTATGTCCATGACTTTATTCACTCATTTGAAATAAATTATATGAGTATCTCAAATCTATAATCTCAACTAGTTGTCATATTATCGTATCATATTATATTGTAAAAGGCATTACATGGCTCTGTGGTGGTATCTCAATCTATCACCAACATTGTTTGTCCATTATCCAACATGATTGCACAAGGCTGCATTATTTTTGTAAAACTATCAAAGGTAATTGTTATGATAGGCTTGCTCTAATCAATATAATCTCTTTGTTTATTGTCATATAGGAGGTTCATCAACAACAAGAAAGAGGCGAGGCCCATCTCGAGGAAAAGGATTGTGATGTACGCATTAGAGAAATGGAGAGATAATTCTTATATAATTTACTTCTGAAGAAGAAAGGGAGACGCTTATATGTTTATCCTCGCAAATCTGCTAAGCTTAGATTGTTGGCAGCTGAGATTAATTTTAGACCATTTATTTTTGGCTATGGAATGACCAATTGTGACTCATTTAATTTCATCCTAGAAATATTTAAACTATGTCTAATTTTTCATCATGAAAATTATAAACCATGACCAGTTGTTCTTCATCGTGCAAACGCTAAATTGCAACCACATACATTCATCGTAAACACGAAATCGCGACTCACATAAATTCATCAGAGAAACACGAAATTGCGATCACGTTAATTCATCATAAAAACACGAAATTGCAACCATGAAAATTCATCGTGAAAACCAATGAAATTGCAACCATATAAATTCATCATAGAAACACAAAATCGTGGACTATGTAAATTCATCGTGAGAAACACGAAACTGCGACCACGAATTCATCATAGAAACATGAATTTGCGAGCATGTAAATTCATCATATAAACAAACAATTGGGACCATGTAAATTCATTGTAGAAAATGAAATTGCAACCATGTAAATTCATCATAGAAACACCAATTATGACCATGTTAATTCATCGAAACATGAAATTGCGATCATGTAAATCATCGTGAGAAACATTTCAAATGCATCAAATGTTTTCATTGCAAAAAATAAAATTTGCAACACCATTATCGATGGTAGAACATGAAATCTGCCACCAAGATGTTGGACATAAAAAATTTACATTAATGACCAATATCATCCATCACACAAACAAATTATGTACGACAAAGTTAAGGAATGGTCGTAGAAAACATTCCATCGCGATATTACTATGACGACAGCGACCAACATTTCGTTGCGTATTATTATTCGCGAATTTAAATTTTGTTTTTGGGATGAATAACGTAGTCATGTGAATATCATATTTCTAGTAGTGTAATCTGTTTATACATTAAAGCCGGTTACTTTGCATTTTTCATCGCGGCTATAATCACATTCTTACGTAGTTGATAATAGTGTTGCTGTTCAACTATCATATGTGAGATGTCTTTTTTCATAATGGCATCATCGGCGATTATCTGCAACCTATCTTGCTCATTCTGCATCCTATCTTCAGCACGTTTAGCAATGCTCCACCTCGTAACATCCCCTCCCTCCGTGCTTGCTCCTTCAAGAATCAGTAGCTTTTGCTCCCATAAAAATCTCTCTTTCACTCGCCTGTGATAATCCACTAATCAGATCCGAAATAGAATTACTAGTATCCGTTGACTCACTTTACCTTCTGGCTCGCTTTGTACGCTTTTCTTCCTGTGGGTCTCTTCCTTGAGAGCGACCGTTATTGCTATATGGATCTTGATCCGAGTCAAGAGATACAGGTGTATCATGAGTTCCCTCATAAACAGGGGAGCGGGGCCTAGGGTTGCTTTGCGGTATAATCATCCACTTATCACAAAGATTTACACCTCCAACAATGATCATAAATCCACTACCCTAACATCCGCTTGAAAAACATATTCATAGCTTCTGCACACGCGTTAAAAATAAAATTAGATATAAATAAATTTTCTATTAAAATAATTGTTGTGGTAGAAAATTATAACAATAGATAATCGAATTGGCTTCATGATGTTTGCCCACTTTTGCGGCCTATTTGCGACCGTGCGAGCATCCCACGCCATTTTGTACAATAATGCCTGATTTTATCCCATCCATTTTGTACATAACATAAAGTCCGGGCGGGTGGGTCAACTCCAACATTGGTCTCTAAAACTCGCCACTGATCCCAAAACTTTGACACGGCTGCTCAATACCGATCACCGGATTCTGTAAGCATGGCCAACAAGATACGCACAGCGCCACGCCTTTCCTCGCTATGAAAGATTTTCCCGCCTAGCTCCGTGATTGAGGAGATGCCATTCGCTACAAAATCAAAGTTAAATTCAGTATTAGTAAACTAAGGTTGAAAATTAATTCATATCAATTTTATTTATAATAGTATTTTGTACACTAGAAGTTAATAAAAAATATTTGTAGCCGATAAAATTAATTTATTCATAACAAGTAAAACATTTTATTTTAAATTATTCACAAAAAATATGGCATGGTTTTTTTCATTTATTAATAATATTTTATTTATAATATTATTTTTTGAAAATAATTAGAAGTTAATAAAATATTTTAGAAGGAATAAAATTTCTAATTCTTATTCAAGCACAAGTAAAACATTTTATTTTAAATTCTTGTATTTTAAATTATTCACAAAAATATGGTACATGGTTTTTTTCATTTATTAATAATATTTTATTTATAATATTATTTTTGAAAATAATTAGAAGTTAATAAAATATTTGTATGCTAATAAATTAATTTATTCATAACAAGTAAACATTTTATTTTAAATTTGTATTTTAAATTATTCACAAAAAATATGACATGGTTTTTTTTTCATTTATTAATAATATTTTATTTATAATATTATTTTTGAAAATAATTAGAAGTTAATAAAAATATTTGTATGCTAATAAAATTAATTTATTCATAACAAGTAAAACATTTTATTTTAAATTATTCACAAAAAATATGGCATGGTTTTTTTCATTTATTAATAATATTTTATTTATAATATTATTTTTTGAAAATAATTAGGAAGTTAATAAAAACATGCTACGCGCTTCCAGGTCAGATTATTTGGGAAAAATTATTTGGTCAAAACTGCCGCTTTGTCATTTTTTGAGCTAAAACGACGTCGTTTTGGCTCTGAAATATTTTTTTTGAAATTCCATCAGATTCAAACGACATCGTTTTGACAAAACCGCGCAAAACGGCGCCATTTTGGAGCAATTTTTCAAATAAGTCAAACGACGTCGCTTTATAAGAAGCTTTGTTCAAAACTGACGCCGCTGGGCTCTTTATTAAAAAAATATAAAGCCGAAAACGACGCCGTTGTCTCAGAAACGAAACGACGTTGTTTCGTATGGCCGGCTTCCCAAAAGCAAACTCCCCTGTTCTTCCCTACCATTTTGGCAGCAGCTGGGGAAGGAGACGGGGAGAGGGCCGGCGCCGGTCGCACATGGTGCCCCACCTTAACGGTGAGCGTGGCGGCCAAGGATTCCAGCCTTTCCGACCGACAAGCGAGCCGTGAACGGCTGACGGTGGACGACTGACCCACCCGCGACGACGAGGCTCCGACTTGCCGCAAATGGGTCAAGCCTCGACTATTCTTCCTCTGGGTTCGCGCATTGCGATTTCCTCGACAGGGAAATCGTTTCCATTTTTTTGCACATAAATTTTATTGTTTCATTTTTTGGGAGTTCAAAAATGGTTCACGGCCCTGGATTTTTCTGTCGTGGAATCTCTCAGATTTCCCCATGCCGCTTGATTGTCAGGTGATTTTCCTCGTTCATGGTTCACTGCCTGCACCTGGGCCCTAGTTCACGTGATTTTCGCTTCCAAATCCGCTTATAATATTGAGGGTAGAATGGGTTTTTGTTGCAGTTTGTTTGATGAACAAAGGATCGCCTATATTTGCCCAATTTTTGGCCGATCACCGCTCTCAATGCCCAAATTTTAGTCTTGTTTTAGCTAATCACCGGAGCACCTTTTTTCCGTTTAAGATCCAAAATGCATTTAGCTCTTGGCTTTTACTAATCGCTGAATTGTTCTTATGAGGGTAGGCTGGAGTTTCTACAACAATCCACCACTTACAAAGAAACCACACTTTTCCGAGGGGGCTCCAAGTTCTAAATTCTTTTGTAACTCTAATACCATTAAATAATTGATAATTTGGTAATATAAGCCCTATGTGTTTTACAAATGTTTTTTAGAAATTTATCCAATAGTGTATTATGAATTCTAAAAATGAAAGAGAAACAAAAGAATAACAAATATTCTAAAATTAAGGAAAACAAATATTATTTCTTGAATTAAAACAAACTGATGTTATTAATTAATATCTTATTACTCTTGTATTTATGAAAATATGGATAGGATGGGATTCTCTTTACTATGTGTGTGACTTGGTATGTTTCCTTCTGACAATTCTGTGCTTTGCTTGTCATTCCATGTTAGGTGTCTGATATCCGCTTTTATTTATTTGTCCAATTATAAAAAACTTGTTTTTATGTGAGGGCAAGTTTTACATTATTAGATGGTGATTTTATTTCTTAAGATCTGTATTTTCTCAGATAAATTTTAACAGTATAAAACTCGTTCTCATATGATAATGAGCTTTTTATAGATAAACTGACACACCCCCAGCCCCTACCAGCGGCGGGTGTGCCGGCCACTCCACAAAAATCCCTAGCCACTCCACAAAAATCCCTAGCCGTTACCTCTAACGACTAGAAATTCCTCGCGGAACGAAGTCAGACATTTGCTTAAACCTCATAAAATTTTTCTTCTTTTTCCAACTTAGATTTTGGTAAAATCTCGCAGCAAGAAAAACTTCTGAAGATTTACCGCATATAAGGACATATTCCAAATCCTATATACACAAATTTACATCTTCCTAATATGGCAACCAAAGAACCCGTAACTTTCACAATACTATACTATGTACATACATAAGTTCCATTATACATTCAAATCTTTTCCTTACATAATATTCTTAATAACAAAGACTTGTACAATGAGAACTTAATCCGCTTCCAATAGCTTGGGAGTGCCCTCGGTACCTAGAAAATAGTTTTTAAAACAAGAAAATAATGAGCCAAAACGAGCCTGAAGGAGTGTATGCTTTGATAAATGTTTGCTTTTTCGGAAAACATCTCAAAACTATAAAACTTTCTTTTACAATTATTTTCCAGAAGTCTTTCTTGCTTGTTTCTAAAACTTTCTGTACTTGCTTGCTTTTAAAATTTTATAAAACTTTTAATACTTGCTTGCTTTGCTTTGCTTTTCTTTAAAAGCTTATAAAACTCTTTCTCAATTTCATTACATTTTATTTTGTTTGCTTTTAAAAGTTTATAATACTTTATAAACCTCTGCTTTTAAAAATGTATAAAACATTTCTCAAATCTTCTCGCTTTTAAAAAGTTTAAAACTTTATAAATACGGAGCCTAGGCTCAACCGCATGCTTGAAAAATAAATGGAGCTCCGGGCTCGACCGCTTGCTTTAAAATCACCACTGAGCCCGGGCTCAACCGACGCTTTGAAATATAAACGGAGCCCGTGCTCAACCATTTGCTTTAAATCTCACGGAAGCCCGGGTTGTCAGGTACCCGCGGGTTGATTTTTCAAACCGAATGATCATGCTTATAAATATCAACCACATGAGGCTTATACTGCTGGCTTGCACCTTAACAACACTTTAGCCTCAAGATCGATCGTGTCTGAAGGACCTAGGTCCGCATCACCTCGCGCGGAAGGGTCTGGGCAATACTCACCCACCTTTTCCCAGAATATGGTTGAATTGACCAGTCGCCATCACCATAATTGCTTAGAGCTCTTAACCTTATATACTCCTATACATGTCACTTGCCTTCCTTTAAATGTCATGACGATGACCTAAGTTTCTACCGACCGTGCAAAACCAAAGCCATTTATGAGATCCTAACACCACCGCACACGCATTTTAATACCTCCGACCGCTTGGTTTGCTTAGAACTAGGATTTTAGTTAGGTCTGCCACAAATATTCTTGCTTGCTTGCTTTGCTTGCTCTTGAAAATGGTTTACAATTCAAAACCATTTACTCGTTTGCTCTTTGAAAAAATGGTTTACACCAAACCATTTGCTTACTTGCTTGCTTGCTTGAAAAACATTTAATAATTCAAAATCATTTAATACCAAAGGTAAAACAAAGTTATATTAATAATACACTAGCATTGAGGAAAAATAGGTTTAGAACACTCACCTTTTCTGCTTACTAAACTTGAGCACGATTCCACAATTTTTCCGCCTTTGCTTTTAGTCTACACACTCAAACGAATAAGGCAACGTATTAATCGCCTAAGTATAACGTAAACTTAACGTACTTCTTAGACTTAGTCACACTCGACGAATATCGCCGGGGCGAAGAGAAGCTTCGGCGAGGTACGCTACATTTTTCGTCGAGTTCTACTCTTATTTGAACCTCTCTTAATCATTTAGTAAGGTTCTCATGCTAACGGTGTATGAATTTAAGCTTATCATAAAAATACAACATTCGGCATTAGCACACCAGACGGAGAAGACCTTCAATTCAAAATTTACGTTGCATTTTGTCAGTGCATGTGCACAAACAGACTGAGATCGTATTGTACCAGAATTCGGGTCTAAAAATGTTTCTTTTGGCCAATTTGATACCACCTCTTCATACAACTTCCCCATTCCTTAATAATTTCAAAATCATCATGGAAATCATCCAAAAACACTCCATAACACTTGAATTGGTGATTTGGAACTTCATACCACAAAACCCTAGGTGAAAATCTTATGAATTCAACCAAAGGTCCACCAATTCTTCTAAAAACCATATAAATATGATGATTCCATGTTTATTTTACACCAATTGGGGTTTTACCCTCATAACCCCAACAAACCAAGGGTTTATGTGATCTTTCCACAAAACCCTAGATCAAAGGAGCAACTAATCTCCATACCAAACCTTAGGAATCCAAATAATTCCATGATTACAAAATGAAAACATACCTTGGTTTGGTTTTCTTCTCCTTCTCCTTCTTCTTCCTCTTCTTCCTCTTCCTTTCTCCTTTCTTCTTCTCTCCCACGTTTTTCCCTAGCCTTTTGAGAACAAAAAAAATGAGTTTGGCTTTTGTCTCCCCTCTTTTATATGCCAAACTTTGCCTTAATTATAAGTGGGTCCTTAATCTTCTCAAAATTGCAATATCAACGCTTGTTATTTCTAGCTATGGCCCATCTTCTACTCATTTAATGATTTTCATATCCTTTTGTGAATTACAATTTAACCCTTTGTTTTATTACAACATTCCCAAGTTCCATAATTTATCACTTCCCACTTAGTCTCCAAATACTACAATGTGACACTTGGTACTCTTATACACCCCTACGCTACATGTACGGTACACCTCTGGATTCGGCGTTACAAAATCCTCCCTCCTTTAGAACATTTCGTCCTAGAAATGAATAAACTAAATTCCAAAAGAAAGGAAAGGAAAATACCTCATCCGGAAAATAATTGAGGGTATTGACTACGCATCTGGGCCTCTGGCTCCCAAGTAGCGGCCTCCCTCTCATGATTCTCCCATAAGACTTTAACTAAAGGAATCACCTTAGTCCTCAACACCTGTTCCTTGCGATCTACAATTTGCATAGGTGTTTCCTCATAAGTCAAATTTTCTTTTAACTGCACTGGTTGCTCTCTCAACACATGTGAAGGATCTGGGATATATTTCCTCAACATCGACACATGGAATGTATCATGAATCCTTGATAACTCTGGAGGTAACTTCAACTTATAAGCCACCGGTCCCACTTTGCTCACAATCTCATGGTCCAATATAATTCCTGAATTAAGCTTGCCTCTGCTTTCCAAATCTCAACACACCTTTCCAAGGGGGAAATCTTCAAAAGACTCCATTACCTTATCTCAAACTCCGCAAGTCTTTATGACTGCTTGTGCCAAGATAACTTTTCTATCTATCTCTTGCTATTTTCAAGTTATCAAACAACTTTCACTTTCAAGTGACTCCGCACTGGGTCAGACCTACTAGTCTTTTCACCAACTCATCCTAGCACACCGAGTCCTACATTTCTACTACATAAAGGTCAAATGGAGCCATTTCTATACCGGGCTCGATAGCTACTGGCTGTAGCAACCCATTAGTGCCAAGTGAGTATCCCACCCCTTGAATTCCATTACACAAGCTCAAAGATATCCTCTAACATCCGGCACCTCTCCGACCGCCATCCGTCCGAGGATGAAATGCCAGGGCTAAAATGTAAAGTAGTACCTAACGCTGCTTGCAAACCAGGCCAAAACCTACATGTGAACTGGGTCTCGACCAAACTATCTCCGAAACTCGGAACCCCACGAGCCCACTATCTCATCCACATACAACTCAAATAACTTTTTCCAAGGAATCCTTCAACGTTAATCGGCGTAAAACGAAAGCAGATATCGTCAATCGATCAATTATCACCCATATAGCATCATGCTGCCTTTGAGTCCGTGGGAGACCTGTTACAAAATCCATAGCGATCTTCTCCCATTTCCATACTGGGATAGGGAGTAACTGTATCTTCCCCTGCCAAGGGCCTCGATGCCCCGCTTTCACTACGACTGTGTTGTGCACTGAAACGAATTCGCGATCTCTTTCTTCATCCCATTCCACCGCAATGTTCCCTGAAAGCTCTATACATCTTAGTACCGCCTGATGCATGGCACACGCAGATGAATGTGCTTCTTCCATAATGCTCCTCGCCCCGCCATACTGCACACATTCTCTCAGTCTCTTTCATCATCATACCGCCATCTCACTTTGAAATCCTACTTCTTTCCTTTTTCATCTCTCTTCCTGTTTAATCATATGTGGATCCCGGCGACCACCCTCTCGTTAGAATCCGATCCACTAAGAGCGGTCTAACATAAAATGTGGCTAATAAGGCCCTTAATCCTCAACTCCAATATCACCCTAAAGCTCTTGGGATCCACCAACAAAGGGAAGATAACCTCTGAGCCTTTCACGTGGAGACAAAGAACTCTCCGGTCACATTTAAGGCATCCGCTACGACATTATCTTTTCCCCGGATGGTACTCGATAGTACAAATGTAGTCCTTAATCAACTCAAGCCATCTTCTTTGCCTCGGGTTTAACTCTTTTTGGGTGAAAATATATTGAAGAATTTTATGATCTGTAAAGATCCTACAAGGAACACCATATAAGTAATGTCTCCATATTTTTAGAGCAAACACAACTGCTGCTAGCTCTAAATCGTGTGTCGGGTAATTCTCCTCATGCTTCTTTAATTGTCTAGAGGCATATGCAATTACCCTATCATTCTGCATCAAAACACAACCAAGGCCTTGCTTGGAAGCATCACTATAAACCACAAACCCATCTCTCCCATTAGGCAGTGCAACCGGAGCCAAGTTAATCTATCCTTCAACTTTCAAAACTCACGCGCATCCACCCAATCATACTCGACATCTTTTCTTGTCGCCTTGGTCAGTCGCATCTTAGAGAACCCTTAACAAACTTCCTGTATCACCTCGCTAAACCAAGGAAACTTCGACCTCCTCGACACATCTCTTCGTGGTTTCCCAATTTACTACGCCTTCTATTTTCCGGGATCCACTACCCCTCTCTACCGAAATTACATGACCCAGAATGCCACCCCGTCGAGCCAAAACCGACACTTGCTCAACTTGGCATACAACCTGCCTCCCCTTGTGTGGTCCGCAACACAACTCGTGTGCTTTGGAATGTTCCTCCTAACTACTTGAATACACTAAGATATCATCGAGCAAGACTATGACCGAACCCGTCCAAACACGACTGAATACCTTGCCCATCAAATCCATAAACGCCGCTGGAGAATTAGTCAAGCCAAACGGAATCACCAAAAACTCATAATGCCCGTGAATGCAGTACGAATGCAGCCCAGTACATCACTCTCCCCGCACCTCAACTGATGATACCTCGAATCTCAAGTCTATCTGTAGTATACTCGAGATCCTCGAGCTGGATCAAATAATTACTCCATCCTCGGGAGTGGATATCGACATGATTATAACTTTGCTTAATTGCCTCAGAATCTATACACAACCGCAAACTCCCATCTTTCTTTTTCACGAAGAGAACTGGAGCTCCCCACGGGATATACTCATCGAATGAATCCTTGCATCGAACAATTCCTTCAATCGAGCCTTAAGCTCCTCAACTCGGCAGAGCCATCCTATAATGAGGAATGGAAATGGGCTCAGTCCCTGGGATCAAATCAATGGTGAACTCCACTCTCTTTCCTGAGGTGTCGCAATCTCATCCTGAATACATCCGAACTCTCTAACAACTAATCTCATCCATCCTAGTCCCTCCTGCTTTCCACTACATAAGCTAGATAACTCGACATCCTTTATGCAAGATTCTCTCGGTTGTCATATGAGGATCATACTGAGGACACCCTCTCACGTATTCCTCCGAACTTTACCTCCAATTTCTCCGCCTATGCAACTTACTTCCTTTTATGGGTCAATCTAATGTGGCTCTATGGCGAGATAGCTAATCCATGCCAAGAACAAACTCATATTCAAAGCAGATCCGGCTGGAACTCCCCGCCCCCAATCGAACTCTACTCCGTCTCCGACTACCTGGAGCCATGGTGCAACTGGATCTCCAAATGGAAGTGGAAACTCTAATGGTCGTGGTCTCTATCCTGAAGCCGATCTAAGAATTGCTTCGATGCAATGAATGCGTAGTCTTAGGTCCACTAATGTATATGCATCATGATCATGATAGAAATAATACCAAAGGACTGGCCATCCGAGCCGCATCCGCATCTCACGAGTCACAAAGATACTCCGGGTCCCGAGCTGGCCTCTGGTCTGTATCCCCTCAAGCACTACCGCCTCTCTACCACGGCCACCTCTACCAAATACCGTGGCCGTCCCTCTCGTCGGGAAACCTCTCCCCGAAGACTCGAGCGCTCATCTCCGTGTCAAGAGCTAGCCGGCTACCGATGTCTCTACACCAACTACCGAGGGCACTTCACGAAACGCCTTCCCGGCTACAAGTGGAAACACCTCAGACAATCTCCACACTCCCCATGGTGTCACTTCTAACACATATGACAAACGGGAGGAATACTCGGTGCCACTGCTAGCAACCGGGGCCTCACCGATCCCCGACGAGATAGCCTCGACCTGCACCCGGCCTCATAACTCCTGCACCCTTGCTTCTTTCTCTGGCCGATTGTCCGTAGCTTCCGCTGGGAAGTGCCTGTGCACTCCTCTTACTTTCCCGCCATCGATACATGGTCAGAAGGCTTTGCTCAACCTCGCAGTGGCCCCAACTAAGTCCCTCCCAAATCTATTCTGGAGGAACCACCGATAAATGCACTCTAATCGCGCCAGAGCCCCGATAAAACTTGGTGACTTCAGACTTCATCCGCCTCGTATATGTGGAACCAATCTAACTAATTCCGAGAACTTTTTCATATTCTCGACACTCGATATGTTCTTCCGTTTCAATTTGAAGAACCTCAATTTTTGAATCCTTATGACTTTGAGGAAAGAACCTATCAGTGAATTCTTGCTAGAATTGGTCCTGCTGATATGCCATCAGATATCTCCTCTCTACGGCATCCCACCGCCTCTTAGCCATGTCTTCCATCGTAAACCTGAAAACAAGACTCGCTTCATCCGTGCAAACTTCATAACCCGTAAACCTTATTTACTCCGGGTTCAGCCTACAACTGTGCTGCTTCCTCGGATCGCACGCCGTCATATGGCTTGTCGCCCACCTTCGTGATTTCCCCTCTCTATCGACCTCCCTGCTCTTCCATAACCTCTCTTAGGTCATGGGTGTAGGTCGCGACGCCGACGGGGTCGCTATGGCTACGATTCCGGTGCAATCCGGTACACCCGCCTACCGCAACAATCCCGCACTTGAGCTCCCTCCGTGGCCTAGATGGTCCAAATACCACCGCTTGAG
Source organism: Tetrastigma voinierianum (assembly GCA_016808115.1). NCBI lineage: Eukaryota > Viridiplantae > Streptophyta > Magnoliopsida > Vitales > Vitaceae > Tetrastigma > Tetrastigma voinierianum. Next base: position 162,655 of record JAEQBH010005110.1, on the reverse strand, counting down.
GCTGATTCATAGAGGCTAAGAGTGGAACCTACTACGTGCTCATCCCTCCTGCACCGCAGACGCCTAAACCTCCAGAATGACTCCTCCCAGACCGACCCCACGTCCTCTTCCCGACATATGTCAGATTTACCAAAAATATCAAATGTTTAATACTTTGACTCACTTGATATGTATGTACTTTGAATTTGAAATTGCATGGTTGCCAATACTTATGCTCTAATACCACCTTGCGTGGTATCATCTCTCCAAGTCCTGTTATCAGATCAACCCGCTCCGATATCACCTGACACACCCCCCACCCCCACCGGCCAAGGGGGTGTGTCGGCATCTACTGAATCTCCTAGCCAAGCACTTCAACGACCAGAAATTCCTCGCGGAACTTAAGCCAGACATTTGCTTAAACCTCGTATAAAAATTTTTCTTTCTTCCAACTTAGATTCAGTAAAATCCGTCATGTAAACTTAGGCAAAGACGACTACTACATATAAGGACATATTCCAAATCCTATATACACAAATTTACACTTTCCTAATATGGCAACCAGCAACCCAACACATTTTCACAATACTATACTATGTACATACATATGTTCCATTATACATATTCAAAGTCTTTTCCTTACATAATATTCTTAATAACAACACTTGTACAATGTCGAGAATCAATCTCGTCTAAAGATCCTAGGGAGTGCCTCGTACTGAAAATAGTTTTTAAAACACAAAAATGGCTAAACGAGAGTGTATGCTTTATAAAATGTTTTGCTTTTTTAAAACATCTCAAAATCAGAAACTTTTCTTTTTGGCAATTATTTTCTAGAAGTCTTGCTTGCTTGCTTTCTAAAACTTTCAGATTCGCTTAAAATTTTATAAAATTTTAATACTTGCTTGTTTTTGCTTTTGCTTTTCTTTAAAAAGCTTATAAAATCCTCTCAATTCTCTCTTGCTTGCTTGTTTACCTTTTTGCTTGCTTTAAAAGTTTATAATACTTTATAAACCTCTTTGCTTTAAAAATGTATAAAACATTTCAAATCTCGGGCTTTAAAAAGTTTCTAAAACTTTTTATAAATACTGAGCCTGTGCTCAACCGCATGCTTGAAAAATAAAACGGAGCCTGGGCTCGACCGTTTGCTTTAAAATCACCACGGGAGCCCGCTCAATCGAGATCGCTTGAAAATGTAAACCTGAGCCCGTGGCTCAACCATTTGCTTTTAAATCTCTACTTAAGCTCAAGTCGTGCAATCGTGCTGGTCGATTTTTCAAAACCGAATGATCATGCTTATAAATCATCAACCACCGAGGCCTATACTTGTCATTATTGCACTTAGTGAACATGGGAGCTCGCATCACCGTGCCTAAGTGGAAGGACTCGGGTCCGCATCACCTAGGTGGAAGGGCCTCGCACACTTTTACCCACCTTTCCTGCAAATATGGTGAATCGACTCAGGTCGCCATCACCATAATTTGGTTAGAGCTCTTAACCTTATATATACTCATGTACGCTACTCAGCCTCCCTTTTAAATGTCATGATGGTCTAAGTTTCTGTCGTAATTAGGCAAAACTAAAATGCATGTATGAGGATCCTAACACCATCGTGCACGCATTTTAATACCTTTCTTTACCCGCTGCTATTACAGTAACTGTGGATTTTAGTTATGCATGTTTTCATAAATATTCTCTTTACTTGCTTGCTCTTTGAAAAATGGTTTACAATTCAAAACCATTTACTTGCTTGCTCTTTGATAAATGGTTTACAATTCAAAACCATTTGCTTACTTGCTTGCTTGCTTGAAAAATGGTTTAATAATTCAAAACCATTTAATACCAGTGTAAAACAGTTTATAATAATAATACACTAGTATTTGAGAAAAAGACATTGTAATCACCTTTCTACTTATTAAACTTGAGCACGATTCCAATAATTTTCCCCGCCTTGCTTTTAGTCTACACACTCAAACGAATACTCAAGACTCAGATTAATCGCTCTAAGTATAACGTGAAACTTAACGCATTTCTGGGGCTTAGTCACACTCGACCTAATATCGTCTGGGAGAAGAGAAGCTTTCGCAGAGGCGGCTTACAGATGCTACGCTATCGAGCTCTACTTTATTCAACCTCTCTTAATCATTTAATAAGGTTCCCACGCTAACGGTGTAAGAATTTAAGCTTAATTATACAAAAATACAACATTCTGGCATTTGCACACCTGCACTTGCAGACACTGACTTGTAAATTTACTGTGTCGTATTCATTGGGTACCTAAGACAGCCCCGCACCCGTATCGTACGCTTGCTTCAGCCGGGGTGTACTCAAGATAACCCCAGACTCAGACTCTAAGACATCCCTGAATTTTGGCCCATAAACGTTTCTTTTTGCCACTTTTGCTACCAATTCTCTTCATACAACTTCCCCATTCCTTAATACTTCAAAAATCATCATGGAAATCATCCAAAACACTCCATAACACTCAATCGGGTGATTTGGAACTTCATACCACAAAACCCTAGGTGAAAATCTTATGAATTCAACCAGTTATCCACCACCCTTCTAAAAACCATACAAATATGATGATTCCATGTTTATTTTACACCAATTGGGGTTTTACCCTCATAACCTCAACAAACCAAGGGTTTATGTGATCTTTCCACAAAACCCTAAACCAAAGGAGCAACTAATCTCCATACCAAACCTTAGGAATCCAAATACCCATGATTACAAAATGAAAACATACCTTGGTTTGGTTTTCTTCTCCTTCTCCTTCTTCTTCCTCTTCTTCCTCTTCCTTTCTCCTATCTTCTCCTCTCTCACGTTTTGCCCTAGCCTTTTGAGAACAAAAAAAATGAGTTTGGCTTTTGTCTCCCCTCTTTTATATGCCAAACTTTGCCTTAATTATAAGTGGGTCCTTAATCTCTCAAAAATTGCACATCACCTCTTGTTATTTCTATTATGGCCCATCTCTACTCATTTAATGATTTTCATATCCTTTTTGTGAATTACAATTTAACCCTTGTTTTATTACAACATTCTGGGTTCCATAATTTATCACTTCCCAATTTAGTCTCCAAAATACTACAATGTGACACTTGGTACTCTTATACTCACTCTACGCTATATCGCACTTACACTCTCTGACTCGGCTGCCATATAAACCCTCTTTCATTTATAGAAATATCTATTGGACGAGTTCTTCTCATTAAGTGCGTGTACTTTTGTGAACCTCCCTCGTGTTATTGTTTCTTTATGTTAGATTATATGTATATGGCAATTGTATATTTTCCTTTTTAAGTTTTGTATAGCTTAGCTTATATAAGTCTTCGCCTTGTACCTGTAATATACTTTTTCCAATATATAAAGACTCAAGTCTTTCTTTATGGTATTAGAACAAGTTCTCTAATTTTTTTTTTTATTTCTCTTTCGTTGCTCTCACGGTCTAGGCATTACCACCACCTTATAACTCTTTTTATTTTTTATGAACACCATTGTTTACTTTATTTCTACTTCGCAGTTTCCAAAACCGGGGTTGTGCCATCTCGGGAGGTAGATCATGTCGAGATGATCATGCCTGCAACGCCAGTTAGCCGAAACATCCCACACGCCAACATGTGTCACCGGTCCCCAATTTTTCCACGTACGCCCGCTCCTGCAGCTGCCTCGATCCACGCCACGTGAATTTCAAGTGTCTTCAACCTGTAGGGCTTACATCAACGCCAAGCCCAACCCACTACCCGCGCCCGTTGATTGTTGACCGTTGACCGTTGACTGTTGACTATTGATCGTTGACTATTGACTATTGACCGTTGACCATTGACCAAAAATTTGACCATGGTTCTTACTACTCCAACCACTGTTCCACAGACTACTACTCCTATTTTTTTCCTCTACAAGTTCATCTACCCATGTTTCCAAAGGCAAAGGGACTAATGTCTAACGACATAACAATAAGAAGCCTCTTCTTATCTGCAATTTCTGTAAGAACAAAGGTCATTTAATTGAAGTCATTATAATCGCCGTGATTCTTCGTAACACCGTTGCCTTGACTCGCCCGACCATCAACCGGTGGAATCTCATTCCAAGTCTGGTCCTACCTCATCTCTCTCTATGGCAGATCTATAGGATATGGTGAATCAAGTTCATCTTCCATCTTCCAGTGCATCCAACACTGCCTTTCTACGATATCTGGTACTTCTCCAACATGGCTTCTTGATTCTGCTTGCTGCAATCATATGACTTTTTCTCTTGTTGTTTTCTCTTCACACACTTCCACTTCTCTCCCTACTATATATACTACAAATGGTTCTCCTATGCATATCTCTCATCTTGGTAATGTCTCTACACCAGCCTTGTTTGTTTCCAATGTTGCATCGATTCTTAACTCACTCATAATCTTCTATCCTATCAAGTAATCCCACCGAACTCGGGGTTTTGTTTTTAACCTTTTCTTCTATCGGGTGTGGTTAAAAGTATGATTCTCGCATGGGATAGACTGTCAGATCACCCGTGAAGGTCGTATACGCTTATTTATCTTTCTTTATCTACCATCCTCTCGTCTCTCTGCTTCTGCTGTCTAAGGACAAAGCACCTCTTTTCTTGCTTTATGGCATTCTCGCCTTTGTTAGGCATCTATCTCTAGGGTTAAACAACTAGTTTCTTGAGGTTTGTTAGGTTCAATTCAAACAAGAGTTTTGATTGTATGCCTTATCAATTTGGCAAACAAACTGCTTTATCATTTAATAACAATGTTTCTTATGCTCTCTCTCCTTTTGATCTTATTCATTCTAATGTATAAATCCTTCTCCCATTACTACTCAAGGTGGGTCACGTTATTTTTGTGGATGATTTTTCCTTATATACTTGGATTTATCTCTTCAAAATCAAGCATGAACTTTATCAAATATATCTCGACTTACTAAAAATGATTGAAACACGCTTAAACCTATCAAAGTTTTCAGATCTGACAATGCCCAAGAATATAAAGCCCATGAATTTACTTCTATTCTACATCAATATGGTATTGTTCCTCATTCCTCTTGTGTTGGCACTTCTCAGCAAAATGGCAAGGTTGAGCGCAAACTTCGTCATATTCTTGATGTTGTTCGTGCTACTACTATTGCCGCTTTTACTCATTCTTAGTTTTGGTGGAAAGTTGGTCTTATTTCCGTTTACACCATCAATCGGTGTCCTTCTCCCATTGTTCAGAATCAAACTCCTTATGATATGTTGTTAGGTTCTTCTCCCTCCTATGACTTACTTCTGTAGTTCGATGTGTCTCGTTGTTTTCTTCAAGATCATGAAAGAAACAAACTTCAGTCTCGTTCTCCTTTGTGTTGTTTTCTTAGGTATGGAATTGGTAAAAAAGGTTATAGGTGTTATGATCCCATTAGCAAACGTCTTCATCTTTCTCGGCATGTGGTCTTTTGGGAACACAAAATGTTTTACCAACTACCTCATGTTCCTGTTTCACTTATTTCCTCTATCAATCCTCTCCCTAACCTTTTTCCTGAGGAGTCTCCCACTTCAATATCTGAGCATCCCCCCTTGGTATCTAAGTTTCCCCCTTCAATTTATGATGTCCCTTCTCATGCATCTAATGAGCCTCCCACACCGATCATTGATGTGCCCACTGATAATGCTCCAACTGTGGATCCTGCCGATCCTTCTGACTCTCATGCACTTCGTCGTTCCCATCGGGTAACTACTCTTCCTTCTCATCTTTGTGACTTCCATTGCTTTTCTGTTCTTGCTTCTCTCTAGGAACCTCAGACTTTTCGTGAGGCTTCCTCTAACCCTTTATGGCAGCAAGCTATGAAAGAAGAGTCGGATGCACTACATAAGACTGGAACATTGATCCGCCGACTTTCTGCACCGCTTATCTAAGAGTAAACGGGTTTATAAGATCAAGTCTCGATCGGATGACACTGTTGATTGCTACAAAGCTCGCCTTGTTGCCAAGGGTTTTACTCAAGAGTATAGGATTGATTATGAGGAGACTTTTGCTCCAGTGGCTCGACTTTCTTCTGTCATGACTCTTATTGCCATTTCTACGGCTCGCAAATGGCCGCTCTTTCATATGGATGTCAAAATGTTTTAATGGTGAACTCAAAGGAAGTCTATATGAAGCCTTCTCCCGTTATTCTCACTCCTCCGGTTCCCCTCATAGAGTATGTCGACTACGGCGGGCACTCTATGGTCTTAAATAAGCTCCTCGAGCATGGTTTGCAAAGTTCAATTCTACTATCTCTCAGCATGGTTTTTCAAGCAGTTCTTTTAATATAGCTCTTTTTCTGAGACGGTCTGATCATGGTATTACTATTCTATTCTTGTATGTCAATGGTATGATTATTACAGGTGATGATATGAGGGTATTCATGATCAAAATCACTTTCTTGGTTATCAATTTGAAATGAAAGATCTCGGTCCTCTTAATTACTTTCTTAGTCTAGAAGTTTCTTCTTCTATAGATGGTTATTATCTTACTCGGACCACGTATACTTTCGATCTGATTTCTCGAGCCACTATCATTGATAGCAAGATAGTCGACAAACCTATTGAGTATAATTGTCGCCTCAATTCTCAAGATGGCGAATCACTATATGATGTTAGTCTCTACAAACAACTTGTTGGGAATCTAATCTATCTCACTATTACTCGCCCTGATATTTGTAACGCCTTGAAAATATCCTAACAGTTTTATAATATGTTCAGGGTGTAAAATAAATAAAATTATATTTTTTCGACGTTTAAATGACTAAATGAAAAATGATAAAAATCCAAAAATTTTATAGGAACCAAATAAATTTAGTAAAAATGTCAAATGGAGACCCAAGGGTCCTAAATGAGGAGTGTAATGTTAAAAATGTGAATAAAATGAAATGAAATAGAAATGAAAGTGAAGTGAAGTGTTAAAATGGCAAAAACAAGAAATAGGAATTAATGGAGTAGTCAAACATGGCCTTAGCCATGTAATGGGATTAAAGACCAATTTTGGTCTTAGAAAGCCATTTTCACATTTGGGCATTTCCATTTTGAGAGAGAAAGAGAGAACTAGGGCTTGTGGAGAAAGGAGATTGGTGATTTTTCTCCAAGTAACCAAGAGTTTAAGAGATCAAGAGGAAGAAGGATGCTTGGTATTGAAGAATCCAAAGATTAAAGGTATGGAAACCAAACCCTAACTTTTCTTTCTTGTGTCATTGATGAAAACCCCAAAATTTTTGGATGAAAGTGTTTTAGACATTATGTAAACAAGTTTTGGGGTTGCTATAAGTTGTGTTTGGTTGTTTTGATTGGTTTTGATTTGGTTTTGAGAAATTTTTGTATAAAGGAATTGTGAGGTTTCAAAGGAGCACACAATTCTTTCCAAAAACCCTCGTTTTGTTTTAGCTATAGGTTGCTATAATCATCCAAATAGAATGATTCCAATTGGTAAATAACCATAAGATCTAGAGCTACAAATGTATAGAAGGGACTAGGAGCAAATTGTAATTTTTAAGGCTCCCGAATATGGGTTTAAAGGTGAATTTCGGGTAGCTCAAGGGTATGCTCTGTTTTTTGTGTAGTGATGGTGTTTTAGCCATAAGTTGAGTTTCACTCATCCAAATTTAGTGATTCAAAATTATGGGTAAATTAGACTTCTAGAAGAATAATTTACTTGAAGGAAGTGTATGTAATTTGTAACCCCAAAGTGCCCAGAAATCTGTCAAAGTGGAGCTATGTGCATATTATGTTTTGAAAATTAGAGTTGTCTAGATGTAAAATGCACTAACTTGAGTTTTGATGATCCAAATTGATGATTCCAATTGAGAAGAAACCTTAGAACCATAGCTTCAAAGAGTGTAGGAACCATTAACAATTTATGAGTTAAGACCCTAGAAATCGAAAATAACAAGAGGGGTGATCCAGTTGAGTTGGGCCTATTTGAACTAGTTTTGGCATTAAAATGCCGTGAATTTGAGTTTGGGGTGATTCAAAATGAGATGATTCCAATTCACTGCTTAAAATATACTCATAGGGCTATAATTTTATTTAAGGAAGCATGAGCAAATATGGTCTATGTGTCCCCATAAAATTTTTTCAAGTGATGCTTATTGGGTAGACATCAACTCTAACCAAAATCCTAGAATGCATATTAACCCATTTTTTTCTTTCGGGGCTGTTTCTTAATCGTGACATATTTGTGATGACAGTGGGTCGGTAACCAGAACCACCCAAGAATGGGATTCAAGGATAGGAATCAAGAGCGACAACTCCTTACTCTCTTTGTTTCCATTTTGTAGTTTGTTCTCCACTCAATCTCTTCTAATTTCAAGTAATTTCAAGTCTTATGATCATTATTCTATTATTGAAATGATTTTCAATAAACTGCATATTAAAGTGTTTTAATTGATTTGAGGCAAATAATTGTGAAATGATTTGCATATGAAAAGTTGCATGAGTGTTGAAAAATGAATTATTTGTATAAAGATGTATATACTATATTGTATTTTGCTATGAATGATTTGAATGCCCTTAATAGAATGTTAACCGTTAAAATTCGAGTTAATGATAGATTGGTATACCAATAAGGGTCAAATTAGCAGTACTACGTTGAATGTAATGAAGTGTCACTCCAATCCAGAGCCTCAAATGGAACAAGATTCGTAGTTGTTCACAAATCGATTTTTCATAACCGCAGCCCCAAACAAACCCGTACTATGTTATAAAAACCGCTTTTGTTCGACCTATAGCTCAGCCGGAACCGCATTCTGGATTCATTATCCTATGCACCGAAAGCTAGGTTAAATTCGACAAAGGCAAATGATAATAAGATTCGAAAATTGCATGATTTGTGATTTCACCGATTTAGTGCATATGAAATTGCATAACTTGAAATGACCACTGAATTGTAATTGAATGTAAATGAAATGAATATATATATATATATATATATATATATATATTGTAATGCATTGGTCATTGGGAAAAATATACAAAAACATCAGATTATAAACACGCATGAATTGATTTAAACTAAATGAAGAGAATTGTATGTAACCACCGAAAGCATGAAAATGTTTAGCGCGTTGTTTTGGCTATCGCCAGGTATCGAAAGAACAGTAATGGTGACAAAGATCTGCAGATTTGTAGTCAACGCTAAAACTTCGCTGTGTCGAAGTAAAGATCCGACCATGCATTCATGAAATGAATTTGACCATTTTGTATAAACTCTGATTTTATTTTGTAAATATTTTTGTATTAAAAACTCTGATATATTTTGTAAATGATCTGATTGAAAATGATATATAATGTCAAATTGTACCAATATGTGATTTATCCCAAAATGATGGGCCTATCACAAATATTTTGATGCATATTATTATATATTCTATAGTATACGAAAAAAAAAAATATGTATTTGTATTCGTATCAGTAGCTCTAAACTTTTCAAGCTTTAACTTCTAAACTCAAAATGGTTTATCTTAAACCACCATGAGTTTGAGGGGGATGTTAGATTATATGTATATGGCAATTGTATATTTTCCTTTTTAAGTTTTGTGTAGCTTAGCTTATAGAAGTCTTCGCCTTATACCTATAATATACTTTTTCCAATATACAAATACTTAAGTCTTTCTTCAATGCGCGCTCTGTTTGAAACTCGAAAAACATTAGGAAAAGAAAGAAAAAATAGCAAAATATATATGATTTTCTCATATATGATTTAATCGTGAAAAATATAAAAGAAAATAAAATATAATCAAAATTTTATATATTTTTACATTTTTTAGTCCTTATATAATAATGAGAAACAAATAAAATATGAAGGATCCCGACCCAGATTAACCTCATGAACCCGAGGGGACCTCCCGGCACTCCAATGGATATAGAAACTTTTCCTCAAAACAATCAAATAAAATCCATAGAGCAAACCTCTTTACAATCCTTAACATATCTTAGAAAATAATGCGAAGCGAAGTGGTAAAATTTTTTTTTTTTTTTTTTTTTTTTTATCTTTTCTTTTCAAACACTTAGATTTTTCAGAAAAATCGGTCAGAGTTTCCTCTGCTTTTCGGACTTTCCCAAATTTACAAAAAACCCGCGAAACATTTAAAAAACACTTAATCTTTCAATTTCAACTTCCATTTTAGACTCATCCACAACCCAATTAGGCACACAACTCAATCAAGCAAAAATATATACACATATTTATTTACTTCAATCATCAAAACATTCAAAACTTCTTCAATTCCATGTACGCTTATAAAAGGATCGCTTGAGCCGGACTAAGCCGACCGCCACGCATTCGCCCATCGAGGATCAAAGCCCACGTAGTTCCTTTTCAAAATATATACATATATACATATATACATGACAAAGTATTCAACATATCCAATATGCAAAATATTTATACAATGCAGTCACAGACGTTGTCTCCTCGATGGCTCGACTCACTGTGCAGGAGGGTACTTTACCCCACGCGACCTCGCTCCTCAGTCCCGAAATGTTTTTTGAAACATACGGAAAGAGGAGTTAAAGGAGCTCATGAGGTACATTTTCATTTAGACAACATTTTCAAGATATATCAAAAGAATAAATACTTATATAATTAAAACCAATTTATGCTTTAAACTTTCTTTCTAATGTGGAACCCAAGGAGGTAAACACACCGAATAGCTTCCTGGGCATCGACTCTGAGGGGATGTGGGCCTCAATTCAACATAACCACTACGCTGCGAGAAACTCACGCCTCGTGATAGTGGTTCCAATCATAGCACCTTTATCACGGTAAGGATATTATGCTAAAAATCTATTTCCCCTCCCTCGCCAAGAACTCATAACTATTCCCTCTAAATCCTTACACGTTTAAGGTACCGGCAATATTATCAAACACATATCACAGGGTTAAGGTAAACTTATCAAATGAAATTATTTCTTCAAAATACATTTATAAATCCATTTAAATCCTTTACTTTATCATTAAAACACATATGCATTCTTTACACATTTTTAAACTTTCATAATGTCTTAACATATGCATACATATTTAATATACATATATAAACATTTACATTAAACTTTTCATTTTAACATTAAAAATCTTCACTTTTAAACTCAATTTTCAAAATCAGCTTTACACTCTCACCTCTTTTGTTTCCCGAAACTCGAGCACAACTCCACTACTTTCCGCCTCGCTTAAATTTCACACTCAACTCAACACAAGAACGTATTAATCGTCACAGATAGCGTAAAACTTAACGCACTTCACATCCAAGTCACTTTAGGTCACAACATTCATATAAAGCCAAATTAACAATTTACCCTTGAGCACTAAAAAGCCCTTAACAAAAAACCACTCATTTTGACAACCTTTTTCCAACAATACTCTATGGACTTTATTACCCAAAAATTATTCAAAAGGTCTTCAAAATTTATGAAACTCAACATATCAGTCCTTTATATATCCAATGACATCTCTTTAAATTTTCAATTTAAAATTCCTTCTCTAAGACCCTCAACCACATAACACAAGCTGAATACATTAGCTTTGACAACTCTGTTAATCACTGAATCACCTACTGTTATCTACTTCGATCTTAACTCCATAATTTGGAAAATTTTTCTTCACTCATTTGAAGCTATGGTTCAAGGCTTTTCCAATTGGAATCACCAATTGGATCACCAAAACTCAAGTTATTGTATTTTATATCTAGATTACTCAAATTGACAGAACAGAATCTCCACATAGCTCCACTTGGAAAATTTTCTGGGCACTTTGGGGCTACAATTTGCTTGCACTTCCTTCAGATAACTTATTCTCCTATAAGTCTATTTTACCCAGAATTTTGAATCACTCAATTTGATGTGAGGCAACTCCACTTATGACCAAAACACTACAAATCCACATCTCAAAACAGAGTGATAACTCATGGTCACACGAGCCTCACCTTTCAGTCCATGGCTTTGGGAGCTCAGAGCTACAATTTGCTCTGGTCTCTTTTTTATACATTTGTAGCCCTTATCTCTTATGGTTCTTACTAATTGGAATCAATTGATTCGGATGATTATAACTTAATCTATATCCAAACAAAACAGGGGTTTTTACAAAATTTTGACAGCATTCTTTAAAACTAACATATCTTGCCAACTATTCCATAAATACCTCAAACCACATGAAATCTAACTCAAAACAACTCCACAACACTTGAATTGGTGATTTAGAAATTCATACCACAAAGCCCTAGGTGAAAATCTAAGAACTCATATGAATTTAACTCAAGGTCCACCAATTCTATATAAAACCATATAATTATGGATATGATTCCACATTATTTTACAATCATTCGTTTTAATTCCTCATAACTCAAGAATTTCTAAGGTTAATGTGATTTCTCCACAAAACCATAGACCAAAGGAGCACTAATCTCCATACCAAACCTTAGGAAATCCAAATACCCATGATTACAAAATGAAAACATACCTTTGGCTGCGCTTTTTCTCTCTACTTCTTCCTCTCTTCCTCCTCTTCTTCTGCTCTCTCTTCTCCTTCTCCTACTGGTTTGTCTCTAGTTATGGAGACCAAAATGTGAAATTTTGTTTGTCTCCTCTCTTCTATAATATTAACTTTGCTTGAATTACCATTAAGTCCCTCAAGCACTTTTAATATTACACTAATTTTTGTTTTTACTATTATTGCACTCCATCTCTTACTTCTTGATTTTCGACTCTTTCATATCTACAAGAATTACAATTTAAATTCTCAAACACTTGAGCACGAATCAACTTATTTTACTGTTTCTGCATACTATCTTCTCAAATTATGCCATTTATATCCTTTTGAATTTACTCACTTTACCTTGGCACTAGTACCTCAATTCCTGTTCCATAAATTATGATTTCCACACTCCTCTCCATAATACCACAAATAATGACACACTTTGCGCTTCTGCACGCTCTACAATTGCATATACCGTACACTCTCTCTGAATCTTGCTATAAAATAAGTCAGACAAACATATAAAATTAATTTATTATCTTTAAATCAATTTTTTATTCTTCAAGTTTCAAACATATCCTTGGTGTGTCTTGTCTGGCATTACGTGTCTTGTATGCTATTCTCCATTTGTATTACACTATTGTTTTTTCCAATTGTTGTAGTATTTAAAGAGAAAAAGGAGTTTGTTTCAAAATGACATTTTTATAAAAAAACAATATTCATTTTAGACAACTTTTATAACTTTTGTTCAAAATAACCTCCTTACGATGCTTAGAGTTATTTATTTTTTAAATTTAATTTGGGATTCGTAGCTTTGACTTAATGCCACTTTAAAACGAAACTTCGCTTTAATCATATTTTTAGTTTAAAATAAAACCGTAATTTCTGAATTTGGGCTTTAGTTTAAATGAAATCAATTTCTTATTGTAACTTTAATGTTAAAAATGAAGTTGTTGTTTCTAACAACGCTTCTAACTTGTATATTAAAATTTAAATAAAAATCTTGAATATCTTTTTTACGTTGCATAAGAGGGTTATATTGAACCGTAGTTTCAAAAAATGGCCTAAAATCAATATTTTAGAAAAATAAATAAATCTCGGAGTGGAGTAGTGTGGCATTTGTCATTTAAACTTATTCTTTTTGTTGAAGGGTAAGAAATAATAGTTTAGGGCCCGCTGGTCGGACCGTCACCATTCTAGTCTGATTTGCCATATGGGGTTTGAACCGATAGCAAACCTAGTAAATCAACGATAAGATCAATGAATTGAATAAATCGATAGGTTTTCAACAAACCAAATGGTTCACATATGTTTGTCTAAATATAAAACGACATCGTTTTAATATATTTGGCATCTAAATGACACCGTTTTACTATGTTGCTGCTCCAATCTCCAATTTGAATTCGAAATTTTAGGTTTCTGATTTTAATTTTGTAACTAAATTCATAAGTTTAAATTAAATTTTAAAATTCTTTTTCAAAATAAATAAGTTTTAAAATTACTATTTTTTAGCAAATTAATTTTATTGAGAAATGATTTGTTATTTAATTATTTAATTAAATGTAAAAACTAAATTCGTTTCATTTTAATCTTAAATTGATTAAAAATTTTCATTTCAAAAATTGGTTAAAACTTAAAACTGGAAATTAATTGAACATCGTCCATTTATGATTCTAATAAATTTATAATTTTAAAATAAGTTTTAAATTTCACATCATTAATATATTTCTTATATTATATTAAAGATATGATATATGATGATTATATAAGGAAAGGTTTTGTGAAATTTTTGGGAATATTCTTAAAATTTTAATATAATATTTTTTTTTTTTTGTTCACTAGATAGCTCAGTTAGTAGCATGGATAAATATTTTCTATATGAGAGGTAATCCACATCATGTTGGCAACTGAAAGTGAGTTGTCAAAAAAATCGTCAATATTTCGACGAGATACCGAAACAAAACGATATTTGGACGAAATATAAAAAAATCAGCAAAATTGATGATTTTTTTCCCATTTTTTTGTGAAAAAATAGCCAGATCAATGCCCTTAAATTTTGCTTTAAATATTGTCTTAAAGATTGTATTAAATTTTGCCAAGATTAACAATCCTCATATTGCCTTAAATTTTGGATTAAATTTTTCCTCAAACTAACAATCATCATATTTTTTTTATCTTAAACTTTAATAATATCTTTAAAATATATTTTAATATATAGATTATCATTATATTTTCTTCTAATTTTATATTATCAGTAATTATTTATAATATATGAATATTAAAATAAAAACTTCATTTATATCCTAAATAAATATTTTAATGTGCAATATATCACAAATTATTTTATATTATTGAATGCATTTAATTGACTAAATTGTGATTTAGTATTAAAATATATCTCATTTATCCTATCTTAAAAAAATTATTATAATTTCACTGTTACTCTTTATGTTTATCCATTTACTTTTGTTTAATTTTTGTATATTATTGAAATATAAAAAATATGAATTTTTTTTTAAAAGTTGCTTAAATATATAATAATAATAATAAGATTATGCTATTTACTAATGTTAAAATTAATTTAATAAAATATATTATCAAGAGGTTTTTTAATAATTTAATTTAATAACAAATTTTGTATATTTAAAAAATTGTCCTGTCCAAGTTGAACTAATTTAAACTATATTATTTATAAGGTATATATATATATATACTCAATTATTTATTGTATTTATAGATAAAAAACCAAAGTATTAATATATAGATTATATCATAAAAGGTTTAATGTTAACTGTATGCCTTTACTTATTTTAACAAATCTAACTTGTTAAACTTTTTTTAATGATTTTTAAATGAATGTGATATTTTTTGAGTTATTCACATAAAATATCTCACCCACATTTCAACGCATATTCAATGATATCCAAATCCAAGTACTCAATATATTTAGACACTGAAGATTTTGATCACTGGTTAAGAGAAATATAATGAAAAAGACAGAACACAACATGGAGGGTCCTCTGCTCTGTTCTAAGTGACAGCTCTAAAGGTCAAAAAAACTTATTTTTATTTTAATATGAATAGAGAAGGATATATTCATGATGTCATCTGTCTGAACTAATGAGAGTGATTGAGAATCTTTACCCAATTTTATCAATTTATTTAAATCCAAACCAAAGCCTTGCTCACTTATTCCTCCTGACTAGATGGCCATTCAGTTGACTCAATCAGATACACATTATGCAAGATGTATCACACAGCAAAGCTTCCAACTGATAATACACCATTGTTGAGATGCAAACCAATCCCGGCCATGATTAATGACTCAGTGGATGTGTTGTTTAGGAATTTAATGAATTGTTAAACAACAATCAATTCGTAATTAACAACAATTTGTAATCAATGAATTCCAACTGCAGGCGCTATTATAATTAATGGATTGGCATGAGAGAATGATGAATGATAAACATATGAGAACTGGGTCTCATAGAGAATCATTTTTAATCTATTCCAATATATTAATCCAAAATAATATCAGAGGATTTTGATTTGACTTCTGATATGAGGAGGTTTGCCTAGGTGAACTGCAAACCATGTGCGCATGTAAGAGGGTGAAACAAATGGGCTTACAAAACCACAGAGATGATGATGAATACAACTAAAGGTAAAGATCCTAATTTCAATGAGACCTTGAGGTTGAAGGAGCTTTAGATCAAGATTGAACACAAGTTCTTTGAACATATCTCATACTTAATTATAGAAGGCATGAGGTAGAAAATAAGTAATCAAGATGATGAAAGACTTAGCCAGTGTCCAAGAGTTTGAGATTGTCAACCCCGTTTGTATGGAAAGGTAAGGGAAGATTTAAGAGGAATTACTTCATGATTGCCAAAATAATAGAACCCTTATGCGCTTCTTCCTTTGAGTGTTATACTTACAGATGGAGGCTGTCATCATTTAATTTATTGTTCTGTTTTCTTGAATGTCCAAACAAGGGCAATGAATGTAGGAGAAAGACATGATACAGAAGATATGTGCATGAATTAAATGAGATAATATTGGTGAGGAATATGAGCAGAAGAGGATACTTTGTGTGGTCCGGAAGCTCAAGACTTGGGACGGTGATGAGACTAACGCCTAGTTCTTTCGCACTAGGTGCACATAAAGGTTGCGTGATCATTATTATTAGATAGTGATAGAAGAAATTATTAATAAATGTAAAGTGTACAGGAGGCTGCCATTAAACTCACCCCAACCCATATACTATTGCGTGGATTAAAGAAGTTGGTGGTATTCGGGTGAATGAACGTTGTAAGGTGTCATTCTCTATTGGCAAGTATAATGACGAGGTTTATTGTGATGTGGTGGATATGGATGCTAGTTTATTTTAGTTTGAAAGCTCTTATAATATGATGTGGATGCTAAATACCATCACAATAAGAGTAACTTGTATCAATTAAAGAAAAGAGAAATAAAATATACACTAGTGTCTTTCTCACCAAATATAACCTGCCATATTAGTTGAGAAATGAACTTTCTAACCATTAAGTACGACCCACTCACCAGGCGCTTATGGGCGGAGACTAGAAGTGCATTTGATGGTCAGAAAGCAGAGGTGTAAAGGTAGATTATGAGGTCGATTCTGGTGGAGGTGTAGACTTTGTTAAAGCGGAGTTTGATAATACGATTCTGGCGATTTTACCTCGCAAAGATACCCCTATGAGTGTACACATACACCATATAGATGTGATTCCAAGTGCATCTCTTCCTAATTTGCCTCATTATATGATGAATCCTTAGGAGAATGAAATCTTAAGGGATAAGGTAGCAGAGTTGCTAAGCAAAGGGCATATTCAAGCTAACATGAGCTTATGTGCGGTTTCAACTTTGTTGACGCTTAAAAAAGATGGAAGTTGACAGATATTTGTTGACAGTAGGACAATCAACAAAATTACCATTGGATATAGATTTCCTATTCCAAGGTTGGATGATATGCCTGATCAAATGAGCAGAGTTTCATTGCTTAAGCAGAAGATTGACCGAGGAAAGTAGTTTATCATCAGATCTAAATCTGTCTAGGTGATGAGTGGAAGACAGCATTCAAGACAATGGATAGCCATAGCAAGACAAGAGGGGATGGACCATACCAAATTGTTAAGATCAATTAGTGTGGGGTAAAACCCCCGCGGCAGGTGTGGATACAGATATATGGGTAATTTTAAAATTTTGTCATTTGTAGGTTATTACAAATACTCTATTAAGCAACCTTAATTTTAATATAGCGAAGATGTGATGTAAACGCCATGCCCAACGTGGAACACATATTTTTAAGCTTTTGATTTCATCATTGATTGTTACAGGTTGGACAACATCAATCTTATTTTCTTCTCTCTCGGATGTGTATGAAGTGAATCATATTGCTATTGGAATAAGTCAACTTTATGACTCTAGATGGAGGCTTAGAATTATATAGGGAAGCCACACTTGCCATCAAAGCCCTTCGCACTCAATCTCTTTCTTTTCCTCGATTTACTTTCTCGCATTGCTCCTAAGAAAACAAGCATGAAAAAGCCAGAAAAGATTGCGAGATTTTCAAGCTGCAGAGGGGTGACTTTTGAGACTCATTTAGACCCATTTGCGGTCCCAAGTACTACTGTGGTTGTAAATGGCGGCCGTGGCAGCAACAGGTTTTGGCTCTCTTAAACCAGGCAGCTCTTTTGTGATTACGCCTTCGGATTCTTTTGGAGGAGTTTACAGAAGGAGCAGCCATTTCTGTGACCTTGATATCGATGAAAATGATTTTGAGGATGATTTGATGGACGTCGAAGAAGAAGGCAATATTAATCACGAGGAGAAGAAGCAAAAGGTTTTTTGAGGATTATTTAAAGGACGTGGAAGAAGGCAATATTAATGATCATGAGGAGAAGCAGCAAAATGTCACGAACTCACTCTCTGCACTCAACATCCTACGAAGTATCCCCACCCGCATAAGAGGAGTCTTCGCTCATGATATAAGAGTATGTTCTGCACACTCATACACTCGACCTTAGCCTACAGCAAGGTTCTAGAAGACCTCAGAACACACAATCAGAATATGTTGGAAAATGTCCTAATACATGCGTGAGGAAAAGTGTGGAAGGGATGCGGGCTGATATGGAAGATTACTAACGCTTTTGAGAAGAATTTCAGAGTCTTCCACAAGAGTCTCGGATCCACACTTCACTTGTAACATCTTTACTTCAGATTAGCAGAGAAAGATTCCTGGGTGCCTCTACATTGACTCCATCTCATTCAGATATGTGAGCGGTGGTCTCTATTTGCAAACCACCAACTTGAGAACTAAGTCGGAGAGTCTTCAAGATCAGAAAGTCTGGGGCTCTTTCCTCAATTGAGTAGGCTTTCTTTTTCGTAAGCTGCTCTCAGCCTATTCGCTTCCAACGCAGATAACAGCAGGTTTGAAGATACTAGGGTTGAAAGCTGAGCGAGGCCGACTTAAAGAACATTCGAGGGAGCGATTGTCTAAGACGCACGGAGCTTTGCCATTTAAGACCAAGCTTGACAAGTTCTGGGCCCCAGCTTCATTCACTTGCAAACGCGAACAGGAGCCTCAAACTTTCACCATACTGCTGGATCAAGGCTGTCTACAGTCTACAAACGGCTGTTCACGGTTAGCCTCACCCTGAACATTATCGGTTTGGTTCTTGCAGCCACTGGGCATTTCCCATATGCAAGGGGTAAGGCTGCTATGTTCTCAATTGGGAACATTTTTGCTTAAACACTCTGTCTCAGTGAGACCTTCTTGAGAGTCGTCTTCTGGGTTGCTGTGAAAGTATTGGGTGGGTCGTGGGTGCCTCTCGGACTCAAGACTGCAGCCACCTCCTCCTCCAATCCCTTGGTGGGATACATAGCGGCTGCGGGTTTCTTCGGTAGCTTGGCTCGTATATGCCCTGTTAGGCTGTTACTCACACTTAAAAACAGAGAGAACACTTCCCCGGAAATCATAGTCGTGGCTTCCACCATTCTTGCTCTTCTTTGCCTCTCTTGTTTGGCAGCCTTCCCTCTTGTCCGCCATCTCCATCACAATGAATTTGGAAGGACTAACCGTTTTGCCGGATGGTGGTGGCTACAGGTTCTGGAATTTGTGTGTTTCTTTCATTCCTTTTGCAGCCATGTTCAGGGGATGTGTTTAGGTTGGGTGGCTAAGGGGATTGAACACAACTTTGGAAGGGAACTTAAAGAGATGGTGAACAGGTATCCAAAAGATAAGGTCATTGTCCATGACACAGCTGTGTCTGGTTGACCCAATGTTGCTCAATTGAGCGTAGATGCTGCTAAGAATTGGGGTGCTCAAGTAGTTATTGTTACCAGCAATCCTCAAGGGATCAGGGACGTGGTCAATGCTTGTAAGGCTGTAGGAAACTAGGAATTCCTGCCTTTGGTCCTATTTGGGACTTCTAGCTTCTTTTGGTTTTCAACCTATATATATCCTCAAAGCTATAAGATATGGTTTAAGCAGAGCGTCATGTCTGATAATACAGAAGAAAGACACTCAACTCTGATACTAATACATAAAATGATATGTGCATTCGCAGCTTGTTATGAATCTGACCTTTCTGTTTAATAATGAAATTGGATTTTGAGTATTTTCTGAGACCCATCTCTAATTTCCATGACTAATAACTGGTCATCTTTGCAACATCCTCATGGCGATGAAAGAGTGCTGGGAGTAGATGTGTAATTGACTCAAATTCAGCTTCAACTTAATTAAAAAACCCGAAACTTGAACTTAACTCAAACTCGATTGAGTTTTTTTTTTTTTAAATGTTCGATATCGAAAAATAGTCGAGCTACTTGAATTCAACTCTACAAAACTCGAATTAATTAATAAATAATCATATTTTGAACTCGATTCAAAACCCACTCGAGTTCGACTCGATTAAGCTCTAATAAATTTAAACTTAATAACAATAAATTATCCATTAAGCTAGCGAATAACTCGAATTAGGTATTAGACACTAAATTCAATTCGACAAGCCACCGAGTTTGAGTTTAATCTGATTATCTCAGGAATCAATCAGTTGATGGTGCTTACCAATACTAGGTCGGGAGCCTCTGAAGCCGTCAATGTCTCGATGGATCTGATCGCCGAGCAACCCCGCACATGCACAAAAAGGTGATCCAACGGGGGTGCGCGGCCGCCATCTGACGGCTAAGTCGCTCTTCCTATGAAAAAAGAATTCAATTGTTTTCTATGACGTGATTGTCGCGTCCCTTTTGTGGTGGAATGGGTCAGCATTTATAGCGGAAAATATGGTTACTTCCTGCGTTGATGGTGATACTAGATTCTTCTATCGGGTGAGGAGTTTCATTTTCCTTTATCACGGACCTGACTTTGGCGGATAACGGGAGGAGTCGCGATCACGTTATCAATCTTTCTTCCTAATCGCGATGTAGATCATGTAGATCGATTAATTTTTCCTTACTAACGAGCTTTCAGTCGCTTATTTCACTCGATTTGCAGGTGATTTTAATTTCGGGCCTTGGCCCAAATAAGCAGGGGCATGGGTAAGGTCCTGTCAGGACCTGGCTTCTTTATCGGGGTCCCCCTTAACTCCCTTTATAAAGCTGAGGTCTGGGCCTACGCTCGGGTTTGCCCTCCGGGCCTACATGTACAGGCAGTTCTCACCCCATCAAGAGGGCCCCAACTCTACCAGCTGGGTGTTTAGGCAAGGGCTGAAGCCATTGGATCTACAGACTTCCACGTGGCTTGCATGATATTTTTGATTTGAGCTGTCGCCAAATGCCTTGTGATAATGATGGCACTATTTCAATTTTCGCGCCTATTTGGACTGTCGCTCCTCATGCCTTTAGAAACATTCCTTGTATCACACTTTTCCACTTCTTCTGCGGTTTTGGAAATATCTTTATCGCTGTTTAGGACTCGCTCATGGTGCTTTCTGGCCTCCTAGGGCCTTTTCCTTGATTTCCTCCTTAGTTCAATGCGTCTTCCTTTTTCCTCGCCTGTTTTCTTCCTTGTTTTTTAATTTCAGTTGTTGTGGTGTGTTTGGTCAGGTCCCGCCTTCGTAGCTTTGTCTGCTCTCCTTCTCGTCGCTTAGTCACAGGCGCGTGCTTCCGTAGGCTCGCGAATAGAGGGAAGGCCGACCATGAGCCTGCGGCTCGTACGAATGGTGACAAACCCGGTGGTCCTATCCCTACGGTTGCCGGGGTCTTCCTAGTAGGTTATCTTCCTCCGCCAGGTAAGGGTAAGGGGAAGATTAGCGAGATTAGGTACCCTGGTGGCTCTGAATATTTGAGGGCTACTGTGAGGTATGCGAACGTTGTGGGCCCGGATCGAGCCTTCATTGGCTAAAATTTTTGTTACTAAGCATGGGCCCTCCTTCCGTCCGACCTCATGGCCCGATATCCCTAAGGCCTTATGTGGTGTCCGCTCACAAGATGGTCCGTGGAGGCGGCCTTGAAAGAACGGCCTTCGATTTCCCTTACACCCCTTCATAAAAGGTGTTTTAAAACATTTTAATGTGTGCCCGTCCCAGCTCTCTCCCAATTTTTAGGGTGTCTTGGTCGCCTTTTGGTTTTCTTCAGGGATAAGGGCCTCAGGGTCCCTAGTATTGCTCTGTTGCTGGATCTCTTCAACGTGAAAGAGGCCTTGGAAGGCTTCTCTTATACATTTCTATGGGCCACGCTGTGCCTTATTATTTCGAATTCTCCCTTCTTTCCCACAAGCATTGAAAGAGCGCTTATTTTGGTTTAGGGTCGACATTGGGAATACGACCCTGCTGATCAAGACGATACGCTGGGGATTCCGACCGTATGGATCGCCTCGAACTCATGGAGTTTTCTTCATTCCATAGTAGGGACAATTCTTCGTAGGTCGCCATATTTTGACTTTGTTATGGTTTCGTGAGCCGCATTCAGTGTTCGTCTCCGACCTTACCTCGGTGACGTGGAAGGAAGTGGCACAAGTGTCGCCCTCGAGCGTATTTCGAGTTGATCAAGTCGAACCTTCCTAGCTCTTAAGGAGTGAGCCCTTCTAGTTATCCTTGTTCCAAATCTCCTCCGCTCCCGCTGCGGAAACCCTCGGGGGACCCTAGTCGTGAAGGCCAACCTGGGAGAACTTCGGCCCATGTCTGAAATAAGGCAAAGAAGAAGATGAGCGTGAAGAGCAAGGCTCAGGATCCTCCTGAGGGCAGCCTCCCTGCTCGAGGTAAGGTCCCGGGCCAGGAGATCCTCGGGATCCCCACTCGCGCGCCCAAGCCTCAGTGAGGGCAGAGTGGTCCTCTTCTACGAGGTGTCGAGGTGGCGAGCTAAGAAGGCCCTCATCCTCCGTCGCAGAGCCAAGGGTTCTTCAGAGAGTGATGTCGAGCTCCTCTAAAACTCCTTCCTACCCCGGTCAGCTTCCTTTCATGCAAAACGCCTCATCTCCCCTCTTCTCCGACACGGGAGATGCAGGAGTTGATCGCTTAGTCGGTGGTAGAGAGGACTCCGCTACTTCACCAATGCGAGCCTCGTCAGTTTCCGGGCTATTTCGCCTATTCTTCGAGACTCGACCAAGAAAGTAGAAACCCGCGGCATCGAGGGAGGTTTCGCCCTCGTCTCCTCCAAGGACCGCTCGTATGTCTCGAGCGCCTTTATTCATCTTACCTTTCAGGTTGATGTCATTTTACTAACTCCATCTTGTTCTTCGCGCATAAATTACTTATATAAAGGACCTAGCGAGGAGGGCTAGTTCGGCCGAGAGCTCTGCTAAGGCGGCTAGAACATATAAGGCTAAGGTCGCCTCCTTAATTTCCGAGAGGGCCGAGCTGTGAGCTCGAATACAGAGCTTGACTGACGATGTTTTGGGGTATAAATCCGATCTTAAGATACCGATTCGGCAAGGCGAGACCAAGACAGGAGGCTAAGGCCATGCAGGGCCTAAGGTCCGCGAGATGAGTCATGGGTGGTTAAGGAAGAGTTCTAGGCCATCAAAGAAGAGTTGTGCACCAAGGCGGCAGCATTGGATCAGGCCCGCCGAGAGGCCTCTGAAGCTAAGAGCTCGGTGGAGCGCTTGGCCGAGGAGTGTAGTACATTAAGCGGGGACCTCCAGAGGCGAGAGGCTATGATCAGCCAAAGGGATGGAGTAAAAACGGAGTCGAGGGATGAGGACTCCACCCATGGCCTCCGGTGGCCTGCCTCCGACGGAGCCGCTAAGGCTTCCGGGCCTGACTTCAATCTCAAGTTCTCGACATGAAGAAGAGGCGGAAGAACTGGTGGTCTCGAGGCTACATACGCTCAAGGTGTTCCCCGATGCTCCCAGCCTTGCTCCTTCCCCGGAGAAGCCGAGGCTCCTACCGAGGCCAGTTCCCTCTTCCCCTCTCCTATCGGGGGCTTTGCCTTCCGATTTACACGCCGAGGCTCTCATTACTCGAGGCCACCTCAGCTCCCTCAAACAATTTAGTCCAGATAATATTTGGTGTCGTTTCAAGCCCTAAACATCCGTAATGCCAACATTAGTTTTCATATATTTTATGGATATTTTCCTTCTAATTTCTTTAGTTTTCCGCCTTCTCTTGGGCTTAATCTGTTGAAAAGGTATTCGGCCTGATGGCCAAGTTCTTATCAGCCACATGCAGGCCCCTGGACTACCTAGGCTACAAGGTTTTCTTTGTCACCGAGCAACAAGGCTCTTGAGACTGAAGTCAGGCTCTCCTTTGAGGACTGAGCTGCGCCCTTAGCTGGCAATTTCATTCAAACCGAACTACAAGGCTCTCTTACTACAAGGCCCCGAGCTACATGTCTCCGAGCCACGGCCCTCGCTACTCGCCTTTCTTCCGAAACGTCGATTCTTTATGAACCGAGTCGCACTACTTTTGAATCTCGAAGAGCTAAGGCTCTCAGCTACATGGCCTCTCGGGCTACTTGGCCTTCTGAGTTATCAGGTTCTTTAATCTTTATGAACCGAGCTGTACGGCACTTTTGAATTTGAGTTGCAAGGCTCTCTTGAGTTACAAGGCTCCTGAGCTACATGGCTCCTTGGCTACTTAGCCTTCTTGAAACTGAGCTACAAGGCCTCGGGCTACCGCCTTCTAAGCCGGCCGTTCTTTATGAACCAGCCAGACACCCTTTGAATCTAAGCTACAAGGCTCTCTTGAGCTACAAGGCTCCTAAGCTACATGGCTCCTTAGCTACTTAGCCTTCTTGAAACTGAGCTACAAGGCCCCTGAGCTACATGGCCCCTTTGTCTTCTTCTCCTAGGGAAGGCACGCGTGATTTTAATGCATTTCTCGCAGAGAATCGGAACAGACTGCACAGTCTCTCCGTCCGGCTCTTTATAAATCACGCCTTCTTTGATCTCGGGGCTCAGGTCATACCCCGCTCGCAACCTTCTTCCTCTCTTCGATAATGTTGGAGTTCGTTCATGATGAAGCTTCGGGGTTTGATAGTCACTGCACGGGGGCTGATTGGTGACCTCAGGTCGACGTTTGGTTTCGATGCTCTACCTTTTGTAGGAGTTATGTTTTTCCCTAGTTCCTCCCTTGTGGGAGTCGCGGTTGTTCCCCAGTCCCGCCCATTGATGTAATCGACCGAGGAACGTATTCTGAGGGGGGCGCATCTCGCAGGGATATTTTTAAGTCCT
Source organism: Tetrastigma voinierianum (assembly GCA_016808115.1). Classification (NCBI taxonomy): domain Eukaryota; kingdom Viridiplantae; phylum Streptophyta; class Magnoliopsida; order Vitales; family Vitaceae; genus Tetrastigma; species Tetrastigma voinierianum. The sequence goes on along the minus strand of JAEQBH010005110.1, from coordinate 137,558 downwards.
GCTTCCTCCATTATACCTGTCCTCTTTTCTTTTCCTCTTCTGCCTCCTTCCCTCTTTCTCCTTCTCCTTCCTTTTCTCTTTCTCCTCCTCCTTCCTTTTCTCTTTCTCCTTCCTTTTCCTTTTCTCTTTCTCCTCTTCTTTCTCTTTCTCTTTCCCTTTCTTGTGGTTTTCACCTTGACTAGGTGTTGGCCGATGTGAAAAACGGTCTTGTTGATTGTAGTTTCCTGAGATGTAGAGAACGTCTTTGCTTATTGCAATCTTCCAGACAACAAAAGTTCAATCTTTTGGAAACGTGTACTTGGTTCCGATGTTTGCTTTTCTTCTTTTTTTTACGATCTCACAGAATATTAATCGTGCCGAGAATAAACAAAGACTGCTATTATAATAAAACTGTGAATTTTAATAAAAGCCACACTAGGTTCATTTAAAACTCGAGGCGCCAAAGATTCCAAGAGTGTGGCAAGGTTTTTCCTCCTCTCGCTTGAAGCTCAGAGCTGCCAAGCCTGACTATCGCATACCACATAGGGTCCTTCCTAGCTTAGGGTCCTAGCTCTCGTGTGTGTGGGGTCTTTCCTCACAAGTGTGAGCTCTTTGGGAACTAGGTCGTTCGCCTAAAAACTTCGTCCATCTGGTCGTAATATTTGTCAGTTTTTTTGCGGATAGGTCCTCAAGACGCTTTAGGGCGCCGCACTTTTTCTCTTTCTAAGATGTCCAAATTAAGGCAGAATCTCCTCATGGTGCTCGGTATTTGCGAACTCAACTCTTGGTGATTTCAACCCAACCTCGACGGGAGCTACCGCTTATGTGCCAAACGCTAAGGCAAATGGGTTTCCTCATTGTCGATCCGTGTAGTTCTCAGAGGGCCCATAACACCTCGGGGAGGTATTTTACCCATTTTCCCTTTAGATTTTCCAATTTAGTCTTTGGGCCGCTGCCCCTGAGTCCTTATAGTGATTTCGCTTGTCCGTTGATCGTAGATGAGCCAGGATGAGTAGTAATTCTTGGATACCGAGCTCTGAGGTAAATTCAATCCTAGGGATTGTCGAATCAAGCCATTATCGCATACTGTGGCTCTAGGGATTCCGAACTTGCAAATTATGGAACACTAAACGGTTACGACCTTCCGCTTCTGATTGTTGCTACCGCCTCAAGACTCAGCCCACTTGGTGAAGTAATCCACTCCTACAACAATAAACTTGCACTGGCCCTTCCCAATGGGTAGGGGCCCCAGTATGTCAAGCCCCCACTGTTGAAAAGGCCAAGGGCTTGTGATTGAGGCCTCCGCCGGCCCTCGAAGGGAGGTGAGGGATCCGGAGCATGCCTCGACGTGATCTTGCATTTATCACTGCATGCCTTTGAGTATCAGGGCCAATAATATTCCTATCTTAAGAGTCTTACGTCAAGGACCCGCTCCGATATGGCTGCCACAGATACCTTCATGCACCCCTACACGTACCGGGCGTCTTCCTTTCCCACACATTTAAGTGACGGGTGTCGAAAAAGCCTCGTTTATATGGTTCCCCGATGAATGGTGAATCGAAATCCTATTCCCGAGCTTCAGCCTCCTTGGGGATCGATTAGCAAGGTTCCGTCCACCTGGGTAATCCCATATGGGGTCCATCCACTGGCCGTACATTACCGAAGACAAATTTTCATCAAGCCGACAAGCCACCGAGGGTTCTTGAGGTGTTTCAATCAGACAGCCTGTTTGTGATCCTCTCCTGTCAAGCCGCAGCTTGCTAAGACGTCCGCCCGCATGTTCTCTGTCCTTGGGACATGCCTTACCTGAACCCATGTAAACTTTTGAAGCAGCTCTCGCACCTTTTTGAGGTAAAGGATCATTTTTTCACCTCTCAAGCCAGAGTTTCTATTTGTTTTACCACCACCGGGAGTCATCAATATCTCTAGTTGATCGCCTAATGAGCTGGCAAGATTAAGCCCTGCTATGACCGCTTCTCACTCAACCTCATTGTCGAGGCTTGAAATCACCATGAGGCGTACTCCACTCAATCCCATCCGTGGAGGTCGACCAGACCTCACCGCTCTTCGGGAATTACCACCCATCGAGACTCCAACTCCAGACACAGCAGGTCGCGCCACTAAGAAGTTTTTGTGATGTGGGCATTCAAGGTGAATTCGATTAAGTCCGCTCAAAACTTGCCTCTTCGACCGCCGGCCCTGCCACCGATGCTCTAACTCCACTAAGCTCTATGGCCCATTTTATCGGGCTTCTTTCGAGGTCTCCGCTTGTGCAGACTGCCCCATTAGGTGTTATGTCGGGACTTTTCAATAAGGTGAGCCTCGAAATATGGTCAAGCCTTCCGCGGTGGTTACGTGCTAGGATCAACTTTTCTCCATCTGATTACCTTTCCTCCTCCGGGCTCCCTTAGAGCTCCTGGGCCTGCAGTGCATCAACTCGCCGTATTCCATCTCGCCCTCTCGACCGTATGCTACCGGTTGAGAAACCCAAAAGGCCCAAATAAAGTGGTAAGGAGTTCTCCTGAGGAGTTTACCAGATGGGGGCCACTGTATGTTTTTAGGGTCGAGAACGCCTCTACAAGACCGAAGGCCCCAGCGGAAAGCCTTTTTCGTAACTTGGAAGAATGGCGGCTCTATCTCTGGATTCGATACAAAGCTTACGTAGAGCAACTATTCTCCTACTCAAACGTTGAATTTCTTTGGTGTTCGAAGGTGGGTGCATGTCTAGCACGACTTTTATCTTATCTGGATTTGCCTCTATTCCTTGGTTGTTGACCATGAAACCCAAGAATTTTTCTACAGACTCGAAGGCACACTCGCCCGATGAACTTCATTTTATAGCAGACTCCAGAACGACTACCTAGGGTGGGCTGGCAGAGCTCTACTTTAATTGACTTTAATAAAGATGTCATCTATATATACCTCCATAGATGTTCCAACTGCTTCAAACATTCTCGTCATAGCCTTCGGAGCATGCGTGGCTCCCGTGATTCTCTTCCCGCGGCATCACCTGTAACAAAGTAGTACCTCGCCTAGCTACTTAACGAGGTCTTCTCTTGGTCACTGTGGTCCATTCGATTCGTTGTATCCCGAGAAAGCGTCCAAAAAGTTGAGAAGCTCGTGATCATCGTGGCGCCCACTCATCGTCGATCCGAGTGCGGGAAAATCTATCTTTCGAACATGCTTTGGTCGGAGCACGGCGGAAGTCAATGCAGAGTCCCCATTTGTCGTTTGCCTTTTTGACGAGGACTACGTTAGCCAACCAGTCAAGGTATTCCACTTCTCGGATAGCTTTGGCTTGTAGAAGTTTGTTAACTTCTTCATCGATCACCTTCTGCCTTTCTGAGGAGAAATTCTTCTTGGCTGACAGTTTTTAAATGAGGCTAATGCCACTTGTGTGTGATCACTGCGGGATCAATTCCCCCCCATATGCTCCTGCTTCCAAGCGAATACTTCCATGTTCTGCTTCAAGAAGTGGATGAGAAGGTCCCTGACATCTTTGGCTAGTTTGGATCCAATGTAGACAAGATGTTCTGACTGTTCATCAAGCCGTGACGGCTTTAAGTTCTTCCGGTGGGTGTAGGCCGGTGCTCATCTCATCTCTCATGTCGAAGCTTGTCCATGTAGACGCTGCCTACCGCTTTTTGCTTCATAGATGCCGAGTAGCACTCCTTGGCTATGCGCTGATCTCCTCGAACCATTCCTACCCCATTAGTAGTGGGGAATTTGATAACCATATGATAGGCAAGGGATGGCTCATGGCATTGAGAGGGAAGGTCCGCCTGAAGAAGATGTTATGTTCGACGGGCATCCACTATGAGGAATCTCACCATCATTGTAGCCTGACACAGGGATCTCCCAAAGTGAGCACCAATTGTATTGACCTCAAGACTCTTTCTCCCGAGGAACCCCTGTAGGCGCTGACCGGCCTAACTTCTCCCCGACGCCATCTTATCGGCTGACGCCGAAGATGAGATGTCACCGAGCTTCCATTGTCAACCAGGACTATGTGCACTATTTTGTTGGCTACAACATCCTTTACTACCAGCGAATCGTCATGACAATGCTGGCAACCTTCCATGTCAGAGTCCGAAAAAGTTATGGTGGTGTCTAGCCAAGGGAGTTTGGATACTGCTTGTATTTCCAACATCTCCCCTATTCTAATGTTGCTCATATGAGCTTTGCGGGCTGAGCTTGACTCTCCTCCCCCCGCGCGAATCCCCTCCGTAGATCACATGGATTTCGGCTGCTAGTGTCGAGCTGGTACCGGGCCGACGAGGTGACGGGGTGGTGCTCGGTCCCGACCTTCCGACCCACGCAAGAAGATGTCCATGTCTGATCGTATCTAATTTCCTTCCTCAACTAGATGCAATCATCTGTTCGATGTCCATGATCCCTATGGAATTCAATAACACTTAGTTAGGGTCTCTTCACGGGTCCTGCCTTTTATCCGAGATGGCCACCTTTAAAACTTTTCATGCTGCCTCGCTAGTGGCTCGCGACAATTGCTAAGTTATCAAAGGGGTGAATTGCCGGGCGTGGATATCGCCATCGTAAATTGGTCGTGGGCCCAAGCTGCCTCGACGCCGCTCTCATCTCTTTAGATATCGCTTCGCTCTCTCCGTCCCTTCACAGGATCTATCTCTCGTCTCCTCGTCTTCTGGGGCTCCGCTCTTGCTTTTTCTCGCCTCCTCGCTCCTTTGGCGTGGAAGATTTTTCCGCTTTAAATGGCGCTTCGTCAAGCCGATGTACTTCTTCGCTTAGCTAGCACCTCTACCATGCTTTCATGGTGGTTCTTTAAGATGGAAAACATCAGGTCTTTCGAGTGCACGCCGAGCCCGGCGATGAAAGCGGTGATTGCAAACTTCTCGTCCAAGATGTCTACCTTTAAAGACCTCACAAGTAAACCTTCCGGACATAAGACCTCGTGTTCTCCCGTGACCCCGCTTATGGTCAAGTGATAGCCTTCTCGTATGTCCAGTCTGGCGAAGTGGGAGACGAACACGATGGACATCAAGGATGATCGACGATGAGGAGTCCGTTGAACTGTGCTAAAGTCGGGCCTTTGGTGATGGGAAAGCTCTGCATCTGACAAGGTCCTGGTACCCGTGGAGCTCCATTTGATTTTTGTAGGTATTGAGGTGGTCTACAGGATCTTTCGTTCCATTGAACATTTTGATTGAGGCATTCTAAACTTCGCTTGGAGAGGGAAGTGTAGTACTGCGGCTCACGCCCGAAGGCTACAGAGACTGGATCGACTCTTACCGTTTATCGACGCTGCGTGTCCAAGTCTTATAACGGTATCAACATATCTATAATAAAAATAAAATTTCCACCGTAGAAGTGGTGTTTACAAAGGTCACATACATACACCCGATTCCCATTTACATATACAAAAACTATACATTTACATTTTACCAATCGTGTTAATGCAAATCTATAGTGATGAACCCTTACAGTGTGGCTGGCTCGCCAGAATGCTAAGATCTGTCTCCTTCTTCTGTACCTACACGGATTGAAAACCCGTGCTAAGCTTTACGCTTAGTGGGAAACATATGTATTATGCATATACACATTTATAGTAAGCATATAACAATAACAGATATAAGAATTTTCATGCATTCATATAAGGAACTTATACAATTACTATTGCTTATAACAGACTTATGCTTATTCGGATCTCCCATAGGACTCATACTTGTACTTATAGCAACTTTATGCTTATTCAGATCTCCCGTAGGAGTTACAGAACTTATTCGTATTCAGAAGTACCCGTAGGTATTACAGATCAAAACGATATACATTTGTTTATTCTTATTCATCGCTCAGGTTATTATCATATAACTATGGGAATAGCTAGACCAGTAATAATAAATGAGTAAGACACGGCACAATAAGTACCCGAAGATACTGCAAAACAAATGCCGTAGCACAAAAACAGAGGCCAATCACCGATCGTAACGCGTTCCGCTTCACGAATAAAAGTGTCGCAGCACCAGCGTGAGTGCCGGGCACTTATCAAAACTTCTGCTCGGCCAATGCAATACGTTGCAAGAAGACTCAGCGTGAGCCACGCTAATCGATCATATGTCTTGTCATTCAATATCCGGTCTTAGGCAACCCTACAATTATACGTGTTCTCTGAGCTTATCATTTTATTCTTTTCTTCTATACTCCTCTACATATCAAATCTATGTATATTGCTATTTCTTAGTTATATCTATCTCTTTTCTTATCATATATTCCAATTGACTTTAACCAAGCGATTAGTATCCTTGGTATAACAATCAAATTTTCAGATGTGGATATCGAATGCCATTAAATAGCATATGGTTAGATTCTAGTCTCGAAGGGATTTCCATAGAGTCCAAGAACACCCAAAACGGAGTCCTAACGGTTAGAAAGGTGCAAATTGCAAGCTATGAAGAACAAGAACTTGCAACACTTGCAAGAAGACACAAATTTACCGGTTTTTGTCATTTTCGGACTTATTATGAGCTCAATATTGTATCAAGCTATATATGGATAGATTCTAGACTCAAAGGGCTTTCCATAGAGTTCAAGAACACCCAAAACGGAGTCCTAACAAAGGAGTTATGCAAATTGCAAGCCGTGAAGAAACTCAAGAACTTTGCAAAGACTCAAAGAATGTAAAGAAAGGCACGGTTTTTGTCTTTTTCTGACTTATTATAAGCTCAAGATTGTATCAAGCTATATATGGATGGATTCTAGACTCAAAGGGGCTTTCCATATCCAAGAACACCCAAACGAGCCCGTACAGCAGTTATGGTCATCCGGGTCGAGGGTTGACATTGTGCAGCAGCGCATCGCGTGGAACCCACGCACCGGGCCCCCGAGGATGCACCCAGCCATGCAATAGCGTGGCTTCCACGCACCGGCCAAGTGCCGTAGAGCCTCGGAATCTCCAGACACACCAATTTTTCGACCCGAAACCATCCCGTAACAGCTCCTGTCCACCGCCACAATATCTCCCACCGAGGCTACATAACATCATAAACACTCCGCACCAAACCATCCTACAATCAATCCCAAATCACCCCAAAAGGTAGGAATAAACCAAATTTCCATATCCATACAAATTCTACAATCCATCCTCAAAGGGGAAGATTTCATACTCCTAACAAGTAATCACACTCTCTAACACCTCAAACCCTAGCTCAAGGAGGAATTTCATATAAAAGTCCACAAATTCACACTAACCCATAACCATCCATACAAACCATACAAAAACTCTTAGTTTCCATACTCAAAACCATACTAAAATCTAACAAAGTTCATACAAAATCCATACCTTAAAGAAACTTCTTCTTCTTCTCTTTCTCCTCTCTTCGCCTTCACGCTGAGTTTCATCGGCACTGCCAAAACGAGATATTTTTGGTCTCATATTCTTTTATACTAAATTTTTCCTTTTATCGCAATGTCCTCCAACTCTTGACCATTTGCTTTCAATTTCCCATTATTTTATTTCTAGCTCTAATCTTATCAACTTATGACTTTTAAGTCCCTTTCTATTAAATTACACTTTGGTCTCTTATGTCTTGGTACAATTTCTGGGTTTCTCAATTTCCATGTTTCGCATTTAAATTACGAAAAATTCAATTTATGCCTACAAAATACCCTAAACATGTTAAAAACGACTAAGCTATATTTCGGGGTGTTACACCTCGGCTGTGAACGGGAACTCCGTTTGTTGTACCAACGCATCCATGGATACTGGAGATTGTTTCCCTCACGCAACTAAGCTCTTGCTAGATGTACCGGAAACGCTGCTCCCACAACCGTTCCCCTATCTCCGGCTGATAAAGGGTGGGTCCATTGCCTCTATCGTTCCTACCGAGAATCCCCTCATCATGTCTTCCCTCTCGGGGGCTTATATGACGGCTCCCGGTTCTACTAGTTTCTCCTTCTCCGTCACGCCCCGAGGAGTACAAAGGTCGCGGAAGGTCGCTCTTCCCGCTGTCACCAGACGGTTCGTGAGTTCCTCCAAGTCTTCAACAGACTGTCGGGCGGTGGACGAGCCGCCCCACCTCGCCGCACGTCAGATAAGCCAAGAGCGTTTTCGCGATTTCCGGCCATCTAGCCGCTGGCCGGGTCTTAAGAACCCAGGGGGTTGGTTTGACTCGCTCATGTTTCGTTGATACCATCGGCCATCGAATTCGCTTTACGTAAAGAAATTGTCGCTCCCGCAGACGGCGCTAAACTCCGATGGTGATTTTTTTACCAATACCGGGTCGAGCCTCGGTGGTCGCCGGGCCAGTCCGATGGACGGATTGCCGAAAGCAACTCCGCAACCTCGCATAAAAGGTGATCTCGCGTGGTGTGCCGTCACAGTCCGATCGCTGCTCATTTTCTTCCTTATGAGTTAATTCAACTATTTTCTTACATGCTGACGCTCCGTCCCTTTTCAGGGTGGAATGGCTGAGACATTATAAGGGAAAACAGCCGTTACTTTCCTCTGGATGGTGATACGTGATCTTCTCATCGTGGCGAGGAGTTTTCTTTTCCTTATCATGGACCAACTCTTAAAAGATAATGGAGGAGTCGTGATCATGCACGATCTTTCTTTCCTAATCCGTGGGATGCGGATCATGGAGATTAGACACTTTTCCTTTTACACGAGCTTTTTGGGCCGCCTATATCACTTGATTTCCCGACATGGTGATTTTACCCCCGGGTCTCGCCCAAACAAGCTGTGGTATGGGTAGGGTCTCATTGTGGGCTCAAGCTTTATCGGTCCCCCAACCCCTTATAAAAGCCGGTTGCTCGTCCGTACCGATCGCGCTTCGGACCCACGTGATACGTAGCTCTCTACCCCATCACAAGTATTTTACTAGTCAAGTTCGAATTAATTACGAATAATTTGACTTGTTTACACCTTGCCTAGAGCGACCACTTATATCTATCTTTTCATTCTAAGGAAAATCAATCCTCCGGATGTTATTTGTTGAAGCATGATATTCATATTAAATTTAAATCCTATAATCTTGAGCTTTTATGAGAGTTGGTCATTTAACATAGTATCAGAGTAAGAGGTCCCTGGTTTAAACTATTTCCTTATAATTTAATCCTTATTTGTTGATTTAAAAGTCCTTAATGGACTGTGACTCTCCATATGCGTGAGTATGGGGTCGTGTTCATATGAGGGAAGGTAATGAAGTATGATATTCATATTAAATCCAAATCCTACAAGCTTAAATATTTAGGAGAGTTAGGTCATTTAACACTATCTAATATATGTCACATTCTAGAACAGCTTAGTTCCAAGGAGGCATATAAATATATGAATTTGTTTATAATGAAATGTTAGCCTGCTAACCCAGGATTTTAATGGGTCTCAGAGATTGAATCAATTGATTTATGGCTTGGTGCTTGGTTGTCAAATGAAAATATGTCACTAGATCAGCTTAAGCCCAGTTGACAGAAGAAGAAAAAAAATCAGAACCTAGCTACCCGGCAGCTCGCTATTTCTGGGGCTAATTCACCTCTAGAGCTATCTTAATGTCATGTCCTTGTCCTTCAAAAAGCATGCCTTCATCTAATTCCAACAAAATCTCGTTCAGTACAATAGCGATTTGAGTGAAAACAGAAAACGAATTCATTTCAAGTTGCATACAAAATACAGAGTAAGAACAACTTGTGGTGTTCAGCAATCCCATTTATTCATAGTGATTACATCAGCTTAAAGAACTGTCTAAAAGTGAAGAAGAAAAAGAATCATTGATCAAACGAGCAGCCACAAGCTTGTAAGCCCCTTCTGTCAAGTGAATTCCATCCCAATTTACATAACTTGATGGATCATTACATGCTTTGGAGCCAATATGACCACACCTCGCTGAATTGTTGAAATTGTAAGGCCCACCTCCACCACAACAAGCTCTTAGGGCCCCATTATAAAATCCTGCATCAATCATTTTAAGTAATTTTCTTTTTTATAAGAACATTTAGATATTGTATGAGAGAATAAATTTAAAAAATGTTATACAAATCTCACCAAATGACCGTGGAGCTCGGAACAGAGGCATAGCAGCACTGTAGTAGTCAGCATAAATTATCTTGGCATGGGGGTACTTCAATCTAAGTTTCTCCAAAGCCAGCTTGAGATGAGTGTTGTGATACTTTGCAAAAGCATTGAATCCCTTTAAACACCCATTATCATCATAATCAGCTCTGTTCGGGCTACGGAATATCGTTAGGTACACCGCCGAGCACCCAATCGGAAAGTTTCCAGGAACCATGAGTGTCACCGCACCTTCCTCTACCAACATCTAAAATGTCACTCAAATGTTAAAAAGCTCTCAGGCCCACATAAAAATAAAATAAAATAAAATAAAAATAAAAGTTGGAAAATAGGAAGAAGAAATGAGGCTGGCCAAGTGGTTAAGCGCTAGGCGGATATTGGGAAGAAACTAGCATAAAAAAGTTGAAAATAGGAAGAAGAAATGAGGTTTGACCTAATGGTTAAGTGTTAGATGGGTTGTAAGGAAGGAACAAAGTTCGGGTGAACAAATACTATATAACTTTTTAATGCAAAATAAATGGATGTTAAAAATAAATAAAAAATAAAAAAAGAAACAGGTGGAAAAAGCTAAAGGAGAGGAAGACATTATTTTCGATGTGCTCATCTTACACTGGCGGCCTTAGTAATTGCTTCAACAACCAGAGGCACGGAAGCTTGAACTTGTTTAATGCTTCCACCGACAAAGAATGGGTAGTTGTAATCATTCCCACCTATCTCCCCCACCAGAAATATCGATTTCATGAAGAGATCATCACAGTCTGTGAACAGAGAAAGAAGTACAATGAGGTCAATTGGGAAAAGGTTATAAATCATGTAAAGGAACTGGCACATATACATATACTGTTACCCTTTTTAGTGGAGCAAATGGAGGACTTTAGCTTCTTAAACCAGCAAAGTTGGACGCTCAATGAATTGTTTGTCCACAATATCCGACCTAGTTTTTGGTCGAAGAAGAATTCCGGGTCCAATGCAGTAGCTCCGGCAACAGCAAAATTTACTCCATGGCGGAAAGACTTGCCCTTGCCCTTGCCAAGTGATAGATAGGGTGGCAAATATGGAATCCTGAAAGCCTCAGCTACATTCACCACAAGGGAGAAATTTTTGTAAATTTAGAGGTCAGCCATGTAGCCAATAGTGGAAGTTTGATTCAACTACAAAGGAAAACAAGAAAAAAATAGAGAAGCTTGTATTATTGTCACTCGGTGATTCATTAATAATAAAGTATATGATTTTAAGGCATTTGTTTAACTAACTATCAATTTTCCTAAAATTTCAATGCTTATTGCGCTCTCTCTCATGTACGGTTCCATAACTGTTCAGGGAAAGACAAACAAATCAATACAACAGTCCTCAAAGATATAAATGGGGAATAAATATTCAAATAGGAGAGAGATAAGGTGGTTCAAACCCACTACCTTCCATCAAACCCTACCAATTTCCGTAAAAGTTCAAGCTTAACAGCATTAATTCAGGAAATAGATGATTTGACAATGCATCAGGAATAAAAAGGCCATAAGAGAAGTGGGGATGAGATGATTAGAGGTATACCTATGAAGTCCACAATGAGACGTCCATCGGAGCACCGGCCTGTTGCATGGCTAAAGAAGGTTTCTCCGTAAGGTAGCTCTCTGATGACCGGAAAAGCAAGGGCCCCAGAGAGAAGGAAATTTCCAGTGTCGGCCAGAGAGTCACCGAAGCTAAAAATGGACTCATACCGCTTGTCACAAGATGAGACAGTGCTGCAGCGACATAGAATGAGGAGGAAGGGGATGAAGAAAGAAAATCTCATGTTTGATGATCGTATTGGTATTGAATCAAATTGAGGATGTGGTATGTGCCTTCGTTTTCAATTATGGAAACTGAGTCCCTGGTGCAGTTGAGGCCTTAGCAACTCCCAACTGATTTTTCCTCCTTAGAGCATTGCAGTCACATATATACAATTAAATATGGATGTTACCACCCCCAAGTTGAAAAACTGAATGAATGTACAAAAGCAATGCTGCTAGATTAATTGATTAAATAAATTTATGATTTATGTAACCTCATGTTCACCCAACCTAAGAGGGCAGGTAGAGAGACATACAAATATGATGGAAGCACCCAAGCTACAAAACTTCAATCAAGGAAAAAGAATAAAAATAGGTCTACTGTAACTACGTTGATTGATGAGCATGATCCGTTAAAAATAATGAGTTCCGAGTAGGGAGGACAATTTATCCCAAACCCGACCCGTCTCGGTTTATTGGAACGGGTATGGGAACCATGAAATAAAAAATTCTATTAAAACTCAAATCGAGTTAAGGATGAGAACGGATTTTGCCCCAATTCGCCCCATGCTGATAAGGTATTTACAAATTAAGTTGCCTTCAACCTATAAACCCTTTGTTTAACAAACCTTAACCTTGGTAGATGCCGCCGCGGCCTCCCCTTCTTATGTATTCGTTCTTCAGTAACTAGTGATCGGCAACTTCTTTGATGGCCGCCATTTATTCTTAAGGGTCGCATCTTCTTTTTTCTTTTCCCTTTTTTTGAAATAGAAATTTTATTCATTCAAATTAGTAGTACTTTCGATTGAGACAGAGAATCAAATTCATTGAAAACACTAACATTTGAAATTTCTATGATGACTAAAATTCAAAATTGAAGAAAGACTTGAATCTTTATATTAAAAACAGTAAATTACAAATACAAGAGAAGGTCTTATATAAGCTAGGCTATACAACCCTAGAAAAATACAATACAATCCTAAGGAAAATACGAATTATAATCCTAGAAAATTACTAAATAAATATAACAATATAATAATTTAATATCTCTCAAACTCATGGGCTTAAGAGAAACCATTATGAGCTTAAAAGGTAAAGCCTAAAAAGCTCCTTTATGTAAGTGGTTCGTGAAGATATCAACTAACTGACTCAGAGTGAACAGATCAAGCATTTGTTGCATTCTAAAGCTAGATGATGACGAATGAAGCGACAATCAATCTCGCATGTTTAGTACGTTCATGGAAGACGCCATATGAGCAATTTGAATAGCACTTCAATTATCACACGGCTTACCGCAGCGAACCGGCTAACACCAAGATCACGAACCAACGTAATTCAAATAAGTTCACCGGGTAGTGAGTCGCTGCTCCACTCCGTCTGGGGCAAGGTCGAACGAGCAACGACCGGCTTGTTTCTTACCCAAGAGATAAGATAATCACCCAGAAGAAAACAATATCCTAGTAGTAGATCGACAATCAGTGGGATCACCTGCCTAATCTGCATCCGAATACGCCCAAAGAAAGCACAAGACCAATAAAAACACCATCAAATATGGTGCCTTTCAAATATCAAAGAATCCTGAGAACAGCATCATAATGAGGGAGATCTAGGTAGCCATAAACCTAATTTACTACATGAACCGCATAGGAAATATCGTGATAGTAATAGTGAGATAGACAGATCCCAACAAGCCTTCTGATGTAGTGAATCAAATGAGATTCGCCATCATGATGAATCGAGGCAACAGCTATACTCAATGTGTGTGTCAATCCATTCGCTATCGACACTGCCCTCGAAATCGATTAGAAGTACTGGGCCTAAGTAAGATAATAACCATCTCAGAAGAAGAAACTTTCTAGACCAAGAAAGTAATTATGAGCCAAGAGATCTTCATTTCAAATTGACAACCAAGAAAGTGTTTTAGATCCTGAATACCATGCATATCATCTGTAACGCCCCGTCCCGAAATAGTGTACAGTACATGAAACTATAGAGGCGTATACGAGTATCAAGTGTCGCATTGTGGTATCTTGGAGATGAAATTGTGAAATGATAAATTTAGTGAACCCGGAATTGTGGTACTAAAACAAGGATAAAATTGTAATCGCTCATAAGGGATATGAAAATCATAAAATGAGTAGAGATGGGCCATAATAAAAATAACAAGAGTTGATGTGCAATTTTTGAGAGATTAAGGACCCACTTATAATTAAGGCAAAGTTTAGACTATAAAAGAGGTGAGACAAAAGCCAAAATTCATTTTTGTCTCACAAAAGCTAGGGCAAACGTAGGAGAGGAGGAGTATGCGAAAAGAAGAGGAAGTTATGCTAAGGCATGAAGGAAAAGGAGAAGAGGACCAAACTAAGGTATGTTTTTGTCTTGAAATAATTGGTATTTTGGATTCCTAAGGTTTTGGATGGAGATTAGTTCCTCCTTTGTCTAGGGTTTTGTGGAAAGATCACCCAAACCCTAGATTTTTGTTGAGGTTATGTGGGTAAAACCCCAATTGGTGAAATAAACAATTCTAATCATCATATTTATATGGTTTTAAGAATCGTGACCTTCGTTTAATTCATAAGATTTTCACCTAGGGTTTTTGTGGTATGAGGTCTCCAAATCACCAATTCAAGTGTTGTGTTGTTTTAGATGAATTCCATGTTGGTTTTTGCAGCTATGAATGGAAAGGTATAAAGAAAGAATTGGTATCAAAAGTGGCAAAGAAACATTCGGGGCAAAATTCCCGGTTGTACCCGTGAGCGTTGTATTGTACGACTTCAGACACCTCCAAAGAGGCTGACCTATACCGGCATGTCCAAGTTGCACTTGCGACACTTAATTGGGACGCAACCCGTACCTAAGATTGTGCCAGAGGTGGACCTACTGTGTGTGTGCCCAAAATGCCCAAATTGTGTAGTTTTGCGTATTTAAGCTCAAATTCATACACCGTTAGTATGAGAACCTTATTAAATGATTAAGAGATGTTCAAATAAGATTGGAACTCGACGAAAATCAATACACTTTGCTCAGCCTCACGGTTTAATCGTTATGCACTCAAGTCTAGAAAGTACGTTAAAATTATGCGATTACGCAGGAGATTAATAGTTCGCCGTATTCGTTTGAGTGTGCAGGCTAAAAGCAAAGGCGGGAAATTGTGGAATCGTACTCAAGTTTATTAAGCAGAAAATGTGAGTGTTCTAAACCTATTTTTCTCAAATACTAGTGTATTATTATTATAAATCTGGTTATGATCGGTATTTAATGGTTTCTGAGTTGTAAAACCATTTTTCAAGCAAGTTAAATAAGCAAATGGTTTGAATTATTAAACCATTTTTCAAGCAAGCAAGGAAATACAAATGGTTTTGAATTATTAAACCATGTTTCAAGTATATAAAGAAATTATTTTGAATTGTAAACCATTTTTCAAAGAGCAAGCAAGCAAAGAGAATATTTGTGAAAACAAGCCTAACTAAAATCCCTAGTTCTAAGCAAGCATACTGGTAAGAGGTATTCCGTACGTGCACGGTGGAGTTAGGATATCATACATGCATTTTAGATTTTCCTGGTCGGCAAACTAGCTCCTCATGATCATATGCATTTAAAGGAGACCGTGGCATGGCCAGTGAGATATAAAGTTAAGAGCTCTAACTAAATTATGGTGATGGAGACCCAGGTCAATTCCACCATATTTACCGGAAAAGGTGGAGTGAAGTGTGCCCAGGCCCTTCCACTTAGGTGATGCGGACACAGGTCCTTCCACCGGCACGGTCGATGCCCAGGCTCCCGTGTTCACTAGCAGCATGCCAGCGTGAAAGACCTCCAAGGCCGACATACATTGTTTATACGCTTTGAAAATCAACCATCGGAGTACGCTGAGCCCAGGCTCCCGTAGAGATTTAAAAGCAAACGATTGAGCACAGACTCTCGTTTTTATTTTAAAACGAGCTAAGAGCCCAGTTCCCATGGAGGATTTTAAAGAAACTACTGTTCTGCGCTCCTCGCTTTATTTTTCAAAGTATGCGGTCGAGCCCAGTTACCGTATTTATAAAAAAATTTAAACTTTTTAAAGCAAGAGATTTGAGAAATGTTTTATACATTTTTAAAGCAAGAGGTTTATAAAAAGTATTATAAACTTTTAAAGCAAGCAAGAGAATTGAGAAAAGTTTTATAAACTTTTAAAGAAAAGCAAAGCAAAGCAAGTAAGTATTAAAAGTTTTATAAATTTTTAAAAGCAAGCAAGTACAGAAAGTTTTAGAAACTTTAAAGTGCAAGGCAAGTGCTCTGAAAATATTCAGAAAAAGAGAGTTTGATGCCAGCTTTGAGATGTTTTCAAAAGGAAACACTTATAAAGCATACACTCACTGAGCTCGTTTAGCTCATTATTTTTGTGTTTTAAAAACTATTTTCCAGGTACAGGCACTCCGGACGTTGGAGCAAAGTAAGATTCCCCTGACATTTGTACAAGTGTTGTAATTAAGAATATTTTGTAAGGAAATACTTTGAAATTGTATATTGGAACATATGTATTTACATAGTGTATTTTGTGAATATGTATTGAGCCTGAGGCTCTTTTGGAAAGGATATTGTTGGTTGCCATAATTGGATAAAGTATAAATTGTGTATACAAGATTTGGAATTGTCTTGTACTCAGCCATCATGCTGCCGAAGTTTTACTACTGCCAAGATTTTTCAAAACCAAAAGTTAGAAAAAAAAAAAAATTTTATACGAGGTTTAAGCAAGCAATACGGCTTCGCTCACGTGAGTTTCTAGCTTTGGAGAGGTAACAATTTTGGGGATTTTTCGTGGAGGGCCGGGCACACCCGGGCCATTGGTAAAGGGTGTGTCATCATCACCTGTAATAATCATATCATCGACATACAAGAGGAGAATAGTAATACCATGACCAGACCGTCTCAGAAAAAGAGTTGTATCAAAAGAACTGCCTGAAAAACCATGTTGAGAGATAGTAGAACTTAACTTTGCAAATCATGCTCGAGGAGCTTGTTTAAGCCCATAAAGTGTCCGTCGTAGTCGAAATACTCTGTGAGGTAACCCCGGAGGGTGAGAGAGTAACCGTGAGTGCTCTTCATATGTAATTTCCTCTAAGAGTTCACCATTAAGAAAAGCATTTCGACATCCATTTGAAAGAGTGGCCATTTCAGAGCCGCAGTAAACGACAATAAGAGTCCCATTAAGAGTCGAGCGCCACAGAGCAAAAGTCTCCTCATAATCAATCTCATACTCCTAAGTAAAACCCGTGGCAATAAGGCGAGCCTTAGAGCGATTAACAGTGCCATCCGATCAAGTCTTGATCTTATAAACCCATTTACAACCGATAGCAGATTTTCCAGAGGGGAGATCAACCAAATCCCATGTTCCAGTTTTATGCAGTGCATTCAACTCTTCTTCATAACTCGCTACCATAAGGGTTGTGAGGAAGCCTCATGAAAAGTCTGAGGTTTCTGGAGAGAGGCAAGAGCAGAAAAACAATGAAAGTCATGAAGGTGAGAAGGAAGAATAGTTACCCGATGGGAACGGCTAAGTGCATTAGAGTCAAAAGGACCAGTAGGATCCACAGTTGGGGCAGGATCAGTGGGCACGTCAATGATCAAAGGAAGCTCATCAGACGATGAGAAGGAAATACCGCACAATAAGGGGAGACTCAGACAAAGAGGTGAGAGACTCTCAGAAAAAGGTCGTGAGAGGATCGACAGAGTGAATAGCGAGTCAAAGAACATGAGGAAGGAAACATTTCAGGTTCCTAAAAGCACCATGCCGAAACACGAAGACGCTTGCATGGGACTTCGCAACACCTATAACCTTTTTTACCAATTTCATACCGAAGAAAACAACACAAACGAGAATGAGATCAAGTTTGTTTTTCTATGATCACAAGGTTAACAAAACAGACACATCCAAAGACTCTAAGCAAGTCATAAGAGGAGAAGAACCAAAACAACATATCATAAGGGAGTTTGATTATGAACAATGGGAGAAGGACACCGATTGATGGTGTAAAACTAGCAAGAGTGTACTCTTCCCCCCAAATCGAGAAGGAGTAGAAGCTGCAATAGTAGTAAGACAACAACATCAAGAATATGACGGAGTTTCGCCACTCTACCATTTGTCGAGAAGTGCTCCTCGCGCACAAAAAGGAATGGAAACAATACCAAATTGATGTAGGAATAGAGTTAAATTCACGGGCTTTTTATATTCTCGGGGCATTATTAGATTTGAAAACTTTGATAGGTTTAGAAAACTACGTTTCAATCATTTCGTAAAGTCACGATATATTTGATAGCTCGTAACGATTCAAGAGATAAACTGGGCATATTGAGAAAAATCATCCACAAAATAACAAAGTAACATGACTCCACCCGTAGTAAATGGAGAGGCCCCATTAAGATCACGAATAAAGATCAAAAAGCAAAAGAAAGACGAGAACACCTGTTATTAAATAGTAAAAGCCAGCTTTGTTTCTTCCAAATTGACAAGGCATATAATCAAAACTCTTATTTTAAATCGAACCTAACAAACCCGTAGAAACTAGTTGTTTAACCCTAGAGATGGATGCATGACCAAGGCGAGAATGCCATAAAGCAAGAGAAGAAGTGCTCTGTCCTGAGATGGTAGAAGAAAAGAGACGAGAGGACGGTAAATGAAGAAAGATGAGCTCAAACAACCTTCCAACCTTACGAGAGGTCCCAACGATCTGTCCCGTCTGAGAATCCTGCACAACCACACCAAAGAGGAAAAGGCCACTTATTTAAAACCAAGCCGCTGAGTTTCCCAATAGCAAGATTTATGAGGAGTTCGTAATTTGGTAAACATTGGAAATGCATAAGGTTTCATTTAAAGACATTACCAAGAGAGATACATGCATAGAAGAACCATTTATAAAGTATATGGTAGGGAGAGAAGTATATGTGTGTGAAGGTACAACATCTGGGAGAAGAAGTCATATGATTACAAATGCGTAACTGCTAGGCCACATAGAAATTACTCGATATCGTAGAAAGAGCAGTATAATAATCGAAGATGGAAGATGAACCCCGATTAACCATATCTTCAGAGATCTCTATGAGAGAGACGAGGCAGACCAAACATTGGAACGAGAGCTATAATACAATTCGACTTGGCCAAAGCAAAGAATGTTTCCGTTAATAATGTGTCGACGAGTGTAAACGTGCTCAACAGACGACCTTATTCCCACAGAACCTGCATAAGCAGTTAGACTTCTTATTGCTATTGCTTAACATTATTCCCTTTCTACGTAAACGTATGCAGTTAACCTACGTAGGAAAATAGAGTAACAAATTACGAACAATGTTTAGGGCAAGAACCATGGTCCTGATAGAAAGGGGTTCAACAAGACGAGTCTCATTATCAACTAACTTATGAATAGCTTCAAGGCAGATCGTTTAGCGATCCTAATAGATAATATGACTTCTGGCTAATTCAAACTCATCACGAAGCCCAATTAAAAACTAAAATAGTTGTCCTTGTTCACGGTGAACATAACCCAATTTAGCCACAACAGACCTAATTTGGCTAGACAGAATTAATTGATCCCAAATGGATTTCACCTTGCCATGATAGGCAAAGTGGATCCGCCACCTCGTTCCCGACCGAATCCGATAAAGCCACAAGTATGAAGCCTGCCATGAGCACCACTCGATCCAATATACCAAGAACAAGTAAGTCCCAAACTTTCTAAGAATATCAATGCTGGCTAAACTCATCAACAAATTCATGGAATAGACAGATACGAAACCAAGTGATGATACGATGATTAAGACTTTCCAATCCTCTAATCCGACCAGATGTGCGTAATCACTTTTCATTCACTCGTTCAAACATGACTGGCCACTGGTACATGAAAGCCCACACCATGGCCAGATAACTACGCATGGGCTGAGACCACTGTAAGAAAATTATCTCCATTAAAAATACTTAATCTGGACGAAATCTCATCACCGCATATCGAAATTCGAATCGAAAAACACACAATAGGTCGGGAATTAGACCCAAAATAAGTCAAAATGCACTTAGTCAAATTTTCATTAATCCACAATCGACGCGGGCAAAGTCAACGGGTGTGGGTTAGCGAAATAACGGCAATGTGCACTGAGGAAACAAGGATCAACTGTGGTTTTCGTCGGAAAAAAAACAAGTTGTATGAATGCAAACGGTGGTGTTCGCCGGAAAAATAAGCTATAAGTGCTGCTTATAACGCTCAGACCGCTAGAAGAATTAAAAAAATCGTAGAACCTCGTTTCTAATACTCACGTAAGAAAGACTTCAGCCTTTATATTAAAAACTGTGAATTACAAGCATAAAGAGAGGCTTTATATGCGCTAATATACAACCCTGTGTGAAAATACAAATTACAATTCTAAGTGAAAATACAAATTATAATCCTGGTGAAATTACAAAATAAATATAACAATATAATAATCTAACAAAAATATTCAAGTTCTATAGCATCTTAATTTGAATTGATATCTTTATCTAATCAAATATATCTTGTCATTGCTAATCGCCCAAAACACTGGGCTCACAGAATAGTTTAATAAACGGCGATCAAAACACAAAAACAAAATAAATAAATTAGAGATTTATGTGGAAGAACCACTTTATTATATAGGAAAATGAAAAAATAATATTCAAATAGGTGATTTCAGACCAAATTTGTCAAAATATCACCCCACTTTGATTAAGAAAAAACGGCTTAAAAGAGAATAGAGAGAAAAATATGAAAGGGTTTTATGATCGATATTTGATCAGCTCGTAACAGTGGCTTTGACGGGATTGGCTTAGTATTGGGCACCTATAACTTCTTCCCGATCTCTTAGCCTAATTTTTTTTCAATAACATTCAATCATTTCAAGAATCGAGTATACAGAATTGCTTGATCGACACTGCGATTGTTTGATCTTTAGATTTGCAATCTACGCATGAGTTTTTGTTGATTGGCATTGCGATTACTCGGGTGGGGAGGGGGTGTTGTTATTAGATTTTGTTACGGGAAAACCTACCTCGACCCAATACATGATGGGGATGTAATCGAGTAATTGGGAACGAAATGGGATAAGGGCAACTGGGCCAGCCCGTTGTTGACATCATCCCTACTTCTGAGGGAACCACATGAACAAAATACCAACGTAGAACTAATACACTACAGAAGCAAGATTCATTCACAATCCTAAGAGAAATCAAAGATTCACTTAAGACCATCAAAAGTTTAAGACACCTCACTTTAACACGAGTCCTTTATCACTTCCATTCGTTGACCACAACGTGGGCAGTGAAGTTATAAACAAACAAGAATGAAGGGTTCATGCTGATCCTATAAGCAATGGGCTTTTATTACAAGCACACTAAAGATGGCCGCTAAAACTTGTTATTGTGCTCTCTAGAGTCAACAAAGCTTAGTTCTCAGAAGACTTTAGCTGGTCCGTAGCTAACAGTTCCCCAATTACACATAAATAGTGCCAAACAAAATTTTGATGATTTCTGAAATAAAAATGCTTGTGGGGGCCACCCACAAGCCTTGTTCAATTTGAAATCCTAACTTTGAGTAGCAAATTTGATTCCCTTCTCGATAGAGGCTTTGAGCTCAGATTTGAGGTTTTCAAGACCTTGTTTCTCATAGTCAGACAGAGGACCCAACCCATGACCTTTCTATTAACCACTCTTTTCCAAGCTTTCTTACCTGCAGCAGATGATATGAAACCAGCTTAGCGTAATACAGAAGTTGTAATCATTTAACACCTTTAACTAAGCTGAAGTTATAACAGAACCAAAAGAGGGAAAAAATGCCAAAAAAAAATGTCAACAGGGGGGAGATCAGAAGGGCACTGAATCAGATCTAAGTCTTTATCCTCCCAAACCTGCCAATCCGATCAAAAACAAGCCGGGGGTTGGGGATTTTTATCACATTAACAAATACAAGAAACCAATGATGCTGTTCAGATACTCAATATTTAAATTGTTAGAAGGAACTACACAAACAAAGAGCTGATGAACAAAGAGTTGACAAAGCAAATGAGACATGATCATAACAGAACAGATGAAGCTAGAAGAGACATTCTCTTAAAGATCCAGCATTTGAGCATGAAAATTCAAAACATAGATAAACTTCCCAAACAAAGAAAGGAAATGGCAAAAGGACCTAAATTCAGTCATGCGGATTATACTGAGCTCAAGGATGAGACTAAAAAACTAAAGCAAAATTAAAGTCATAAGAGAAAAAGTCATGATCCCCAAAAAATCCAATGTAATCACCTTAGAGGCAAAGAAAGGCAAATCAGGAACAATAGTTGATTGAACAAAAGAGCATTCCACCAACATCTTAATACCATTAAGACCCTTCAAGCAAGATCCATAAAGACTGCTCCAGCATATCTGGAAAAAAAGAACAAAATCTTAGTTCCCACACTCATAAGACAAGTTATGTCCAGATTATTAGACATGCAACAACAACAAAATGGATATGATGATGGCACATGGGATTACGGGAAAAAAAAGTGACAAACTTGACCACAGAAAAGCTCAATTCAAACAACAATACCTACTGCCTAAAGTCTAATTCAAATGATTCACCTACTTGCCTACTGATATGGTAAAATATTATGAATGTAATCTTCTAACAGACAGGTAAAAGTGTTCTACTTCCATAAGAATATAAGCAACCTCCATAAACTTCCTACTTCAATACAGAAACTCTATTAGACAAAAGGTGGCAAGACAAACAGATATCTGATCTATCTTTTGAACCAAATTTGGATCCATTATTAACCAGAATACCATGCATACTTTAAAAAAAAATATGCATGTTTTTCTCCATCCAAATTAAAATAATGCTCATAAACAGGTCGCTCTATCTTTGCAATCCCATTCCTATGCACATGTTAATTATCATAGTATCACCAATTACCGTCATGTACTATTTTGTGATCATTTTGCAATCGAGGGACATAGTCTAACTTTCACAACATTTGTGTTTGCAACAAACTGGAACTTTCTCAAGGAATTCTCAACAACAGATAATCTTCCTTAATATCTTTTTTTAGATAGCACTGATTCAGTCTTTTTTTATTAGGGAAATAAATTATTTAAAGGTGCCTAAGCATAAAGAAAAACCTAGGAAGTATTCAATGCATGTCAAGAGGCAGAAAAGAAAGAACCATAAGCCAAACAGCTTCCTGATTCCGTATTAGACAATCAATAAATGTAAGCAATGATCTAGAATCAAGGTTACAACAAGGAGGACTAAGTAAACAATACAATGACTTCAAAGCACAACTAAATCGATGATAATTTCTTAGAATCGTGGCAGAAACAAAATTTCATCAGACAATGAATACTTCTCATGCACCAATTCTTAAGGTTCAAGTACTGGCAATCTTTTAGAATTTTGAGTAAAACATCTACACGAAAATACACTAAAGGTGAAATTCAATATTAGACTAAATCCATACAGCTGTTAAAGTTATTAGCTGATGCAAACACCAACTTTTGGGGGTTAAATATGGTGGTACGTTTCAAACAGATAACTGCATACAGCTTCTCAAACAAACATTTAGAATTAAATTCTAAAACACTCATTATTCTTATAATAGAAAGAGAGAGAGAGAGAGAGAGAGAGAGAGACTCCTCATTGTACAATCATAATACCTACCACAGCCAACACAATTTGAAAAATGTCATTCCAACCACGTTAATGAGAAATTCAAATTTATCATTCATATTCTTCATACAAGATCACCAAGATAAACAAATACTTAAAAGCCCAGCTAATGAAAGAAGGATTGACTAGATCTTACGCCATTGAGAGGGTTGCAGATCCTTTTCCAGCCTTGGGCTCTACAACCTTCCTGTACCTTATCTTGAGTTCGCTTTTGTTAGGAGCCACAATAATTTCATCTGACAGATTGTTGATTTTGTGGCCTATAAAGATGATTCAGCAAAATAAGAAAATAGTATTAAATTTTTAACAGAGCATGACTTCACAAAAGATGCCATTTTTTTCTTTAATCCAAAATAAATGAGGCATATTGAAAATAAAAGGACAAACCATACTTGAGAGAAGAGTGGAAGAATCGTTATGCCTGCATGACCACCAACAACTGGAACATTGACCTCTGCAATTCGTAGAAACAAAAGATAAGGAAACAGACATTAAGAGAAAATTATCCTGCTCAGAAAACCAAACCTTGACGTCTAATCTACATTATCAGCAACCAATAACTCAAAGCAAGGACAGATAAAGCAAGTCATTGAGGCAGAAAAATTATTATACCATCAACTGGGACATTGGCCTTCCCAGCATAGAATGTCTTAGCCCTAACCATTATCTAGTGTAGTCACACCAACAGCTTCTTTTCTCATCATAAGTCCCAGCCTTCTTGAAAACCTCAGCAGCAATTGGCACAGTCGAGTTCACAGGATTGCTTATCATATTAACCAATGCCTGATCCAATCAATTAATAATAAGGATATTTCAAAATTCATTAAAAAGAAATCAAGGTAAAATGATTGTGAGAAAGTGACTCACATTGGGACAGTACTTGGAAATGGCAGCATAAGGACTCTGACAATCTGGCATTGATGTTGAACAGATCGTCACGAGTCATACCGCGCTTTCTTGGAACGCCAGCTGGAATGATTACCAAATCTGCTCCCTCGAGGGCTTCCCCAAGCTGATCTTCACCCACGTATCCCGCGACCTAAAGGGGAAAGAAAATTAAGGATGAATCGGGGTCAGTAATTCACTGCGTGATAGCTGAGAAAATGAAATTTTGAGTCTTATAATGTTCGTTGATTCAGATCGTAAATGAAAACCAAAAATCAACTTCACTAAAAGCAGTAATATTAAGAACCCAGTTGAGAAGGCAGTTTTGTCGCTTCTTTAGATCCAAAATGAATGGTTTAAGTAGGCAGCCTTCTTTAGATTCAAGGCTGGTGCTAGGGTCTTTCTATCAAAAGAACATCCCCTAACTAAACCTAAGAACAAAACCATCTTTTCATGCCTCGGATTACCATAACATAAAGGATCGAACATTGCAATTCCACTTCTGCTCCTAAGTTTTCTCAATAAGCAAACAGACCCCAAAGAGAAGCAAGGTCAAACCAGAAGGGCATAGGGAAAGAGAGAGATACCTGGGAACGAGTGTTGATGTGACTGACATCAGCGGCGACACCAGGAGTACCAGCGATATCGTAGAGAGAGAGCGAGGAGACAAGAGGGTTAAGCTTCATGAGCAGGGAAAGAGGCTGTCCGATGCCGCGGCCCCAAGAACGGCGACCTTGCGATCTGGCTTGGATTCGGCGCTGTAAGATCGGCGGAGTAGATGGGAAGATGCGGCGTATGATGAAGCCCTAAGGGCTGCTTCTGAGATCTGAACAAAGAAGACTTCATTTTCAACTACAGAGAGAAGAAACGACCAGAAATCGAGAGGGAAAGTGTGAAGACCCCGAAATCGGCTCTGCGAAAATATATACTATATAGCGAGGGCAAGGGAAAGGAGGGCAAGTACCTTTAAAGGAGGGAGCGAATAATAAAGGGAAGGAAATAGAAAAAGGTGTGGTTTTCGAGAGGTCCGCTTGCTGATTGCTCCATATCAGTTACAAAAACGACGACGTTTTTGGTGAGTTTAGTTTCCACGCGCCACGCGCCACGCGCCACGCGCCACGCGCCACGCGCCACGCGCCTGGCTCTTAAAGTTTTGTTTTTGACCTTCGGTTGTTATTACTTGTTACTTTTTACCATTCTCTTACAAATTTGGTTGCTAGTCTTAAATTTGCACTCTTCCACACTCCACAGCAAACTCCAGCCAATTGCCATGCTATAAGTGTTACGAAAATAATGTTTTATTCATAATCAAAATATATAATTTTTTTTTCAAAACGTAAACACTTTAATTACGTTATAGTACACTTGTCTCTACAGTATGATGGACAAAGAGGAATTATAAATAATAGAATTTTTTAGATGGAAAGGGAAAAGTGAAATAAGACTAAAAGAAAATAAGGACAAAAATTAAAGAGGGGCGGACAAAGAAAAGAAATTACAATAGATAGGACAGCATAATTCACAAATTATGATAAGGTGCACCTTTGCATAAAAAAATATAAAAAAAAATGGAACCCTAAGTCCCTAATTCACCTTTAAATGTATCATCTTTAATAATATAATAAAAGTATGCACTTGAATAGTAATACCCCTTAAAAAGATATAAATGCCCTTAATGTGTTTAGATCAATGATCCATTTGTGCATACTTTTGACATGTTATAAGTCCTCTAAAAATTTAAAAAATATTTACAATATTAATGTAATAGTCATAAATATTAATGCAACAATTATTCTCTTAATATAATACTCATATAATAATAATGTAGTATGTTTAAAATATTAATGTAATAACTTTTCCTGACAATTTTCTCTTTAATGTATAGGTCATATCCTCTTCAAGAAGAAAAATACCTTTATATACAATTCTTTAAAATAATCATAAATATTAAAGAAAAATCACTTCCAAGAAGGGTCAGTTTGGAACTGAGTAGACACCAAAATTTGATCACATATTTTTCTTATTATTATTATTATTTTACTTTTTTATTTTGTTTTTATTTTTTTAATTTTTTTCTACTCCCCATTCTCCTACACCTCCTATTTTCTCTATCCTCTCTCTCTTCTCTTGCTCTTATTCCTTATTCCTCTAGTTTCTTTCTTTCTTCTTTTTTTCATCCATTTTTACTCTTAAAAGAAGCATATTTAAACAAACATCACAAAGGTAAAATATTCATAACTTCTTTTTTTTTTTCTTCTTATTTTGTCGATACTTATTACATATTTTCTTTAGCATAAAATTCACATATGTATATATTTATGGGATTAGATTTTTCTTTTATATGCTATTATGAGATTTATGTATGTTAGATATAAAAATTTGTTATTGGTGAAACTTATGTAATTACTTGAATCTTGCATTTTTCTCTTACTTTATTGTATTTGGGTTCAATTTTGTGTTATTTATGTGTAATTATATTTTTTTTTTGTTAATAGTTAACTTCAAAAAAAAATTACATAGACTTTAAGTTGTCAAATATTAAATTAAAAGTTTTTTTTAGATGTAATTTAGTTAGACTTTAATATGTGAAATTGGTCTTGAATAATGAAAAATTAAATTTTGTAGTATTTGAATTTACCCTAAGTTATCACTTTTGGAATTGTTAATTGATATAATTTTTATTTAATTTAGTATGATTAAACATTATAATTGTATTTTAAATTAGGGTTAAATTATTAAATATTTAAATCAAGCTTGTTAATTGCTAGAAAATTTTGTTTGTTATTGAAATTTATAAATTTGGTTCATATATTGATTAGTAATTTGGAGTTGTAGACTTATATTGAATGAGACTTATTAATTAGTACGAAATTTGTATTTGTGAAATTTATCAAATTGGATATGTATATTAATCACGAATTTGAGACTATGAACTTATTACAATGATAATTTATCTATTAATTTGAGCTCATTAGTCTAGACTCAACATACTTAAGCCCAACTTATTAGTTTAAACCCAACTTACTTAGGTTCAATAACTTAAGCTCAACCCATTAATTCTCAAACTCACACTTACTTTAGGCTCAACATATTAGGACCCAACCATTAGGGTCTAACCCATCAACAAACTCATTATGTTAGTCATTAGGTCATTCGACCAAGCTTTGGCCACGCATTCTAATAAGCTCCTTAACCTGTCAAATTTCCACCATTAATTTAATCAATTTCTCATTTTCTAAAATTCATTTTTTTTTAATTTAATCTTAAAATTCAAATCTTCCAAAAATTCAAGTTTTAAATTTTCATTCCTCATTTTTTTAAATTTAAATATCCAATTTTCAAAAATGCAAATTCACATTTTCTTTCCTCTAAAATTCAAATTTTCAACCTAAAATTCAACTTTTAATTTTCAATTTCATTTTTTTTCCCCAAGTTTTCATTTTTCCAATATACAAAATTCTCAATTTCAAAATTTAAGTGTCATAATCTAAAAATTTGAAGTCTCTTAATTTCCAATTTCAAAGTTTAAAGTTTCAAATTTCAAATTTACAATTTCTCAACCCCAAAATTCAAAGTTTCATAATTTAAAATTTTAAATATCTCAATTTCTAATTTCTAATTTCTAAATTACAAATCTCAAATTTATAAAATTCAAGTTCTTAATTTAAAATTCACTTCCAAAAATCCCAACTTAAAATTCTCAAACTTTAAATTACTTCAAAAATTCTCAATTTAAAAAATTTCAAACTTTCAATTTTCAAAACCTTAATTTCAAATCAGTTTTCAAAAATTCCAAATACATGATTAATTCTATAGTTTCTATAAAATAGAATATTGTGGAGTTAATTTGTATAACATATAAATGGGCTTGAGTGGGACCCGACATCTCATGTATCCTTTATTAAATAACCTTGACACTGGATGTACAATTTGTTTTTATAATTCGATCATGAATAATTTCATATTTGTTATTGCACTAATATTGTTTTCTATTGATAGCGCTTATGATGTGCCGTCAAGGTACATATTCTTTCCTATTTGACTTGTTTATTATATTTATTTATTTATTTATTTATTGATGTTTTGATGTACACTTGTGTAATTATGAGAGATAATTTTTGTATATATTAGTTAATCAATCAATGGTCACATCTTCCATAATCGGATTAGTAGAAACCCAACTTTAGGGGCTTGAGGGGTGCTACGGCTCACTACCGTACCTTCCCAATAGGTAACATGACCTCCAAATTTGGAGTCGGTTTCATAGACATATATTTTGTAAACAAGGAGTTGCACTATGGTTTTTATTTTTTATTGTGTTTTCCCTTAAAAAATAAAATAAAATAAGTGGCAACTCCAAAAACCTTTTTTTTTTAAATGGTTTTTCAATGAAAAAAAAATTAAAAAAAAAAAATTGAGTCTCACCATCGAGCTGTGACGCACGCTTAAAACGCGGCTTCACACATCAAGCCAGAATAACACTTCTAGTCAAAAAGCTTTCCCTTTCCCTAGCGCATTTCTATTATAAACGTTTTTATAGGAATCTAAAAAAGTGATTGTACAAAAGTTTTTTGTAACATTAAAATTACTAAAAAAGACATTTAATATTTAATTATAAAAATAGACATTTAATAACACCGAGGGACAATTCATACACCAGAAATTCAACATGTTATCAAAGGAGGTAGAGTGGTCAAACACAAATTTCTTCCACTCCATCTCGCCTATAGATCCCGAGCATCAAGTATATACGAGATAATGAGAGATAATGATGCAGATCCCTGCCAGCCTACGGAGCAATACATTCTCGTATTCTACTGGGAGTTTGTTAGCTTCCCACCACCCATAGAGAAACCTTGATTACGGCTCGAGTCGATTCAAGTTGAAACGACCACATCTCCGCAGGGCTCGACATATGCTCACAACCGGTCGGAGCTGGGCCATATCAAGCCCGAGGATGATTTACCTCCAGAGGGCTTAGACAACACTCGACCTTTGCATATATCACCCGATTGTTTAGGGGTCATCGTTCCATCTATCCTCGTAAATAATGGATCTCGCTTCTAAATGTCTATCCATAATTTTTACCACGTTATTGCTCTCAGGATATGGGCCCTCCATAGATTTTCGGTTTCACATACGCATAAAGTGAGAGCTTATGATAGTACTCGTAGAGAGGTGATGGGCACCTTGACTCTCAAGCTGATGATTAGGCCAGTCGTTTTTCAGGTTATGCTTCATATTTTGAGGATCCTTGTATCCTTTAACCTACTCTTAGGCCACCCATGGATTCATAGTGTCAAGGTCCCATTTTCCTTCAGCCGAAGGCGGTTCATTCACGATGGCTGAAAGTGATCAATGCTTCATCTACAAAAAGGTGGCACATTTGACTCGAAATGCAAGATTGGAGATTAGCCATGGGGGTGATGATTTGCTTATGACCGGATTCCCTTTTGATGAAGTACAAACCGTGGAGCCGGGGGATTTTGTCAGAGATTTAGTACCCATGTCATTTGATCGAAGATAAGGGTACTAGTCTTTGGATTACGCTGAGCATGTCGACATGCCCGGTATGGGCTTATGCATCGCGCATGGTCGTAGCGAATTTATCATAGTTTTGGACCATGACCCACCCTTTGGCTTAGGATTTGTACCCATAGAGGTAGATTTTCAATGCATGGCACAACTGCACCAAGAGAAGATCAGATATCGACTTCATCACATTCCATTTGACTATCCTGTCCGTCCTTACAGTTTGAGGTTAACTGACTATATTGTGAGGGCTTCAGAGCCATTATTGCATCCTGATTCATTGATTGATGAGCCTATTGATATCCAGCATGTTGATCTGTATCAGCTTTTTTCACAGCTTCAGTTGTGTGGTGGGGCTCCTGACACTTCTACTACCTTGATCGCTCCTCCTTCCCCTAAGCGGTCTAGTGTGCTCACTATGTGCTTTTCGAAAAAGATATCGGGACATGGGGTATTGATGGGGTTATGTCAGTTCGATGATTATGTGTGTTATAAATACTCAGATGGTCATCAATTGTACTCGAGCCGCATTATACACTTAGTGATTTTTGTGGTGTCGTTTGAGATGATGAGGATTGTGCTCTCCTACTCCAACTGTTGATGTGATTTTGGATGATGTTATTATTGATATTGCATCTCCTAATATTTTAGGACATGTTGTAGGAGAGTCCGATTCTATGGGCCCACCACTTTCTTTTGATATTTTGTCGGGATTTATCTCCCATTCGGATGATGTACTTGCCTTTTCATCTATGGATTTGAGCATTTTCGAGTATTCGCCTATCTCTTTTATTGATGATGTTAATGCATGTGCACCTCATTCACCCACATCACAAATTCATGATATTGATGATGAGCCTTGAGCCCCGATTTTGATGACGCTACGGTCCGACCATCATAGCTCGAACCGATTTAGCCGAGTTTCACCTCTTTTGATGACCTTTAAGACAAATGATCTGGTATAAAGGCACTGCTTAGAGAGTTGAGGATCGATACCACTTTGTCTACAAGTGAGAGAGATAATTTGCTTAGGTTACTCAAATCATACTTGGATGTTTTTGCGTGGTCATAAGGAGGATACGCTAGGCCTCTCACTCTCTATAGTTCGAAGATCATCTACCGTCAGGCACATGCTAGACCTAAGTACATAAATTGAGGCGATTAAACCCTCGATGGAGTTTATAAGTGAAGGAGGAGATTCATAAGCAACTTAGTGTGTCTTCATATCAGTGGTTCAATATCCCAAGTGGCTGGCTAATGTCGTCCCTATTCCTAAAAAGGTCAGTAAGGTCAGAGTTTGAGTGGACTTTAGAAATCTCAACAAGGCCAACCCCAAGGATGATTTTCCTCTCCCACAAATTGACATGCTGGTTGATAGTATTGCAGGGCATGCGATGTTGTCTTTTATGGATGGATTCTCTAGTATAACCAGATTATGATGGCTCCCGAGGATATGGAGAAGACATCTTTATCAATCGAAAGGCACCTGTCGTTATAAAGTCATGTCGCTTGCTGACGAACGCAGCTACCTATCAAAGAGCAATTTACTACATTGTTTCTCGTGACATGATGCACAGGATGTCGAGGTCTGCGTGGATGATATGATTGTGAAGTCCCGTGACGTGGCGTGCATCACCAAGCGCTCTAGAGCGCCTTCTAGAGGATCATATATGCTTTAGATTGAGATCAATCCCATGCACTTTCGAGTGACTTCTCTGGAAGCTCGGGGCTACATGATTAGTGAGAGAGGTATTGAGGCGGATCCTAATAAGATCAAAGCTATCTTTGACATGTCTCCACCACTGACCGAGACTGAGATCCTGGGTTTCTTGGGTAGGTTGCAATATATCAACAAGTTTATTGTTATACTGACAAATACTTGTGAGCCTATCTTCCGACTTCTGATTATGAAACAACCTAAGGTTTAGGATGATCAATGCTAGCAGGCGTTTGAGCGGATTAGAGAGTATTTTCTTTCCCCCTCCCTCGTTTTTTGCAGACTCTTTCATATGCCTAGATGACCTCTTTTGTTATATTCGTTAGTTTCGTGATATCGCTTAGTGGTGCATGCTAGCCCAAATTCATGATCTCCAAAGAAAGATGCTATCTATTATCCGAGTAAGAGGATGTCGAGTATGAGATCCAGGTACACTCCGATTGATGCTTTGCTTAGCTTTAGTTCCTCAAGCCATACTTAAAGATCTGCATCACATGACGCATTTTCGTAGCTTGTTTCTCGCTCGATCCTTCGAGATATTCATCACATAACAATTTTAACGAAAGGGTGACTTATGAGATGGCTTGTAATTTTGACAAAGTTTGATATTCAGTATGTCACTCAAAAGTCTATAAAAGGGAGTGTGTTAGCATATCACTTGGCCTCATTTCTGGTTACCGACAGTAGAGTGATTGATGATGAATTTTCAGATGAAGAGATCGCAGGGGTGAGTAGTTTGTCTTGTTGGCGCATGTACTTTAATGGTTGATGAGTCCTAAATTCATCTAGTTTTAATCCATTTTTCTAGCATGTTTCTAGAAGTTTATAAGCAATTTTAATGCTGAATTATGGAATATTCACTAATTTTGTGTTTTGCAAGTTTTAAATGAAAAATAGACAATTGAGCAAGAAAAACAGAAGATTGGCCAAGACAGAAATCTCTATCATGACAGAGAAATTTTATGTTGCGATAGGATCTCAATAGAACCAGTAGAAGCTATGTCATAACAGGAAGCGCTATGTCGCAACAAAGATCAAGCTAAACTCAAGCCATAAGACAAAACTTTGTCGCGACATGTCACAACTTTGTCGCGACATAAAGAACTAAAGATGGAAGAAAATATTATGTCGCGACAAAGAAAAAGTCTGTCACAACACAGAGTTCAGTCTTAGCAGTGCAAGACAACAAGATTATGTGGCGACAAAGAAAAAGTATGTCACGACAACAAACCCAGACAATTGTGAGAAACTCTATCGCGACAAAGGTTGAGAAGAACCACAAAAAGTATATCGCAACATTAAAAAGGAATGTTGTAACAAACTTGAAGAGCTGGAGGCAGAAATTTCTGTCGTTACAAAAAGATGAAGAGGAGATAACAGAAGACTGCCATGACAATGTACTTTATGTTGCGACATTTCAAACTTATGTTGCAACATAGAGCAAGGCTGAAAGACAAGAAGTTTTGTGATGACAAAGAAATCTATGTCGTGATAGAATTCAGAAAAAAAATGACAAGTTGTGTTGCAACAAAGTTTTTATGTCGCGACACAAGACACTCATGTCACGACAAAGACTAGACAACTTCAGCAGAACTATGTCGCCACATTGCAAAATTATGTCGCGACAAAATTCAAGAAAAAAGCATGAAAATATGTCGTGATAGAAACTGCAGGCCACAACAAGAGCTGGGGGACAAAGATGAGAACTATATTGCGACATAACTTTCTATGTCGCGACAAAGTGGTCAATTGGGCCAGAATTTTTGAGGTTCCACAATTTCAAATTCTGTGTTGGGTGTACTCATCATTTGAAAATCTATAAATAGACGATATAGTGGTAATCGTATGAAGCCTGCAAAACCGTGAACTTCTAGGTAGCTAGAACTCAGACATATTTTTCTTTCATTTTTTCTTTTCTTTCATTTAGTTTTTATAATAGCATTTTAGTTAGTTTTTCTTAGAATTGAGAAGTGATCTGGTGCGATGTTTTGAGCTAATTTTCTCTGTAAAATTTTGTTTTTCATTGCTGTCTGATTTAATGAATTTGAAAATTTTTTGGAGTTCATCTATTTAAGTTCGTTTGCAATTTCAATGAAGTTACCTGATCAGTTAGTCACTACTCTTTATAAACGAGTTTGAAAGACTAAGCTTCATCTGGGATTGAATAGATGTTAATTATTGTTTTCTGCTAAACTTGAAAGAATGTTATAATTCAAAATCCTGAATTTATTTAAGTGGTTTTGTTCTTGAAGTTGCTTGTTCACAATATTAGTAGCGTATACCCAGAAAATGACTGTATCTTGCTCTGATTTTCAAGAAGCCCTCTGAGTGACACAAAGATAGAGATTCCTGACAGTATGGAGCAGTTACTTGAGGGTATGTTAGACTAATATTATGGAACTAATGAAATTTGAAGGACTACTTCAATAAATCACTGATTTACTCATGGTGTGAGGATTAGTCGAATGATATATCAATTTAGTTGACCAAAGAGAGAATTGTTAATTCAGACATTTTTCTTTATTCTATCATAAATTTCAGAAAATCACAAAAATAGTTTTTAATTACAGTAGCTAAGTAAGCTACTTACAATATTTTATGAGCTTAAATTGATATAGCTAACACCAGTTATCGTTGTCTGGGTCGCTTAATAAAAGTTTTTTTTTCGCTATCTTTGTTTTATGTCGCGACAGAGTTAGACATGTCGCGACAAATATTTGTCTTCTGGCTTGAGTTTAGCTTGATCTTTGTTGCGACATAGCTTTTCCTGTTATGACATAGCTTTTGTTAGTTCTATTCAGATCCTGTCGCGACATAAAATTTCTCTGTCATGACAGAGATTTCTATCTTGACCAATTTTCTCTCGCTTCATTCAATCGTTTCTTTTCATTTAAAACACGCAGAAACACAAAAAAAGCTTCAGAATATTCCATAATTCAACATTAAAATTGCTCATAAACTTCTAGAAACATGCCAGAAAAATGGATTAAAACTATATGAGTTTAGGACTCATCAAATTCTCTTAAACTTAAAGTTTTGCTTGTCCCTAAATAAAGAAAAGAAGATTTGTTTGTCCTCAAACAATTTAGCTTTTATTTTTTTATGACATTTTTCTGTTGAATCCACAATTTGGCAGGATACATAAGTTAGTTGTGAAATTATTTCTAAACATAAGCTCTGGGACATAGAATCGTGAAGATTTTCAAATAAGTTCACTAAACACCAAATAATTTCTATAGTGTAACAATTCAATTTATTCCACCCCGATTTGTAAGTGTGTGATGGTCTTCTCTTCCTCGGCATTATTTAATCTTCAGATAATACTCAAATAGCTTACTTCTCCTTTATTCTTTTAAGTCTCATATACTTGTTCTTCATATTAATCTCCACTAATATAAGCATATACCACCTTCATAATCAATTAGGTCTTTTAGGCTTATAATGTGTGGCTTAGGTAATTTTGTAGATAATTGGACAATTTAGGCTCAATTTTACCCAAATTTCACTTACAACTTTACATACTTGCCTTCATTATGCATCTTTGATTTTTATTTTTTTTTTGTTGTTGATATTAACTCTCTCACCTCCCCATTTGGTTTAGTGCATCTTTCTGCATACTCTCTATTGTGGTTTTTTTTTTTTTTTTGGACTGTTATCTGCATCAGAAATTCTCCTTCATCTAAGCTTTTTCATTTTTCATTTTTATCAAGGTTTATGAAATAGTTCAATGTTTTGTTTTTTGCTTTCTCTACCACCCTTAACGAACTTCGGTCAAGAATCTCATGCCAATTGCATTGGAAAGAACTTAATTGTTTAATGGTGGAAGGCTACAAGGCCAAACTAATTCCACCTTGATATTTTTCTTTTCACAGCTTCTTTTCCTCATTCTTTTCACCTTTCCTCATCTCAATTAATTTTCCTATCTCAACCCTTCTTATCCCTCTTTGTAATTTGAAATAATATTCCTCCAAAATTGTCATCTTCTGTCATTGATGCGATTTATCACACTTTGGGCAAATAAGGGCCTTTTTATCGTAGGATTATGTTTAAGGAGTATTCTAGGCTTTTCATTTGTCGGGTCGATGATGGAATTGGCTATCGCTCAAATATGAACTAAGGTGTATGCTTATGCATATTATAAGGGTAGGCTTTGAAGGGCTCAATATTGCAAGAATGGCCTATATTATTTTCTATTAGTGGTATTGCTTAGGATTTCGCCTTGACTAATAATCTAACAAGTTCTAGAATATTTGGAGATTTAATTGTGATAGATCCCAGAAGATGTCTCTAACCTTTGCACAATCTGTTTCAGAGATACTTTTGACTGGGCTGCAAGTGCTGTAAATCAAGATTCACAACTAAACTCGTTTTACAAACACAAAATTATAGGGTTTTATTGGTTCTATCAATTTGTTGTAATCTTCTCCTTCTCAAGTTCAATACATCCATTAATGTCCTTACAACTTTCCTCTTTCAGTTCATTTCATCCTGCCCCAATTCATCTATGAAATTCTTGTTTGGTTCCCCGGATGTTGTTGTGCTATTTTGTAAGTTGTGTTTATTTAAATCAAACATTCAATTCAGAGAAAGTTAACATAGCAACAATTCAATTCCATCATCATTCCAATTCTACCAAACAATTCACAGCTCATTCAGCAATCCACCAACTCAAGAAAACCGGTTTCTCCATTATTTAGCAAAGCTATAAACTAAAAGTCATCAATTTCTATTTATTTAAAATCAAGGAAAGAAAAATAAACTAAACACAAGAGAAGTGCAAAGTGAGAATGGACACCAAGTTTTTGCAAAGGATTTTTTCTTTTATTTAAGATTTTAGGTATGAGAGATTTATTTACAAAGAGGGAAAAGGGAAGAGACAACAGGGCAAGTTATTTCCTTCTTCTGTCATGCCTATGATAATGGTTTAGATTAACTGATTCAAATTTGTAACCACCGCGTGCATACAATTCGGGATTCGACTTCAGGGTCGCTGACTGGGCTTCCTTCTTAGCTCGTGGAATGCACCACTCCATTGAAAGTGTCATATGTTTAATGAGATCATTTTGTCTCTGCCCAATAGAGTTAAGAGTTCCCTCAAACTCACCCTGAGCAGAGTACATTTTGATCAAGTCCAAACTGTCCACAATTTCTCCCTATAATTTAGGGTTGCTTTTAGTTCTTTGTCCCTTTTTTCTATGAGGGGCCTTATCTCTTTCTGATGTTCTTTATACAGATATTTGAATCCATTTTCCTTTCGCATCATGTTTTACTCCATGGCATCCTCTCTCTCATTCATGATCTTGAGCAGCTCATTGTTCCTCTTGAGTTGATCTGACATGAAGGCATCTTCCCTTGCCCTGAGCTCTTCACTAAGTTCCTTTTCTCTGATTTCCCATATGCTCTTCCACTCCTCACCTCTCAGTCTCAGTGCTTCCTCCATATTCTGATCTCTTATCTTTAACTAAGCATCCATGTACTCATCCCTTAGTTGGAGTTGGATTTTTAGCTGGTTGTCCCTTTCTTGCATCTCATGTCTCATAACTTTCAACATCTCTATCAGTTCTATATTGTTATCATGACGACTAGAGATTTCAGCTTGCTCTTGATGGATCTGTCTTAATTTCAGAGACACTGTCAAAATGGGGCTCAAACCTTCTTGCCTCTGTGGATTCTTTGGAGTTGCATTATCAAATTGTATCTACTCTACTTCTCTGTTATCTTCTTCCTCTCTTTCTGTTTCTACTTATTTTTCTTTGCCTCTATTCTTAGGCCCTTTTATTACTCCTATTAATGTTAGGGGTGAGGTCTTAGTATGCCCTCTTCCTCCCCGCCTCCTTCTTACACCCCCTAAAATACAAAAGTCTAGTGATCGCTGGCTAGATGAGGTAATAGCTGATTCGTAATGCAAGAGGCTATTCTGTAATCAACAATATTTATAAACCTAAACTTTATCATTAGCATAGCTACTACGCATAGTGGCTCTGTGGTTCGAACATAGGATGGGCTTTCTTCAAAATGATTTGCAGTTGGTTCAAAAAGGTGAATTTCAATTTGGATTTGGGGTTTTGTAAAAACAATGGAGGTGAATGGTTTGCAAACTGAAAATAAACTGAAATAAAATATGAAAAAGAATTCCTTGAAGTGTCAGGCTATTGGATTTGGGTTCTAAAGGTCACTGAGGGGTTTTCGGGTCCATTTTCCTCCCATTGGGGAGGATGACATATAGCCATTTCCTGAATTGGATCTTCATGTGGCTATAAAATTGAACCCCTAAATAAATATCTTTGAAAATTTGATATTTCCGCTTTCCTATTGATGGTCTCGCATAAGAAATAACATCACTTTGTCACGCCCCATTCCCGATCCGACCAATGGCGATCCGAATGGAGTCCCGCGCGAGACTATATATCGGGACTCATCGACTGCTTCTTCTCAAAGTCAACTGCACTGCGGGTTATACAAACAATTTAATAACAAAAATCATTTCATTTACAAAAAGAACTACCACCGAGTATTACCCATCAAAATCTATACACATATACTGAGTCCCATTTACTTATACATGTACATTTTTTTTCTAATACAAAACATCAGAGATCGCGGAAGCAGTGCGGTGAGCACCTATCTCTGAGCTAGCCTACTTTGCTAATGTGGAATGTCCTGTCCCCTATCCTTGTCTTCTGCTTCTGTACCTACACGGATTGAACACCCGTGCTAAGCTTTACGCTTAGTGGGAACATAAGCATGGACAACCACCAATGGTGACCGCCACAGTTTATACATATGTATTTCTTAATATATCATAAAATTCATATAACTTTATTATTTATCATCTTTACATTCCTATCGCATGTCACATGCTCTCTCGTCATACCTATATTCATACTTTTACTATATTCCCGTGCTTTGTCATCTTTACTTATCTCTATCGCTTCTAGTAATTTATGCATTTCTATCATGTGTCTATAAAGGCATGTTCCCTATTCATTTAGGGTATGCTATCTTATATTCAGATTGCTATATTTCTTATTCTAGTACTTATCATTTGATCTATTATCTTTCTCTAATGGTTCATATTACATATCCTATTATGCATGTCATATTCTTATACATATATTACTTTCATGGTTATATACTATATACCATTTGGTTACAAGTATATTTTCAATGCATCAAGTTCATATACGCGATCATGTACTCGCCATCATATACCGCTTTCCCCGCATCAGACTATCATATTAACTTTTCAAATCATTTTACATTCTTATATGATTTTATATATCACGCCTGACGTATAATCTCATGTTACGTAACTTATCATCACGTACTAATTTCATATACCTAGATTCGATGTTGAAAGATCCCTTGACCCTATTAATCTCATGAACCCGAGGGACTAAAATTTTAACGATATAGAAACTTTTCTCAAAACAATAAAATCATGGAGCGAACCCTTACAATCTTTAATATATCTTTAGGAAAATAATGCGGAAGTGAAGTGGTAAATTTTTTTTTTTCAAACACTTAGATTTCTCGTAAGGTCAGCAGTTTCTCTGCTTTTCTGACTTTCCTAAATTTACAAAAACCTCACGTAGTGCCATTAAAACATACTTTAATCTTTCAATTCTCAACTTCCATTTGTGACTCGGGCCCACAACCCACTACACAATAACTCAATCAAGCACAATATATATACACATATACATTTATTTACTTCAATCATCAAAACATTCAAAACTTCTTCAATTCCATGCACAGTTTTATAAAAAAATTGGGCTTGAGCCGGACTTAAGCCGACCGCCTACATACCTCATCCACTGAGGATCAAAGCCCACGTAGTTCCTTTTCAAAATATATACATATATACATATATACATGACAAAAATATTCAACATATACAATATACAAAATATATGAGGTAATGCGCCACATGCGCCATCTCCTCAATGGCTCAACCCATCGCATAGGATGTCACCCAAGACCTCGGCTCCTGTCCTCAAAATGTTTTTTTTTTTTTTTGAAACATACGAAAAGAGCGAGCTAAAGGAGTTCGCGAGTGCACATTTTCATTAAGACAACATTTTCGCATATATCAGCACAAATACTTATACAATTCAAAATCAATTTATGCTTTAAACTTTCTTTTTAATGGAACCCAGGAGGTAAACACACCGACGCTTTCCTGCATCGATGGTGAGGACAAGCCTCAATCCAGCCATAACCACTACGCTAAGGAGAAACTCACACTTTGCATATGGTTCCAGCCATAGTTATTCTAACACGGTAAGGATATTACGCTAAAAATCTATTTCCCCACTCGCTAGTAACCTATAACAATTCTCTAAATCCTTACACGTTTAAGGTACTGCAATGATATCGCCATAATACCATATAGGTTAGGTAACCATCAAGAAATATTTCTTCAAAATACATTTATAAATCCATTTAAATCCTTTACTTTATCATTAAAACACATACGTATTCTTTACACATTTTAAAACTTTCATAACGCTCTTAACATACGATACATATTTAATATACATATATAAACATTTACATTAAACTTTTCATTTTAACATTAAAAACAAATCTTTCACTTTTAAAAACCTAATTTTTAAAATCGTTTTACACTCACCGCTCACCTCTCAATCCCGCTCGTTTCCCCGCCAAATTCTCGTTTCCGTCCGATAGTCCTTTTCACTTTTTCAAGAAACCACAACTACACATTAACCATAACTTCCATTTTAATCCAATTCACACATTCATTTTCACCCAACCACATCACATTCACTTTAATCCCATTTAACCACACTTAAAAATACATAATTAAGGAAATTACCAAAATACCCTTTTCTTTACAAAATGACCTTAATGCCCTCAATTTAAATCATTTTCTTTTCTAACCAATTCCAATGCATTTCTAGAGTTAATATTCACCCTAAAACACATGGAAATTACCAAACTACCCTTGACCCCTCTCATTTCCCTTTTTGGCCGAAATATGCCCGCCATATTCAATTTTTGTTCTTCCATTTTCTTCATTTAATCACTCCACCCCAATGCCTTATACCTCACTCTCAATTAACTTAAACTACCCCAACATGTCATACAAAATGCACTATCAAACCCTAACCATCACTCAATTTTATTTTTCAAACCCTAACCTAATCCATTTCTTTCTCAACTTATATCAAAAACTATCATGATTCAACCTTAAATACCACTAATCTCACATCCATTCAAGAAAATCACAGATAGGCATGAAAACATAAAAATCAACTTCCCACCAATAGAAACTTACTTGCTTTCTCGCTTTTCCTAGCTTCTCCTCGACTCCACTCGAGCTCACTCGGGAAAGCTCAAGGAGAAGAAAATCACATCCCACCTTGCTCCACCTTGCCTCACGCGGCTTTTTTTTTTTCCTTCCTTCTTTTCTTTCTTTCCTTTCTTCTTTTCTTCTTTTTCCTCCATGGCGTAGCTCTCCTCTGAGCAAAAATCAACTTTTGAATTTACACTTTGATCCTCACAACTTGCCAAATTGCACTTAAGCCCATAACTTATTGTTGATGCAGTGATTCTACATTACGTCACCTTGTCATTGGTCCGGCTCCATGAGTCACAACCACTAATCAATTATTTAAATCATAACTTAGGCCATTAAGAAGGTTTTGATTGGCTCTCACAAGAAAATATCTCACTTATATCGATTTTACCCGCCGCCTTATACGCTTTATACCGATTAAACGCCAAAATATTCTATGGTCGCCTAAACTTCAAATTAACCATGAATATTCTAAATCCTTCACAAAGGGATTCCGTGCTCGAAATCACCGAAATCTGGATGAATCATTAAACGAATCCCAGACAATAGCGCATTATTATCCGAATTACGCTCGGATCGCTCGAAACTATCCAAACGGACTTCTCGTTTCACTCCATTTCGGAGTTTCCTTGGGCTCTATGATTAATTAGGACATTTCGTATTTTCGACCCAATTTTCGAAAATTTCAACGCAGCTCCGAATTTCGGTCAGAAATCACTATTCACTTCAATCTCCTTTGATTCTCTTAAATATCATTTCAAAATCACTGGAGGCAGAAATTTCTTAAAAATTCTTTCTATTTTTCAAATCAGGATATAATAGAAAATTCTGTCGTTAGAGGCGTCAGGTGAAAATTCCTTTATGCCCAAATGACGTTCGGAGCGTTCTAAATTCTAATCTACCCTCGCTTCTATCATTGGACCTCTAATCAGTTCCACAACTACCATTATAACATTCAATAAGGTTGGGGTTTTACACATGTTATACTTTTCATATTACTTTCTCTTTCATATTAACTTTTCAGATCATTTTACACTCTTATACATTTTCATATATCATGTCGAGATTATAAATCTCGTATTCTGAGAACTTATCTCATCACATACGCAATGCTATCCTTTACAATATCATCATATCTTTCCACATGTCATATTCAAATCATTTATTTTATGTTTCATGCTTGTAAATACCAAAGAAGTGGATATAGAAAACTTATAAGAGCCCGAAGGCGCTGTACTCACTGTACGAAACAGTGGTCTTATCAGGGCCCGGAGGTGCTGTTATCATTGTACGAGACAATGATCATCTTATAAAGGCCCGAAAGGCGTAGTGACCCTTTCGGGGCCGCCCAGGCGTGATCCCAGCGGGATCTATGTCGCCGACAAGCGGGGCGACCTTGAGCAGACATCTTGCAGACATTTCTGCTGCGGCATGCCAATCTATCCCTCTACTTGGTGGGAACCACAGGCAATCCGTTTATTACATTTACATTGCATATCTCATAGCATGAATAACTATTGTTATCTGATTGTTTGTATACAATATATATACTATCATTACTTTAAAATGCATGTTCGTTCTCATATCGTAGCTTCATGAAATACGGTTCTCCTATTTCTATATAATACATATATTCCTATATTCTTATCATGCATGCATTTACTCATTCTTATATTCATATATGCTTATCATTCGTGTACATGTACTCATTCCTGGTAACATCTTATATTTTGTTAACTTATATCTTCATGTACTTTATTAGATTATCATATCTTATGACACATACCAATACATTTCTATACTTGTACGTTTTACTTATACTTTGTCGGAATTTATTTCCTATCTTGCCGTGGGATTCTACGGAACTTATGCCTCTGGAGGTACTTATACTGCGATACTTGTACTTTTATCTATCTTATACTTGTATCTGTATCTTATATTAGCCATGATATACTATAGTTATCATATCTACTTACTGTTTTTCCTTATTTCTGGATCTAATATGAGTTCACTTTTATCATACTATGTATGGCTGTATTCTTGACTCAATGGGCTTTCCACCAGAGTCGAGAACACCAACAGTTGGACGAAAGGAGTTATGACCTTAGAAGTTGGAGGGCATACGTAGTCAAATCTTAAGTTGGACGGTGACACGACCTCGAGCTAGGTCTAACACACCTTGATGACATCTAATATCTCCTCAGGCATATGGTGATTCTGACTCAATGGGATTTCATAAGTCGAGAACACCGAAACGGAGTTCGGGAACAAAGGAGTTATGACCTTAGAGTTGGAGGTCATCGTGGTGAAATCCTGAGCTGGGCGGTGGCTGACCTCGGTGATGCTCCGGTCTAACACCTCGGTCTGACACCTAATATCCTCCTCAGGCATATCAATGGATTCTTGACTTAATGGGCTTTCCATAGAGTCCAAGAACACCTAAAACAGAGTTCGGACGAAGAAGTTATGACCTTCCGAAGTTGGAGGTCATACGTAGTTAACCCAACCGAGCTGACTTGAACTGGCCGAGCTGAGCTGACCTGGTTGAGCTTTTTCTAACACCTTGGTCTGGCACCTAATAGTCTCCTCAGGCATATGAATGTATTCTTGACTCAATGGGCTTTCCATAGAGTAAGAACACCATGGAGTTGGACGAGGAGTTATGACCTTGGGTTGGAGTGTCACGTAGTAACCGGACAGGGCGGCTGGGCTGGGCTACAGAGATGAGGTCTGTGGCCTCCACGGGATGGTCTGTTGACCTCCTGCGGGATGGTCTGGCGACCTCTATTTGGATGAGAGGTGCCGGCCTCTGTGGTTGGTCTGGCGACTCTGTTGGATGGTCCTGGCCGACCTCTGTCTTCCGGATGAATCTGGCCGGCCTGCAGATAGTCTGTTGACCTCTGCGCATGAGGTCTGCGACCTCTTGCTACA
The DNA here is from genome assembly GCA_016808115.1 of Tetrastigma voinierianum. NCBI lineage: Eukaryota > Viridiplantae > Streptophyta > Magnoliopsida > Vitales > Vitaceae > Tetrastigma > Tetrastigma voinierianum. Next base: position 93,697 of record JAEQBH010005110.1, on the reverse strand, counting down.
TGGTTTCTTCGGCCTCTGCTTGCATGAGGGTCTGGCGGCGCCCTGCAGAGATGGTCTGTGACCTCTCTTTGGACAACCTCTATGGGGTGACTTACAGCCCATTTGGTGACCCGGAGTAAAGACCATAACTTGGGTACGGGGGATCAGAATTGAGAAATTCATTGTTTGTCAAGTTCATTGATGTAGATACAATTTACCAGAAGGACTTACTACCAAATTCCCTTCATTTCTGACCCAAAAACCCGTTCTAAGTTCTGACTACTGCTTATGATCAAAAATAGGGAAATTTCTTGGTTCAACTTGCAACTAGACCCTTCCCAAAACACACTTATAGGAGCCTTAGAACTCTTCTCAACTCCTTCTAACCGGAAATGAGTTTGCAGGAGTTTCCAAACCCAAACCATACACAAAGAAGGGTTTCCCTAACCATGTATCTAAACTTTCTAGACCAAAGCTAGACTTCCATACACACACACATAGTTTTCATATAAATATTCACCCAGTTCCCATAAATTTCATAGTTCGCCCACTTTTAAATGAATCTTAGTTCATGCTCAAACTTTCATAGTTCCTTACTGTGTTCTTCTTTTCCTTTCCTTCTTTCTTCTTTTATTTTCTCTTCTTCTTCTTCTTCTTCTTCTTCCTTTCTCTTCTCTTCTCTCTTATCCGTTTTGTAGGTAAAATGAGATATTTATTTGAACATCCTTTGTTGATCTCTTATCCATTTTATTTCGCTTTCAAGGAGAAACTTCCTCCCTCTTTCCTTGAGTCCTTGTCTCTTTCTGAATTTTATTTTTGTATTGTTCAATATCTTCTTTTAATACTCTTTGGTCCTCCGACTCTGTTACTCTTAATTAATTTATGCATATTCTACTTTGGCATATAAACTTATTAAATTATGACCATGGATCTTCAAATGGGTAAATTATTATTTTACCCTTAGCTTGTTATGTGTTAAGTTCTTGTATTTACTGTTTTTATTTATTAGAATGAATATCTTTGTTACTTTTATTTATGCCTAAACATGTCAGAAAGTGCTAGGATATGTTCGAGTGTTACGCATGACTCACTTTCCTAGCGGCTAATAAGTGATAACTAATGAATATCAACGTATCTAGATAAAGCATCTGATGAACTAAAGTTTTAAATCGCACGACCGTTTAAGATGAACGAGAAGGGATCAAACCTAAAATTTGGAAAATAAAGACATCAGCAGATCACCTTTCCAACACGGGTGTAACTTCTTGAATATCGAATGGATCTAGCAACAAGCATCCAATGAACCCAAAAGCTTATCAAATACCGATCATTCAAAGCAACCCAAAGGGATTAAAGCCAATGTTTGAATGAAACCAAAATGGTAGAAAATACCTCCGTTAAAACATGGAAAACCCTCAGTTTGCCTTATATCCCCTGCCTAATAGCCTTCTTCTTCGAGGAGAAAGGGTTTTTAGCCACTCATCCTCCGAGTTGTCATTCTCGGAGGGTGTTTGGCTAGTGAGAAAGGGAGAGAAAGTTTATCATATCATTGGAGTTGTTTTATTTTACCTTCACGCTTAGAGATATGTTCGTTTATTTCCATATTGGTTTGTCTCTCATTGTTTTATTCAGTCTATGCGCAAAAGAAAAAAAATAAAGAAAAAAATAAAAAAAAATGAAAAAAGAAAAACAAGAAAGAAATAAAAATAAATTAATGTGCACGTGCGTATTCGATTATCGATTATTCTTTGAGTACATATATGGATTTACGAGGATCATTATTTTGAGTGTATGTATTACTTGTGGGAGTTCGTATGTGAGCTTCTTGAGATCCCAGTATCATGTTCTTACTTTGAGATTTTATTAGTGGTATGTGAGATGAATGATCCTCTCCTAAGGGCCCCGAGTCAGTGTCATATTCATCATCCCATTTATGGCGTAATATCTTCCATACGGTGATTGGGTAGATTTATCCATATCCATCCATGATTTTTCCTTATTGTTTTTATCTTCTTGACTTCATACCTCTCATTTTTCACATTATCTACTTCCTCATGTATTTATTGATTTCAAGTTTGATGTTTCACACTACATCATTTTCCTCTTACCTATCTCACCACATGTTACACTTTTTGCATCACATCATTATTATTAGCACTTTCATTGGATGTTCTTATGTCCATGGCTCATGAGACTTCTTATGTATGTGGCATTCCACACACGAGGGCATGAAGTTGATCATTAGGTGTTTGAGTCTAGTTTCCCTTCATTTCTTTTACCTTATCACCCTAAGCCTATTCACGTCACAGTAAGTGGGGTACCGAGACCATAGAGTTTAATGTTTTCTTTGACAGCATCTACTTGGATAGGTATTTGAGACTTGGTCAATATCCGGACATTATCACGTGGCTTTTTCTACAAGATGCCTTAATAGCATTTGGATTTATTTCTAGTTACGGTTCTAGATGACCCAAGGTTGCCTTTTATTGACCCCAGGGGATGTAGGGAATTGAAGTAGATTCTGACATACCATCTTTGGAACATACCCCTATGTATCTGGATCATACGGATTTGTTTGTTTGGCCATCAGGCAGTTCTTGAATGTTTGAGGCCATATTTTAATATTTAAGGGTTTTCATCACCATCTCTATTTGGATGACCTCGGCGTAGCTCGTATGGCATCTCTTATCCATTAGGATCGTGAAATTGTTTGTTTGTGCATACGATTATTATTAGAGGATGAATCTTGGTATGCATTTTTGGGATTTCATCATGTTTTTAATAGATGTCATACTGGGCATATCCCTTATCTTCCCGAGAATCATTTAGGTGGTCGATTTGTCAGACGGTTCTTACTCGAGGATGAGTCGGTATTATGACATTTTGGACTTCATTATGTTTTTACATTGGATGTGCTTGCCCACCAGCTTGCCTTTCTGCTCTTTGATTCAGGCGTTGACTGCGCCCCTGCTGTGTGGCTTCAAACTTCACTTCATATAGATGAGTTTTCAAACTTCATGTATCACATTTCTTTGGTGCAGTTAGACATTCAAAAAACATCTTCTATATATATCAGGCTTTAGATTTTGCCTTCATATGGATCAGATGTTCAAACTTCATCTACATCACATGTGCTAACACCTTAGTTTAGCCGTTCAAACTTCGTCTTCTGCATATCAGGCGTTCAGACTTCGCCTTCATATGGATCAGATGTTCAAATTTCATCTACATCACATTCCGCTACTTGGTGAATAAGGCGTTTGGACCGTCTTCTATATCAGGAGTGGTCGGACCGCCTTCATATGGATTAGATTTTCAAACTTCATTTGGATCACATTTTCTAGCATCGTAGTTTAGCCGTTCAGACTTCGTCTTCTACATATCAAGCGTTCAGACTTCGCCTTCATATGGATCAGATGTTTAGACTTCATCTGCATAACATTTGCTAACACAATAAATCGGACGTTCTGCATATCAGGCGTTCAGACTTCACCTTCATATGGATCAGATGTTGGGCTTAAATCTGGCATCGCGTGTCTTCAAAAGAAAAACGCGGTTGACGTTCAGACTCCGTCTTCTGCAGATCAGGCTTTTAGACTTTGCCTTCATATGGATAAGATGTTCAGACTTCATCTACATCACATGTGCTAGCACCGCAGTTGAGACATTCAGACTTCGTCTTCTGAAGATCAGGCGTTCAGATTTTGCCTTCATATGTATCAGATGTTCAGAATTCATTTGTATCACATTTGCTAGCACTACAATTAGACGTTCAGACTTCGTCTTCTGCATATCGGGGTTCGGACTTTGCCTTTACCTTCTACATCTTGGAATAAAGTGATTTAGGCTTCGTAACTGTGTTTCCTCATTTCAGCCTTAAGCCATGGTTCAGACTCTTAGGTTAATTCTTTATCAAAGATATCGCTACCAGCATTCATGGTTGTTATCATCGCACACTTTGATCACATGGTTTATTTCGATTGTCGTACTCTCCACTTGCTAGCTCATGAGTTTGTCCATGACGGGTGTTGATCTCTATACAAAGGCATTACTTAATCTTCTTATCACCCATGGGCTAACCGATTATTGCTTGTTTCAGGTTTCGATATAGGTTTCACCTTTGGAATGACCTTCTTAGAGAGAGTTTGGATCTATGTCATGACTTTGCTGGCCTCCAGGTTGTTTTATTTTTATTTTTACTTTTTGATTTTGTTGTTTTTTTATTATTTTTTTTCTACTCCCTCATTCCCCTACACCCCTTATTTTCTCTCTCCACCCCATCCCCCGTGAAACCTAACCCACTCCCTTTCTCCTCTCTGGGAGACCCCCAAGCCCCTGATTCCACACACCCCCCAACCCCTCCCTCCTTTTGTGATTTTTTTTCTTCTCTTCGACCGCTCTCCCTCTCTCCGATCCTCTTCTCCCAGCTTCTCAGCTTCTTCTTCCCATTCTATCTTTCTTTCTTCTTTTTTCATTCATTTTTACTCTTAAAAGAAGTAAATTCAAGCAAACATCACAAAAGTTAAAAACCTATAATTTTTTTTTTTCTTCTTATTTGTCAACACCCATTACACATTTTCTTTAGCATAAAATGCACAAATGTATATATTTGTGGGATTGAATTTTTCTTTTATGGGCTATTATGAGATTTATGTATGTTGATATGAAAAATTATTGTTGGTGAAACTTATGTAATTAGCTTGAATCTTGTATTTTTCTCTCACTTTATTATATTTGGGTTTAATTTTGTGTTAATTATGTGTAATTATATTTTTGTATGTTAATAGTTAACTTGAAAAAATTGTGATATACTTTAGGTTGTCAAATATTAAATTAGAAGTTTTTTTTAGATGTAATTTAGATTCTAATATGTGAAATTGGTCTTGAATAATAGAAAAATAAATTTTGTAATATTTGAATTTACCCTAAGTTATCACTTTTTGAATTGTTAATTGACATAATTTTTATTTAATTTAAGGATTAAACGTGAGACTTTATTTAAAATTTAGGGGTTAAATTATTAAATATTTAAATTGGGCTGTTACATTAAGTTAAAATTGTTTGTTATTGAAATTTATAAATTTGGTTCATGATTAGTAATTTGGAGTTGTGGACTTATTTTTGAATAGACTTATTAATTAGTATGAAATTTATATTTGTGGAATTTATCAAATTGGATATATATATATTAATCACTAATTTGAGACTATGGACTTATTACAATGATAACTTATCTATTAATTTGTGCCCATTAATCTAGGCCCAAAATACTTAGGCTCAACCCATTAGTTTAAGTCCAACTTACTTAGGCTCAACCCATTAGTTTAAGCCCAACTTACTTAGACTCAACAACTTAGGCTCAACCCATTAATTTAAACTCAACTTACTTAGGTCCAACATATTATACTCAACCCATTAGGTGTGACGCCCCAAATCCCGGGGTCCCGTTTGACTAATCGTAAACCTCAAGGAAAACTCGCGCTGCCTCATATCACGGCATCCCATATGAGTAAAATGGTCACATTGGCCTACATCGATATTTCTAAAATATTATCAAATTTATATTACGATAGTTCAAGAGTTGATACATCACTCTTAATACAAACATATATTAAAATTTAAAATTCTAATACATGTTATACAAAAGTATCTACCAAAGTCACATGTCGGCTTTCTTCTCAAAGGCGACCTCTAGTGAGCGCCATCCTCCCGAACACTCTCTGTACTTGAAATAATGATCCCTCGACAGAGTGAGCAATGCCCAATAGTGATAACCTCCTACATGGGTTACTCCTCATCTAAGTGCACATGTAATGACAACCAAATACACTCAAGCAAATATGATGATCCCAATTTGAATGTCATGTCAATCCCATGTCTCGAGTCCTCACGACTTCACACATGCCAGTCAAATGTGAGAAAATTACGCTTTCAAAACAAAGGTTTTTGTTCTCGGAAACATACCGCCCAGAAGCTTCGATAAAATCTATTGGACAACCCTCCGAGGCGAATTTGTTGATATCCTCCAAACAATTCATGGCTCCGACGTGAATTGTTGGATAATCTCCCAATCCACTATCCGGAAAATCTTCCATTGAAATTCCTTCACAACCATTTCCTTTTCATTTTCTTTCACATGACTACACCTATTATTCTAGGTTGCCCCGGTGCATATGGAATGCATTATGCCATTTCAATTCATGCCAATATATTTTACATGCATATATTAACAAAAATTAAATCACATACATCATGTTAGTCTAATTCATAATCTATGAATATCAAAAATTAGCTCACATGCGCTAATAAACAATTCAAGCAATTAATACTTAATCACCAAGTAACACACAAATCACACACAAAATCATAAAATAAAGAAACCCTAGGTCTCGGCACTATTCACGGCCACACTAAGGATTTTCTTCACTCGGTCCAAATATTTTGAAACTAAAAACACGGTTATCCAGGCCTTAACAAATCATCATACATTAAAATGGCTCTTAGCCAAATAATAAACCAAGTAGGAGAAGACCCCTACCTCTTGGAATTGTCGAAACTCCACAAAATCGTGTCCACGCAGCTCATAGAATAAGAGTATCAACTTTGTTTACTCCGACGAGAACCGACGATCCGAACCCCAGGAAATCTAGAGAGAAGTTGCACTTTCTCTCATTAAAACCGGTTTCTCCCTCACGCCCATTTCCAAAGAAATGGACAAGGCGTGTTGTCTTTATTTTTATTCTTTTCACTTAATTCCCTTTGTCCTCTAGTTTGACTTCTAAAGACCCTTTGACACATGGCCCAATCTAAGTCATTCATCTCCTATCCTCTCACTACGCAACACGTGTCACATGGATACATGTACAGGTGACTTTTGTTACATCACGCCTCTCACAAAGTTCGTCATACCTAATCGACAATCTTGCCTCGAAAAACGTGAAATTCTAACTATCTCAATTGACGTAGCCAGATTTCATACAGATCGATTCCAATCTGAAGGTTTCATTATCCGGGAATTCAGAATAATTTCTTATTTTGACCGAAATTATCATTTTATCATTTTTCTCGCAGTGTTTGTAATTTTCGGTTTTACATTCTCCTCTCTCTTAAAAGAATTTCGCATCGAAATTTCGTATTAATCACAACAAATCACATGTGCATATGCAACGTTAAGACTACGCCAATGATGAACGTAAATAATAAGCACAAACGACTAAACCACGCACCTTCATCCCTAAACAGCGGATAGGTGGCCTCGTATCGTGTCCTCGTGCTCCCACGCTGACTCCTCCACTCACCTGCTGCCATACACTCATTCTCACTTCACTCTGCCTGCTGCAAACCTCAATCCCGACTATCCATAATGCACATTGGTCCCTCCTCAAATGGGCCTCATCCGTAAGAACTCAATCTCCACAATCCACTACATGAGCTCGATCCGGAGTGTACCGAGCATGGAGACGTGAAATACCTCGTGACACCGACATGCTGGGCTGCAGCTTAACCGATATACTAGCGGTTTACCTTTCAGTATCTCAAGGGCCTAACGAAATTTCTACGAGCAGCTTGCCGACCTAACCACTCCTCTCTTAGCATCACCTTCAAGAAGACGTGATCTCAAACCTCGAACTCTAAGGGTCAACGTCAGACACGAAGATAGCTCTCTCGTTGTGCCTGAGTCGTAAGAAGACGTTGTCATATCGAGCTCACCCTTCTGAAAATTTAATCGCATCATGACTAGTAATGGAGTTCTTCACTTTAGGTCCAACATATCATGATTCACATATCTCCCTACAATGCCTCTATGGTCATCTATATACTCGCCCGATAACTATTGTCAGAGCGACCCACTAAGGGCAAGTGCTCTTCCCAACTACCCTTATGATCCAAGACGCATGCTCGCAGCATGTCCTCCAACACTTGTATGATCCTCTCTAACTGACCATCTGTCTGTGAGTGGAAGGCTATATTCATGGTCAGCCGTGTGCCCATAGCCTTTTGGAAACTCCTCCAAAAGTGCGATGTAAACCTCGGGTCTCTATCCAACACTATGGATACTGGTACTCCATGTAGCCGAACGATCTCTTGAATATACAACCGGCAGAATTCCTCCAATGTGAAGGTCATCCGCACAGCTAGGAAATGTGCCGACTTCGTGAGCCGGTCTACTATCACCCACACCGTGTCATGCCTCCGCGACGTCCGTGGCAAGTGGTTCACATTAGGTCTAACCCATCTAGGCCAACCCCTTGTGTTAGCTTTATCGACCCATTATTCGACCAAGCCTCACACGATTCTGATGTTTCTTTAAATTTCACAAATTTTCACCCTTAATTTATCTTAATTTCTCATTTTCTAAATCTATTTTTTCAATTTAATCTTAAAATTCAAGTACTAAATTTTCATTCCTTATTAACTAATATCTAATTTTCAAAATTCAAATTCACACTTTCTCATCTTCTAAAATTCAATTTTTTAACTTCTAAAATTCGCCTCCCTCCTCCTTTCTCATCTTCTCGTGGCTTCACTTCAAGTAAGTTATATATACTTTTTCCAATTACAAAAATACCCCTTCCCTCCTCAATTTAAAATTCTATGTTATAATCTAAAAATTCAAAGTCTCATAATTTCCAATTTCAAATTTTTAAGTTTCCTAATTTCACCCATAATTTCGAATCCTAAAACAAAATTTCATAATTTAAAATTCAAATATCTCAATTTCTAATTTCAATTTAAATTCCAAATCTCAAATTTATAAAATTCAAGTTCTTAATTTAAAATTCATTTTCCAAAATCCTAATTCAAAATTCTCAACTTCAAATTAATTTAAAATTTACTTAAAATTTTCAAACTTTTTCAATTTTCAAAAAACTCACTCTCAAAATCAATTTTCAAAATTCCAAACGCATGATTAATTCTATAGCCTTATAAATGGAATCTTACAGCTTAATTACAGAATATATAAATGTAATGGGGTAGCTCGACACTCATGTATTCTTTATTAAATAACCTTAACACTGGATGTACAATTTGTTTTTATAATTTGATCATGAATAATTGCAAATTTGTTATTGCACTAACATTATTTTCTATTGATAACGCTTATGATGTGTCGTCACAGATATATTTTTTTCTTATTCGACTTATCATGAGTATTTTATTTATTTATTTATTTATTTATTATGCTGACGGCAATTTGTGTAAATATGAGAGATAATTTTTTGTATCTATTGGGCTTAATCAATCAATTCTAATTACGTTTCCATAATCTGATTAAGAGAGAATCCGACTTGCGCTGTATGGCTGCATTTCGCCACTATCATACCTTCCCACATGTACGACCTCCACTTACCTCTGTCATATTAATGCTCATATAAAATGCGAGTCGCATTGTGTTTTTATTTATTATTTTGTTTTCCTTTATAAAAAAAAACCTAAAATAAGCGGCGACTGCAAAAATCATTTTTTAAAAATGGTTTTCAATGAAATAAAAAAAAAAAAAAAAAAAAAGCAAGTCTCACCATCGAGTGGGCACGCGTGTAAAAGATTCGGGTCCACACACTCTTCTTGTAACATCACTTATAATAAAAAAGCTTTCCTTTCTCATAAGGTTTTGACTATAAATCTTTATAATGGAATCTAAAATGATTTTCATGTAAAAGTTTTGTAACATTAAAATTATTATAAGGAAATGATTTATTTAATAATAAAAATAAGATATGATAATAAATAAAATTTTTGACATGGTGTTTTTGGAGTGATATATATATATATATATATATATATATATATATATATATATATATATATATATATATATATATATATATATATAAAATTATATTAATAAAATCTAAATCAAATTTATTTGATGATTATATAAAAAAATTTAAAATATTTATATATAAATATGAATTGTTCAATTAACATATATATAAATATTTATATTAATAAAAACCTAAAATAATTATTTTTAAGATATTAAAAATATTTGAACTAATAAATAAACATTTGTATTAATAAAAACCTTAAAATAATTATTCATATGATTATAAAAATTAAAAAAATATTTGAATTGATTAATAAACATTTCAAAAATTGTATTAATAAAATCTAAAATACCTATTTTTATAAAATAATGTTTATGATTATACACTTTTTTTTTAAATATTTACAAAAGATTTGAATTATTTTAAAATTTTGAAAAGTATATGATATTTATTTTTTTTAAATAAAATAAATAGATGTTTTGGTAGGTACAGGGTAGATATTGATAAAACCCATTTGCAATTGTAGGAACAGAGTAAAATCTTTAAAAATGCTTTTTTTTTTAAAATTATACCTCCTAAGTGCTTCTTTTAAAAAAACTTCAAAGTGTTTTTTTAACTTTCAAAAGCACTTTAAAAAAGAGCACAAAACTCTTTATCCTAAAATTATGCTTTGTAGGTCTAAAAACACTTCTAAGAAGTACTATCAAACTGACTCTGAAAAACCATTTCAAATAGAAATTACTAGAACCATTATATAAAATTTATATGAACCACTATATAGTAATATAAGAAATGTTTTTTGATAATGAATAAAAATCAATTATATATATAAAGAAAAATCAATTGAAAAATGATTTTGATAACAAATTATATGTAACAAAAGGGTTTTAAACATTAGCAAATTATTAAAAAAAATACATAATATCTATAAGTAACACACAATACACATGGTTGAATCTTACAACGTGAGTTTGAAAATTGAGAAAAACAATACCTTTAAATCCGAAACAAAAACCCAATAAATTTGACTGAATGGCAAATAATTAACATCTCAATATTAATTGAATTGATCAAATAAGGTTCAGTAGCTCTTAATAGTTTGTTTCTTACAACTTGTTTGGCAACAAGGGAAGAACATTCAGTAATTTTTGACCAGGTAAAATTTTCCTCCACCAACATGGCTTTCCTTTTATCAATGAAATAGCATATAATCTTATACTGCTCATCAACTTTCTCTTACCAAAGATCAAACAAGAGAACGGGCTCTTATTTATTCTTCTTACCATTCTCTAGATTTAAGTTCAACTATAAATGAGACATTCCAACAGGAAATCCTATGAAAGAACAGCTTAAACAAGGAAGAGCACAATTTGATGGAAAGATCCAAGCACCATGCCTGCAAGCATTGAATTAACTCCGTTTACAAAATGGAAGCAACTTTTTTCAGAACTCCGTTAGAAAATCCAAGAACCTGCAGACAAACACCAAAAAACAAAGGGTTTCCATTTACTAATGCACATGTCCTCGGCTACCCAGATACAAACATCCCTTTGCAATATAGTTTGTATCCAATTCAACCATATAAAAAAATACAGCTCCAAAAAGAAGTATCTAAACACAGCATAAACATTTTATTTATTTATCGTTGATACCATTTCTCACAGTTTAAATTGAGTTGAAAGTGCCCTGCAGCACCAGGATTTATACAAAGGTCATACAAATGAAACATCACCTTCTCTTTTTCATCTTATTTTTCTACTTCTATTACTACTGCCTGTTCTCAGTCAAAGCTCACACTGCTCCAGCTTCTGATCCCTGCCCAATTAGCACTTGAAAATCCAATGTGCTATTGAGGATTTGGAGGACGGCTGTTGGCAGCAGAAACTCGCGATCCCCACTCCAGCAGTTCCTTGCTGGTGTCATCTTTGTGCACAAAAACTTCAATGAAACAAAAAGAATCCTTGTGTGCTCCTGTTGCTGCTTCAATTGCTGCTGTCAATTCATCCTCAGTGCGTACCTGTTTAATCCCAACAGAACCCATCAATCTACTTTGAAAAAGTGTCGCAGAATAATTTCAAAGCAGTGGACCATAGAAACATCAAGAGTTCATAACTAAACAAAAGGGTTGTGGACTATAAAGAAACTGTGAATTAATAGGCTCCATGATTTGGAGCTTGAGAAAAAATAATCAATAGTAAAATCTCATACAATACATCTTTAAGGAATCTTCTCCTCATTCTAGTTATCTTAAAAATCTTAAGAAAAAGAGAATGAAAAATAGTATAACTCTTCAAAATAGAAAGTGAGGCTTTCTTCAGAGCCAGAGAATGATTATTCTCTTGGGTATACTTGGGACTTGGGTTGAGAGGAGTAATTGTTTGTAAAAAAAAAAAAAAAATTCTCCCTATAGCGAAGATCTATAGCAGCTCTATGGACTTAAGCCCTTTTGGGGTGAAGCACAGATAGAAGTCTTCCATGATTCATGAGAGTCTTTGAGGGCGGAACCCACTAAAAACTGGGTGTTAATCTCTTGTGTGACATTTTTTTACTGTATCTTATTACCATTTCCATCAGTTTCATTGATAGGGTGTTTTTAGGAAGGCTTATTTTCTAACACCGCTAACAACTTTCCTAACAACCCTAAAGAAGCCAGGGAAGTAGGTAGGTATGAGTATGACAGCGGAAAAAAAAAAGATAAAGAATGAACCTGATTGAGGCAAAATGAACAAATTAATAAACTGGATTTAATATTACCATCTGAAATGATTTATAGAAATTTGTACGAATATTTGTGCAATTATACATGATAATTTTATTTTAATATTTCTTTTGTATATTTTCAGAACAGCAATAGATATTTGATTATATGCAACATGAGCCATGCATGTTTTGTAATTCGAGGTAAAATGCAAAAATTAGAGAATCTGGTGTCAATACTGGATCAAATAATGTATGCACCAAAAAGCTATAAACAGGAGAATAAGTTGATAAAAGATGATAGAAATGAGGTTTATTCATGCTTACCTTGGCAGTCTGTAGCTTTTCCTCACCATGATAGGATGTTTTAACAAGACCAGTGTAATCCCAGTTCTTGATAACATTGTAGGGACCATCATGAATCTCTACCTCAATTGTGTATCCTCCATTGTTGATGAGGAATATAATTGTCCTCTGCCCACATCGGATCATTGTTGAAACATCCTGAGCGGTGACCTGAATAGAAAGGAGTCACTTACTCATTGCACTCTGTATTTATAAAAATAGAAAATAGAAAGGTCTTATGTTTATAGCATCGAAAAAAGATTCAAAATTAGGATTACCAGAAATTTGATCTGCTTTGGAAGTCACACACTTCGTGAAGTAAAAAAATTGATGTATTGACTCACTACCATTTTTTTGTACATTGAGAACAGCAACTGCATACTCTTTTGAGCATTTGTATTGTTTACTACTAAAATATAGTGTTTCAAAGAACACCTGCAACCATTTGGGTAAGAGTTCATGGTGAAATTTGAATGCCTCTTTCACCATCAACTAGTTTTCTAAAAAGTTAGTATTAGTTCATAGACAGTTAACCTCAGATGGAAAGGTGATTATATCAAACCTTGATGGACCATACTTTGATTCGCCTGGCTAATCCCAACTAGTTGAGAAAATGTGAGTTGATACCAGTTCTGTTTCCAGTTATGATTCTATTTGTTTGGAAAGATCAACTTTACAGTTCCAGAAACAAAGAACGAGATGTAAATTGCAAACAAACAGCTAATGTAGGTGTAATTGCAACAGTATTAACCAAAAGATTGGTTCCTTAGCATGGACGCTCTTTATTTTTTCACAGTTAATTATTGCCCATAAGAACCTTCTATTAGATTATGTTTATGACCGACCTGGAAACTACCATCACCGATGCAAGCAATCACACGCTTATCTTTAGCACCCTGAGCATATCCAAGAGTGGCACCTACTGACCATCCAATGGATCCATACTGCATCTGAAATTCATACCTGAATAAAATGCTAAGACTAGCTAAATATATAGGAGGAAAAATTTGAAGAAATTCAGATAATTTCACCAGAAAATCCTTGTCTACCTGCACAGCTCCTCCGGGAGACGAAGCTTCTGACAGTTGAACCATGAGTCTCCTGTCTCTGCAATGACTGCAGAATCCCCATCCAGCATATCCTGCTTAACAATTTTAATTTTAATAAAAAAAGATAATCAAAGAGTGGAAAAGAGATTCAATTAACATTTCCAAGTCCAGAAAATTTAGGACTTCTACAACAATTAAAAACTCCAGTGAGTTTATCATATCAAACCCTATATTTTTATTTCTAATAGTAAAAAATAAGCAAAGGAGAATCCAGCATAATTTTCTAGCCTGGATAAAACTATGTATATTCAACATGCTTGTTAGTCCAAATAATAGATTCTGCATGATTTTTCATATGAGAGTTCCAAAAGAACTTGGAACTTGTAGGTCTTTGCTTTCATGTCCTTCACAAGCCCAAGCTACCATCTAAAATTCTAAGTAGGATGGTTCATAGTTACTTCACAAAAGATATGGACCTGTTGAGTATACTGATCATAAAAGTAGAAAAAGAAAAGAGAAGAATGTGTATCATTTGGCTTGCCTGAATGTGCTTGAAGAGGACATTGACTCTAAGAAGCTCATGTTCCTCCCGTCTCAGAGGGACACCTGGAGGGACATAGATTCGGCGGTAATTCTCCATAGCTGTTTCATTCTTCTTCAACTTCTTAGCCAGTGCACTTAAGAAATCAGCCATGAAAACCCAACCAAAGGAAGGACCATTGCCACGGTCACACGATTGGGCTCCACTATGACCGCTTTCTCCTTCTTTGATCAGTAATGAGTATCCAACTGAGCTTCGTAATCGCAACAGGGCCGGCAAAGAGGCAGGCATCAGAAGACTCCACTATCTCCCCTCTCACAAAAACCGGTGCCAATAGGGCACCCACTATGTCCCAATGAAGTGTGGATGATGCTCTGGTACCAGGCCCTTCCCTGCAGGCATGACAGCAATTGGATATCGACTTGCATCTGCAAGCTCAACAAGTGCCTGTTGTGCCTTTGCCACTCTTAGCTTGGGTCCACCCACAATGACAGGCTTCACAGCCTTATTCAGGAATTCAGCAGTTGCTTCCACTGCAGCTTCTAAGCCTAATTGATTGCTCACCCTGCATGAAAAGTTATGGTTAATTGTATTTAGAGGAGTTGCACTATATCTCTGGCTATGGACGTTAAAATAATAAAATAGCCTAGAGAAAACGGTTTAGGTAGGGTAGAAGCCTATCCATGGATGTGAATTTGCTAACAATGGTACCTTTTAGAAATTCTCTTTTTTCTATTAACTAATTATTAGGATTCACCATGTTTTGATACTCCATTTGAGAAGTTTGCCCAATATTTTCTTTAACCCCCTTGTTTTCAAACACAATTTTATTCAAACAAATTGAAATTGATTCAACATATTTGTTCACGAGAATCTGCATTTTATGCATATGTTTGCAAGCAAATGCATACAATTTTTATCTGGAACACAGTAACATTTTTTTTATTGTTCATCATCTCTAAAAGACATCCCAGCACTACCCTCTTGATTTATCAATTCAATCGTTCTCAAGCTTATATTCTCATTTTTATAGCCTACAGCTCCCCACATACACGGAAATAGTGCTGGGTGATTTGATCTTCATTCAAAATGCCAACTAATAAGTTCTGAAATTTTCAATTCCATTTTTCTATTCATTCATGTGTTTGGATTATTTCTATGAAGGAGATTATGAATAAAAAATTAAATGGTCGTGAAAATCAAATCCTACTATCAGGATTCTGGTCCCTCTCTTCTGGATGGCATTATGATTCCCTCAACTCCCATCCCCTTTTCCATTTTTATTCCCTTCTACCAAACAGACCTTTAAGGTCACACCCACACATCAAATGAAAACACTTCCGTGTTCCAGTTCAACAAAATGGATAGAAAAACAAATTCAGATCCGAAAACAGAGAGGAAATAAGGAAAGGGAGAAATTGTACTTTGGTACGAGAAAGAAGGGGACTGGCTCCCTAGCGAAAGTTGGATGGGGAATTCCAGGCAAATTGCAGCTTATGCTTATGTAAACCAGCTTGCTTTCCTTCAAAGCTGTTGATATAGCCGAGTCGATCTGCTCATGAGCATCTTCCAAGTTGTTCACTACTGCCTGTCGGGCCACCACATTACATCAACAACTGCGATCAGTCAGCAGATACAATCCAGATACCATAGAATAAATCAAGAAATCAAACACTCTTTCGAAGTTAAAATTCTCCTTCGTCTCATCGAATCACTCTCTAAAGCCCTATTTCCGGCCCTAAAACTAAAAGTATCATACCTGGTAACAGGTGACTGTCTGAAAACAACGAAACTCCTGGGTGAAGTCCGGCAGCCCAATTGTGTGGTGAAGAATCCTGTTGGTGCCGTAATCGTTAGAATTAGGTCCACCAACTATACAAATCACAGGCAAATTCTCACTATAGGCACCCGCAATTGCGTTCAGAACGCTGAGGCCGCCCACAGTGAACGTCACCACACAAGCTCCCACGCCCCTCGCACGGGCGTAGCCGTCGGCAGCGTAGCCGGCATTGAGTTCGTTGCAGCAGCCGACGTTGTTGAGCTCCGGCTCGGCGATCAAGTGATCAAGCAGCGTCAAGTTAAAGTCTCCGGGAACAGAGAAGACATCCTGACGCCGATCTGAACGAGCCTCCGTGCCAGTAAGGCCGAGCGCTGGAGGGGCCACTGTTGACTGCGGATCCAATCAGTATCTTCCATGCTGGTATGCAAAACTTTTAGGTGAAGATAGGGGTGGTGGGTCTGAAGAAGAGAGATGGGGGACGGGGTGGCTCTTATGGGGAATGGAAAACCATGGGTAGAATTTTAAAAGCCATGGAAACGGATTGGTGGGATGATGGACAGTGGTTTTTCTGCAGACGGGATTTGGCCAATTGCGCCATTACTTTTGATTATATCTACAGATCTCTTTCGATGTTAAATCTTAGCCTTCCAAATAGAATACTCAAATTTCTATGGCGGTGTCCAAAACTACAGTCTGGAAAAACCATCCACTTTTGACTAGTTTCAATTTCGAGAGAACCCTGTCCCTCCGTTTGAATTAAACTATATATATATATATATATATATATATATATATATTTTGGACTTTGAGAAAATATTTATTGTTTTATATATTTCTGTAGCTACTATTACCTATATCCAATTTTAGTACGTTGAGACATTATCTTTCAATTAATGAAAAATAATCAATACATTTGACTCTAATTAGCTCAAAAAATTAGCGATATTATATTTTATTAATAATCGTTTTGACTTTTTTTTGGCTTTCATAGTTTGTCTCAAACGGCAAAACATTATTTCTACATTTACATCCAACTGAATACCTATATCATTTTACTTGCTTTTTTTTTTTTAAATTATGATAAGTATTATTATTACTATATTTAAATAATAAAATTAGAATTTAGTGAAATTAATTTTTATTATTTGTTTTATACATATTAATAGATGCCAAAGGTACACGGGATAAAGTTAGACATCAACTTGAGTTTTAAAAAAGTAAAATTTATTTTATAACTTATTATTGATGGGGCCGGCCCGGGGAACGTAATCTTATTTATTACTCATTAATTTTTTTCAGTTATTTATACTCTTTACAATTCATCATTTGCTTGATTCTTTTCAAATTGCATAACCGTGAATCCATCATTTTTTGTTATTATGTGTTTCTTATTTAAAATATGATACTCGTTTTTATTTTTAAAAAATCATTTTAAAAACGAATTTAAGTAGTCATTAACTTTTATTTTATTCTAAAAGAGAAAATAAAATAAGAAATAATAACCATGAATATAACTCTTGATAAGAAAATAAATGTCGAGGAATAATCAAATATAGATCCGAGGGTCATGTTATTATAAGATACGATAAGATAAAGACTCTTTTAAGCTCCTAAAATCGGTGACCCACTAAACAAATTCAAGCGAAAATACGACTTTCACTACCGATCAAATTCGACACCAAAGACAAACAATAACAATACAACAACAAATCAGATATATATAAAAATAAATAAACAGATAAATAATATATAAATAAATAAATAAGCAAAGTCATATGAGAAAAATGTATATTTGGTCAATTAGGAAACAGTATTAGTGCAATAATAATAAAAAAAATTTATGACGCTCTAAAACTTGAGGGTCCGTTGACCAACCGTCAACCTGAGGAAATACCCGTTGATATCGTATATCTCGGCACCCATGCTATCTAATCTCATTAATTGGGATACATTCATCAGTCTTGTGGTAATCAGATATCTACGCCCGACACTGCCGCAGTTTATAGTTAAAATTTCCGTGGATATCGTGTGTCTCGGTACCACATTGTCCAATCCCATTTATCGGATCCTAACCACATTCACTATAAAACTTTTTTATGTTATTTTCAAACATATTACCTGAGTTTAATTACAAACTCTATTACATATATAGGCATATGTCAAAACTAGTTTTTTCCAAAGTTTTACAAAAAGAACTACACCAGCCACAAGTTGGCTTCCTTTAACCTTGAAATGTTTTCCTATGAAGGGTGAGATACGCCCAGTAGAGAGACTCCTACAAAGGCTATTACCCCCTTAAATGCACATGCAATGTTCACTATATATATATATATATATATATATATATATATATATATATATATATATATATATATATATATATATATATATATATATATATATATATCAACATTCCAATATAATGATGCAATTTTAATGGAACACCGCATGTCATGCCATGAAATGAGATGAGACTCACTCAATGCATGCAAAATCTGAGTCATCACAAACTCCTATCACACAATGAGTAGCCAATGTGTGAAATAACATCCATCGTCGATGAATTTCATCCAATGACTACTTTGAAACAAAATCAAGTTTTTAGAAATCAAAACTTATTGGATATTTCACTTCCAATGATCATTTTATTAACAAAACATGTATCTTTTTAGGTAACGAATTTTCAAGGTCTCACCGCAAACTTCTAAGGCTTCCTATACATTCATGGGCTTTCATCGTTTGACACATATGTATAAGCAAAAATATTTGGGCTTTCACCCGAGGGGATATCTATCCCTGCTTTCTACTACCCGACATAAGTTTCATGCTCTGGGAACAGTGGAACTCTGCTGAACTTTGTTCAACGGTATTCAACCCACTCATCAACCATCAATGATGGTGTTTGATGGCACCATGCACTTATATCCATGAATGCGATGTCTCAGTGCATATGCAATGCATTATACCACTGCATATTAATTTCATGTCTCATATGTAATGAATGTTATATAGATCATGTATCATGGACAATTATATCGAAAACATATGATTTCTAACATTTCATCTCAATGTCAATATATTAGAATTCATATATCAACATTCAATAAATAACTATCATCAAGTAAGTCAAGAAAAAGCAAGCAAAAACAACTTGGTTCTCAAGACCAATTGTGGCATAAGAGATGCCCACAGCACCCACACCATTACAACAACTCCAGGATCAGCCCAAATCCAAAGCCGTAACTGGTGCCATAAACATGCCATACTTAGCCACATCCGCCCCATGGCTACTGGATGGGCCCGTAAACTCATCTGTACCTCAAATTCTAAAATCAAGCATGAATCAGCATCGAAAACTAGTTCCGAAATTCGGACACAAATTGAGAGAGACAACCTAAGTCAGAGTCCTCGAAAAACGGACCATAACTCGAGATATGTATATCCAATTCTATGATTCAAAGTCTAACATCAAGTTCACTGACAGCTAATTTCTATAGGGGACCCGAGTCCAATTCTCGCCTTCCTAACCTAAACCGGTGCTAAACCGCCAAAGGCATAGGATCAAAACAGGCAAGATTCTCCCATATTTTACAAAAAACCTTGTAGGAAATAAACAAAAATAGAAGAATCCCTACCTTCTTCTGAAATGTGAGTTCCCCGTCAAATATACAAACTTTACTTCTTGGTCCAATGAATTCCGACCTTCGAAAGGCCGGCTTCATTTTCTCCCTCTTTCTCTCTCCCTTTCTTCTCTTTCTCTCTTTCTTTCTTTCTTTCCTTTCTCTCATTTTCCTTTTTCCTTTATGTTCATCCTTTCCTCTACGAACTAGTATCACCTCCCATTTATATACATTCCCACTTGCATGCATGTTGACACACAACTTGCCATGTGTCCTACATGCATGTATTTTGACACATGGCTTGTCATGTGTCCTACATGCAGGCATTTTGACACATGGCTTGCCATGTGTCACCCAACACTGATTGCCTCGAAAAACATGAAATTCAGACTATCTCGGAATTCAACGAAATTTGCTCCTCGCGTAACTGATTTCGCGACAAATCCCAGCCGACGAGATCCGCTTTCTGGCCATTCGGTATTTAAAATATTTCTAGGTTTTCAACCTGTACTGTAACAACAAATTACTATTTTGCCTTTCTTTAGAAAAAATCGATTTTTTCTAGGTTTTACAAAAATATTCACATTTAATTGGAAATTGGTTATAGATTATATGTCAAATTATTTATTCAAATGATACATGGAATGTTGGGCCCCACCCAAGCCCATCTATCTGTTACACAAATTAACTCTATAAGATTCAATTTTATATGAATTGTAGAATTAATAATGTGATTGGAATTTTTGAAAACTGATTTAAAATTGAAATTTGAAATTGTAGTTTGAAGATTAAGAGTTTTGAAATGAATTTGAAGTTTGAAAATTTTCAATTGAGATTTTGAAATTAAGAACTTGGATTTTATAAATTTGATATTTGGAATTTAGAAATTAGAAATTAGAAATTGAGAGACTTAAATTATGACATTTGAATTTTGAAATTGGGGTATTATAATTTTAAAATTGGAAACTTTAAAATTTGAAATTGGAAATTAGGGGACTTCAATTTTTGAAGTTTGTCCACTTGAATTTTGGAATTTGAGAATTTTGTAATTTTGAAATTGGAAACTTCAATATTTGAAATTGGAAATTGGAGGAGTTGGATTTTGAAATTAGGATACTTGAATTGTGTAATTTTGAAATTATAAACTTGAAATTTTGAAATTTGAAATTAGGGGACTTGGATTTTGGAATTAGGACACTTGATTTTGAAATTATGATTTTTTTTTAATTTTTGAAATTGGAAAATTAAAAATTTGAAATTGGGAAATTGAATTTTGAAATTATGGCACTTGATTTTTAAAATTGTAAACTTGAAAATTTGAAATTAGGAATTGAGAGGCTTGAATTTTGAAATTAGGGCACTTGAATTTTGAAATTGGGATTTTGTAAAAATTGAAATTAGGAATTAAGAACTTGAATTTTGAAATTATGGCACTTGAATTTTGGAATTGAAAATTTGTAGTTTTGAAATTGAAAACTTTAAAAAAATGAAATTGGAAAACTTGAAAATTTGAAATTTGGGAATTTGAATAAATTAAGTATGGGTGATACTTCATAAATTAAGTAAAATGAATTAAATTATTAAACAAAAAACATCAATAATCAATCTAATTAAAACAATAAAAAAAACAATATAATCATAAGAAAATTAAATAAATAATAATATATTTAAATGACTAATTAATGAAAACAATAAATTAAATAGATGTATAAGACAATTAATTAAAAAATAAAAATATTTCCTAACTAAAGAAAGCTGAATCCATTTAATAGAGGGGCAGCTCGAAATGAGTCGCCTGCCGAGATCGGTTTCTAAAGTTAGGGTCATTCCCAAATTGGGAATTCTCCAATCCCCAAAGCTCAAAATTATTAAAAATTTAAACTTACGTAGCGTAAGCTTTCTTTTATGGAGATGGTCCATCATCCCCCACTGGGTTGGAAACTCTTCTTTTTATAAGCAAGGAAGACCTCCTTCATTCTCTTATTTTCTAATGTGGGACTCCAAATATATAAAAAAAAAACTCATTCAAAGAACAAAACTTGGGGTCTACAATAACCTTTTAGAAGTGATTATGGTAAAAACTTTTTTAGTTATAACACATTTACATTTAACATTTTTATAAGAAATGATTTACACTTATGATTTATAATGCTTTTGCTTTAATCATTTGAACGAGAAACGCTTTAATGTGAATCAATGGAAACCAATTGAAGAATGTTTTTAGATTAGCCTTTGCAAATATTAGTAAATTGCCCTGAGATCCAAGCTGGCTATGGTGCGCTAGGAACTGATATCACCCGATCGACATGTCTCATAGTCGAATATAAAGAACAGAGAGAATTACAATGTGAATGAAATAGCTTCAATTTTTATTTTCAAGCCCAGAAAATTCCTCGGCGGTAATTCTCCATAGCTGTTTTGTTCTTCTTCAACTTCTTACCCAGTGCACTCAAGAAATCAACCATGAAAACCCAACCAAAGGAAGGACCATTGCCAACTTTCTTGGAGGTAAGAATTTTAGGGCTTATTTGGCATCCATTTTTTAGAAATAGTTTAAAAAAAACAGTTTCTTTCATAGTTTTAAAAACGTTTTTAATGTTTTGTAAAACATAGATCTAGTTAAAACTAGAAATATTATTACTATTTTTTTAATATTTTAAAAATAATTTTTATTCTAATGTTTTATTTTCATTTATTATACATGTCCTTAACAAAATTTGTCACACAGCGAAAGATCATACGAACTCAAACATAAAGGCCTGGATTGGTAGATAATTCATGTCACTGATGCTGATCAATATAGTAACTCGTTTAATAAATGAGTTATATCTATGTCAATCTATATAACACTAAATTGACTCGTTGAATTATTACTTCAATTAATATCTAATCCAGATTAACTCGTTTAATAGGTTATTTGTGTTAATTATTGATGTGTTAATTATAATTCATAGTATTTTAAATGACAAAATTAATAAGAGGATTATACGTGTCATGTCGTGTTACCTAATTATTAATTTGGCATGTTTAAATTTGTTATTTTTGACCAGTTTATTGTTCATATCATGTTCAAATTGATGAATACAATAAAAGATTGACACGACCCAAACACAATTCATGGACACGAATTACCACCCATAGTCCATATAAGAACAATTTTTTAAAAAATAACTAAAATTAATTAGAAACAATTATTATTTAAAAAAATAGAAACATTTTTTTTTAAAAGAAAAATATTTTTATTAATTCTAACTAGCAATACGTAGACAAAAACATATAATCAAAATCGCTAAAAATCATAAAGGATGAAACAATATCCATGTATAACATAACTAATCAACTCAAACCTTACACATTTGTTGTTGAGTCTACATAGTTGATAACATTATTGTGACTAGAATGTCTATAATTATAGTTTTGCAGCATATTGACATTATTTGATTGCTTGTTTCTGGTCGGATGTACTTTGTTTATTTGAATCACTCACACATAAATAAACGTTACATCACGACGAGGAAAAACAAAACGTCGTACCTAGACGACATAACCACACGTCACACAAAGCCAATGACAACCACATGTCGTACCAAGAAGCAAAGTTATATGAGAAAAATATGTACTTAGACGACATGTCAGAAGCACTACCAATTAGGAAACAATGTTAGTCCAATAACAAAATACAAACTATTTACATTCAATTAAAAATTTGTTATAAATCATATGTCAAATTATTTATTAAAATGATACATGGAATGTCGGGTCTCACCCAATCTCATTTATATGTTACACAAATTAACAAGATTCAATTACAGGAATCAGTAAACAATTATGTGTTTGGAATATTTGAAAACCGGTTTGAAATTGAAATTTTGAAAATTGGAAGTTTGAAATTAAAGCTTGAAGATTGAGAACTTTGAAATGAATTTGAAGTTCAAGAATTTTGAATTGGGATTTTTGAAATTGAAATTTGAAATTAAGAATTTAAATTTTATAAATTTGAGATTTGGAATTTAGAAATTTGAAATTAGAAATTGAGAGAATTGAAATTTTAGATTATGACACTTTGAATTTTGAAATTGGGAAATTGGAAATTGAGGGACTTAAATTTTAAATTGGAAACTTGAAAAATAAAAATGAGAAATTGATGAAATTGAATTTTGAAATTAAGGTACTTGAATTTTGAAATTAGGAATTGATAATTTTAAAATTGGAAACTTGAAATTTTGAAATCGGAAATTAGGGTACTTTGAATTTTGAAATTGAGAATTTTTAATTTTGAAATTTGAGATTTGGGAAATTTAAGTTGGAAATTGGGTGAGTTAAATTTTAAATTCGAAAATTGAAAATTTGAAATTTGAAATTGAGGGACTTTAATTTGGAAATTATGACACTTGAATTTTTAAATTGGGAATTGTAAACTTGAAAAATTGAAATTAAAAATTGATGGATTTGAATTTTGAAATCCAAGGCACTTGATTTTAAATTATAAAACTTGGAAAATTGGAAACTAGAAATTGAGGACTAGATTGAAATTATAAATTGAGGGACTTAAGTAAAAATTATGGCACTTAAATTTTGGAAATTGAAATCTTGAAAATTTGGAAATTTGGAGATTTTGAGACTTGGAATTTTTTAAAATTGAAAATTTGGAATTCTTAGAAAATGAGAATTTTGAATTTTGGAATTTTGACTTTGAATATTGGACACTTGAATTTTAAAATTTGAGAAATGTGTACTTAGAACTTCTGAATTTTTTAAATTTGGGGATTTTAATAAATTAAGTATGAATGATTCAAGTGGCAAACAAAACAAAAA
Organism: Tetrastigma voinierianum; assembly: GCA_016808115.1. Classification (NCBI taxonomy): domain Eukaryota; kingdom Viridiplantae; phylum Streptophyta; class Magnoliopsida; order Vitales; family Vitaceae; genus Tetrastigma; species Tetrastigma voinierianum. Next base: position 69,101 of record JAEQBH010005110.1, on the reverse strand, counting down.
TAAACAAATTATTAAAAACATCAACAACTAATTTAATTTAAAACAAAAAACGATAATATACTTATAAGGAAAATAAAATAATAAGGTTATAAATTAAATGACTAATTAAATATAACAATAAATTAAAAATATATACAAAACAATTAATTAAAAAATAACTATATAAAAGAAAATTTTCTAAATAAAAAGAAAGTTAAGAAAATTTACACTAGAGATTCGGCAATTCCTGCCGAGTCGCTCACAAGCCGAAACCCGGTTTAAAACCAAGATCACACTGTACCCAAGCCCAAACTATTAAAACTTTTAAACTACTATATTTTTAAACATTTCATTGTAATGGAGATGACCTATCCCCTTTAAAAACAAAAAACTTATGATAAGTCCGGTCCACTAGAGCCCATTGTCCAAAAAAATTCTCCTGGGAATATTTAATTGCCATTGAAGCCCCACTTTTTAAAGTGGGAGATCCATGCATTTCCCTTTCTTCTTTCTTTACAAAAACCAAGGGGAGAGGCCCCTCTCCTTATCACTACCTGTGGGATTGTCCACAAAGGAAGAAACCTCCTAAGCTCTCTAAATTTTTGGGGTTTATAACATTCTATTCAGATAGAGTTCAGTTAGCAATCTATCACTAACAATGAAGTAAAATTAAAGTGTGAAAAGTGAGTAAAGTAAGTAGAACTCTATCAAAGAAAAAGGAGACTGGGTGCGCATCCAGATGCAACACAAAAGTTATGCGAAAAGAGGCCAGACACCCTAAGGGTAGACAAAAAAAAACAAGACAACCTATAGTCCTGCCCATGATATAGATCCAAGCTCCATTCAAGAAGGTTCTCTCAAAGGTGAAACTATACCAAATCAAACATGGAAGTCACCGCCTTATGTGGTGCTAGAATGGTTATGTGCATTAAAGCAATGAACACTCCATCATAGCCGTCATAAAATGTGAACGTCGATGATAAAGTAACTGTTTAGCATATATAGCATAAGCTTTTCGTGTTTATGCAACTCAAAATGCCAGATTCACACCTATATTACTAAAGGACACATTAATACCCATTTGGCTTATGTTTTATGGTGACGAAAACTACAAGGAAAGGAAAACAAGAAGGAAGAACCTATTGTCAAAGCACTAGTTCGAGGTGAGGAGGTTCGCATACAGAAGGCTTGCCTGGGCAAGTATGTGAAGAAGACCTTGTCGAGGCAAGGCCTTGCCAAGGCGGGCGTGCACTCGCCAAGGCGAAGGGGGGGTGTGGACCCTACCCGATCCACGGGCCGACGTGACTCGCTTTAAAATGAAAAGAAAATGTGGGTTGATTTTCAAGTTTTAGAAAATTCGTCCTCGAAGAGGAACGGTTTTGCTTTGGAGTCGCCACTTACTTTTTGTCTGTGTAGATGGCCCAATCATCAGCTCGAGAGTCAAAGTGCCCATCATCTCTCTACGAGTACTATCATAAGCTCTCATTGTCTATGTAGATGACTCAAAATATGTGGGTCCATATCCTGGAGCGATAGCTATGGCAAGTGGACAGACATTTAGGACAGATCTATTGTTTAAGAGGACAAATGGAACACGACGACCCAAACAACCAACTGATATATGCAAAGGTCGAAGTGTACCAACCCCTGTGAGGTAAGTCATCCTCAAAGAAAACAATGCACGTCTAACCAAATTATGAACATATGTATCGTCTTGAAGCATGTGGTCGTGGTCAACTCGAATCGACTCAAATTTAATCAAAGTCTCCCCAAGTGGGTGGTAGAGGAAGCTAACAAAGTCCAACAGAGATACGAGCCCATGTACCTTAGTCGCCGAGGATCTCACTCATCCTCTCTCACCCGCTTTCGTCTCAAAGAAGATCAAGATCTACGGGCCAAGATGGAATTGAAGGCATGTAAGAGCCACCACCCTTCCTCTCTCATAACATATCAATCTCCTCGTGTATCAACTATCCCATTTGTGCAGAGTCGTAATAAAGGAGCTCAAACACTATAACACGGCAAAGTCACTGGCCTCGATGTGGGAATCTAAACTAGAGTGATGCTCGGTGCCGAAACGACATGTGTGTGAATTTGCTGGCTTGAAACCCTGTCATCACCATAACCATCATCAAATACTATGGACTTCGACCCTTGATCATCCCATGACAACATATGAATGCGATCATCGACTCAAACAAAAATCATTAGAATGAATAATTTCCTATCGAGGAGGAACCTATAGAATAAGCCTAAGGGGTTAAACTAACACTAGGCTATCCCAACTGCACAATACCCTAATCAATCAAGTCCTGAACAGCATGTCTCAAAGCAATGCACTGATCTGTAGCATGTCCAAGGCCCTTATGATAAGCACAATGTAGGTCCATTCGAAAATGAGGGTGTGAACAACCCGCTGGGAATGGCCTTGGGCAAGCACGTGGACTGAGCAATCCAAAGAGTCATCGACGTCTCAGAAGACTCCCACCTAAAGGCATGCCTAGTGGTGTAAAGTGTCTGAGCTGTCTAAGCTGTTGTGTAGGAACCAGAATGGTGGTTCAAGATAAGTAGTAGGTGGTCTCTCCATTATCCTTGCAACAGAAATGGGTGGTGGAGATATGGAGTCGGGTAACCTAAGGCTATTGCCGGTAAGGAAAGGTTTATACCGAACTGAACTCTATGTGTAGGAAGCCCCGTGAGGCCGAATATATGCACACTGAGGCCTGGGTGCCCCCTGTCTAAATGAATCGATGGCTCCTACCTCCCTTGGTCTATATGATCCAAATGGCTTCTTCCCCTTACTATCAGGAGAGGAAGAATCCGACCAAAAACCGCTCGCCATACCATCCTCGATACCATACAATGCCTATATCAAAGCTTTGTAATCCATAATCGATACCCCCATAAGATGTCTAACATAACTGGGCTGTAAACTCTTCATGATCAGGCTAATCTGCTCTCTCTTTGATGGAGGTCAATCATCTAAATAACCTTCTCCCTCCAATGGGAGATGAATGATGTAGCGTCTCATGAGCTCCCTGCCTTATAGCCTCAGGCTCTTTCCTAGTGACATCTATGACAGTACTGAAAGAGAATTGCCACATAAACTCATGGGTAAGATCCTCCCAAGTCTGCCTGTGTAAAGCATCCAAGGTGGCAAACTAACTTTGTGCCACATTACTCAATGACAAAGGGAACAACATGATCAGTTGAGCCTCATCCAAACTCATACCCCTCATCAACAGACTATATATCCTCAAATGAGTACGTGGGCATCCTCTCGCTGTATACCCGCCCCAAGGTGTGCATCCGAAATTTAGGCGTTAGGTCAGGTACTACAAATATGTCTCACACATCCATACCCTCTGCAACTCTCAACTATCTAAGCATCTACTCTACTCTCCGTATGCAATACCAGAGCACCAATGTCTGGGTCCATAGAATAATCGTATGTGGCAGGTCAATTATAGGCCTGGATGACAAAAGGAGTGTCTTGAGACAGGCATGGTGCTATCCAAACCATCGATGGAGGTGGAGGTGGTAAATTTCCATGTTAACCGAGCATCCTCCTGCACAAATGCGCGCTCCATTGCCTATCAACTTTGGTCGAGGCTACAGGTACTTGAGCGTGACAACCAAAGCAATCTACTCAATTACTGCTGCATGTGGATCCATATATGTCTGATCTGATGTACATACTAATCTACCCTCAACTCTAACTCCACGGCGCTTCACTCCGATTAGTATGTCAAATTTGCCTCCGCGAGGGTCTATAGTCGCCTAGCATTGTAATACTCATGGGAATCCATGTGTCATCTCTGCTGTGAGTGTCCTGATTTTGATCAATAGGAGCTATTCTCCACTAAAAGTATGGGGTTTAAAGAAAACTAATAAGTGTTAATGATCGAATGGTCAGATTGATTTGAATGTTTTAAAATAGAAAGACAATTGTCAGATTTTTAGGGTTCCACTACTTTGATCGTGTAAGTCCACTTATTTTATAAATCATCAAGAACGCTGAGAACGGTCGTCGATGGAGGGATTTATCTTTGAATGCCTTTGGAAAATAAAGATGATCAAGAAATACTCAAACACTTGTTCTCAATTAAACTGCAACCTTAGTTGGCATTATGATCAAGCACAACGTGTACCGGAAATATCTCATAATGACGTTGTCAAGAATTGCCCAACTACTGGTTTAAACTTTCACACATGGGATCAACATTACTGACAACTGGGCTTAAAATCAATAGAGGAATGAGGGATTCACTCTTATCTTATTTCCGTATGATCCCAAGAATAGGGTTTAGAACTCCCATAAAACTCTATAAGAACAATTAAAGATAAAGAACGATTACATAAAAACAGCACCTTGCAAAATCGACTAATAACTTGTAAAACCGAGGAATGGAGAATATGGAATGCTAAGATTTAAAACCAAGAAATATTTATGTCGAAGAGTACAAACTCTTATGAACTGGAACAAAGAGTGAAAATATGAACTGGATCTACAAAGTACGTCAGAAAATGGAGAAAAACTATTAAAACCTAAAACCCTAGAATTGAAGAACTAAAACTAAAGAAAGAGAAAATCAAAACTAGCTGAAAAAAAAACTCGAATACTCTGTGTCCTCCTCCTTTTATAGCCCCCTCCAAAGTAGTTTTCCATTTTGGTTCAAGCTTACTGGCATGCCCTCGTATGGGATTGAATTCCTGGACAATTCCCGTTGTTTCATAGTCTCACCCAGAGACTGTCCCACCTAGGAGTTGTCCACGCGCCTTCAAGAAGTTCACCTAAGAGGACTTAAGTCCTACCAGATCATCCTCCTGCTTTCTTTTTGCTTCTCTGGGTTCCTTGAGATTTGTCAATTGTCACCATATCACATTATGTTTGTTATTAGCCTTCAGCTACAGCATCTTTGCACTACGCTTTTTAAACCTAAAAGACTCGCAGTGACAAGTCTGGAAACACGTAAGAGATTAGAAGTACTGTTTGTTATGCCAAATGTGAGTACATCGTGTTTAATGTCTTATCTTCTGTACTATCACCCAAATGTGTATCTGTTCACACTTCACTCGCATCTTAAGTTAGTCCCTAGCAAGATTTAGAATGAAACTAATTCACTAGGTATGAACCCCAAACAAGCGCCGGCATAATATAGCTTTGCGTAAATCTCAAAACAACACTTATGGACAAAGAATTTCGCCCACGCTGGTACACACACACACCAAGATGGACTCAATTACCCAATCACATTCTTCCACAATGAGTATTGTAAACATGCAAACACAAATTGGTTATTCGGACAGTGGATTGTGGATTTAAGAAGTGCAAGATAGTCATGCTTGCAATGAACTCAGAATAGATCAAAATAAAGTACAACCACAGCATAAAACATGTAACCATCATGCATAGAGTCTAGCGAATGAAACACAAGCTCTAATCAAAGGGTCTTAGTCAGCTTTTGTAATGACCATGGGTTTAATGAAAGAAAAGGGAAAAATCAAACGGGTGTTGGTAATGACATATTAAGGTCTACTACCCGACACAACACCACACTTAGTACGTTTTCTAGTGCAAACATGCAAAGGTCATCCCCATCCTCATCAGAGGAGAATGCCTCATCCACTGCTAAATGTCTAACTTTTCCGACTCTCCCAACCTTAGAGGTGAATCCGCCATCGCTGGCTCAACACCACATGGAAGATGGCTCAAGCCCGGCAAGACGCCTGGCCCAACCGCTTGTTTCCCAAGGATACACTTGAACCACCCCTTGATCCGCCGCTCCATCCTCTTCAAAGGCATGCCTGCAGTGCCGAATCGTAAGAAGTGGTCCCAAGAGCAAGGGGCCGGAGGCACCGTGGCCGTGGTCAGCAGACGCCTCGCCTTCGCCAGCGTCTTAGTCGTGATCCGCTCCCCGCCGAGGTATCACTCTCTTCTTTAATCAAGCCCTCATCCCCGCTCTACAAAGACGTCACAAAGCTGTGAACGGACATTATCTTGGCTTGAACGTCAATACTGCAGTGCCTCATCGCACCAAATGACACCAGGTGCATAATCAATAAGCTTTCCATCATAACCTCAGATAGCAACCGAATCTTCGATCGAAGCTTTTGCCAACCATTCGGCCAAACACGTATCAGGATGATCTTGTTCATCGCATGATTCGGCCAACTTTCCAGATACCTGCCTCATAACCACCTATGGGTACAGACGTGCACATGGCCTCTTCAAGAAAAGTCGGGCATCGAAACTAGTAATGGCCCCGAAAGTGATATGGCCTACTGATAAGGTCAGACGCACATAATGCAAGGCATGTGCTATCGAGTCGAGGACACTAAGCCGCTTCCTCTATCACCGAGGTTTCCAAATACGACCGACCTACTGATCTTCCTTCAAATTGAGAACTCCGAACAAATCAAGGTGTAAATACCCTCTATCTCCTGAGTGCACAAAGTGCATATTTTGCTCCTGTATAATTACCCTGATGGGGTATAAATGTTTTAGATTTACTTTCTCAGACGGAAACTCCTATTTGCCATTAATCGACCCACTCGTGGCTCACCTCTAATCTTCGCAAACATAGCCTCAAATCTCCTCATCGACACTCTCGGGGGATAGATCCTCACTTTCCTAAGAGGATATAACCTCGTTTTCCTTTTTCTCTTTTTCATCACCGGGTGGCACGGCTTTCTTCTTCACCGCCGCTCCATGTAGGAACCCGATGCCTTCCCCTTTCCCCCGTATTCTTCGAACGTACATGGAGATAGCGAAGATAGCGAGACCCGCCCCGTAGATGGCCCAGGCTAAATAATCATATCCCAAGACCGCCGATCAACACCGTGGGCTGGCCCCGTACATCTAACGTATCTCCCCGCCCATATGGAGAGCATAACCTCCCATCCAACAATCACAGTGATGCACAAGAAAATCCAACCAAATAGGTCCATATCTCACCGAAAGAAAGCAACAATGCTAGTGGAGAAAGTGGTACAACTTACCACGTGGCGAACACCGATCGTGTAATCAACTGAACTCTGACCGAACCCCGGGCAGAGCAACTGAGTTTGAAACGCCAGAAGAGGAGCACAGCACGCTAGGCTCTTCTGGCTGGATGTTAAAAAGCAAAAAGGGATATGAAGGTGCCAAGATTTTAGGCTAAAAAAGCCTTTGCACAATTTCGCTTCGATCCTACCCAGACTTAAAGTCCGACCGGTAGGACTTTGCTACTGCTCAGTTTTTGTCAAGTCCTACCGGTAGGACTTAAAGTCCGACCTAAGTAGACTCAAGCATCGGGTTGTTTTTTTTTTTTTTTTTTTTTTCTTTTTTTTTCGAATATATATATAATGAATATATATATATTTTCCACTTCTTGGAATGGTGGCGCAAATACAATCTTGACTTGTTCAACTGCCTTTCATCCCGGTTTTTCTGCATATCTACTTTCTCTTGTTCAGATTCCACCGCTGAATGCATTTGTAGACTTTGCACTATAATTCATTCTTGGGATGTCTTCCAACTCTCCATGAGAATCACTGCTGTTCCATGAATTCGGATTCCTAAGGTTCGAATAAACTTGACAACTGAAAGCTCAAAATGGGTGCAAGGGTTGAGACTCTACAGCTCCACGGGTATGCACAAAAATGATGGCCTCTAATCATTTTCCACTTATGCAAGGTGTTCCATAAAGACTATGATGCATGAAATTCACATGACCAAATTAAAATGATGCACAATTGGAAACAATCACAAAGTAAGATTGGAGAAATTCTACCATAAGTCCGTGGTATGGGTGAGGAGAAAACAGAGAATGTAAGGGGAAACAAACACGCACGAATACGAGGCTCATGCGTGTGCTTGTTAAGATGCACATGCGTTAAGACAGATGTGGAGTATATGAGATCAAGTGGGTATGTACAGTACAGGTAAAACATGATATTCCAAAAAGGCAAATTTTGAAAAATTTGACCCACTGAATATATAACGAGCGCATAGTTACATTCAACCAAAGGTACACCTACCTCATTAACAGAGACAAGTGGCTATCCCCAATGCATTGGAACTAAGGTACTCCCACAACAAGATTGAGGACTCATTAAACAAGAGTTCCCATGAATTTTTTTTTTTTTTTTTTTTTTTATATGTTATGGAAAAGAAAAGGAAATAACGCAAATGAAGTAAAAATAATAAAAACAAAAAGCAAGAAAAAAAATAAAAGCAAAACTATTTACAACAATTTGAGAGTGATGTTATTTCTTGGAAGGAGAGTTTTGCAGAGCCACCTACCAAATCTTCACTGTGCTCGAGGATTGAAATGTTCATGAACTGGGTTGGAGGCGCTGGCCATTCACCTCAAGGAGGTCCATCAGTCCGATTTTCAATTTCACCGCCCATATGGATAGACCACCTAACAATGAAAGGGCTACCCATCGAGAGCTGAGCTTTCCAGAAATAGATACCGGAACCAAGGTAAGCACTTTCTGATTGGGTTCAAAAGATTTCCTGGCAATGGAGTTGGCTGGAATGACTCGAGCCGTCTTGTAAATTCCGGAGCTTTCATACGACTCCCCTCCGCAACTCTTCAAGTTCATTTAACGCACAAACGCCGCTACCCGCTTTGAGTTAGACGTAGCAAAAGTTCGACAGCCCAATAAGTCTGTTCCATTCTATCGGCAAATGGCAAGCTTTTTTACCTATAAACTAGCCTCTATAGGGAGACATATCAAGAAATCAGCTTTTTAAAGGCGCGACGTATGCCCATAGAGCATCGGTAAGACTGAGTGACCAATCTTTTCGATTTGGGGCAACCGTCTTTTCTAAAATGTGTTTTATCTCCTATCGGGCTAGCTCACCACCATCGTCTCGCGGGCAGTGTCGAGATACTTTGGCGGGTGACTCATTTTTTTTAGCAGATTTTCAAAAGATCCATTGCAAAAAGTGGAGTCCACTCCATCACACACGCCTCGGCGCTGCTCCAAAACGAGAAAAATATGTTCCTTTATAAATTTCAAACAACCTTACGGTCAAGGTTCTCTTGAACCGCCAACCCACTTAGATACATAGTCAATACAATAAATGTAGAGATAGCCACAAGAAGGGGGAAAAGGCCCCATGAAGTCAATAATTCCAACAATCAAAGATTTCAATGATCAGACTGTGGGTAAAGAGGCATCATGTTTCGCTTTGTGACCCCTCCTAATTGTCGGCATGGAGCACACGCTTGCGTAAATCAAAACAATCTTTAAATAGAGGGGCCAATAAAACCCAGCCTTGCAAAATCTTGTCTCACTGCTTTTCTAAGTGAGAAATGTCCTCCGCAAGCTCGTAATGGCGTTAGAATTCGTGACTCCCGCCATCATTCGTACACATCTTCTCATTATTTGATCTCGACAAGATTTAAATAGATATGGATCATCAAAATAGTATTTCTTAATATCCGCCAAAATTTCTTTTTCTCGCTGAGAAGTCCATCGAGCCGAATTTGGCCGCTGACTAGGTAATCCACTATACAGCACCACTGCACGTACAAGAGCAAAAGCGTTCATCGTATGTCATCACCCATGGCGCTATGAGCCTGATTCTGGGAACTAATCGAGAGATAGGTGGTCCAGCGACCACGCTCTCAACCCCCTTTTATCTTTTGATGGTCAGGTTGGAATTCTGACGCAGTAAATCCACCTAGTCAACCTTGGTTTCATCCCGCTTAGAGAGCAAGTATTTCAAAGTCGCATGATCTCAGAAGATATCGCTGTGGGAGCCAACAATATATGACCCGAATTTTTCTAAGAGCAAAGACAACCGCTTGAAACTCTTTTTCTCGTGGTTGTATATTGGCCTGGGCCGAGTCTAGTGTCTTACTGGCATAGTAAAATGACAAAAGCTTTTTGTCCTCCGTCTCTAACATGTTCTCTATGTGGCATAATCGCTTAGCATCGCACATGATCTCTAAACGGGAGGTCCTAAATTAGGAGACCGCATGATTGGGGTGATACTAGCATGGTTTTGAGCTTAACAAAAGCAGTGTCACAAGCTTGTGACCATGTGAAAGGGACATCTTTAGCAAGTAAAGTACATAAGGGCCTGCCATAAAGACTAAAATCTTTTTATAAACCTTCATAAAAACCAGCATGGCCCAAAAATGACCATATGTTCTAAATAATTTAGAGCAGGAAGGTTGGAAATTAGTTCAACTTTGGCCTATCAACTTCGGACTCCATCTTGACACAATGCATTTAACATCCCTGTATGATCAAGGGAAGACCCATTTCAACATGAAGATTTTTCTTGACACCTCTCCAAACCTACGTAGGTTCTCTAAACAGCCTCAAAGAGTCATCAAAACTCAGAAAATCATCCATGAAAATCTCCAATATGATTTCTATCATGTCACTAAAAATACCCATCATATTAATCAGTTGAAAGTTCCTATGCATCAGACACCCAAAAGGCATTTTCCTAAAGCGAAGGTACCAAAAGGGCAAGTAAATGTAGTTTTTCTTGATCTTTCTAGTTATCTCAATTTGATTGTACCCCGAGCACCCATCAAGAAATAATAAAATTCATGCCCCGCAACTCGCTTTAACATCCGATCCACAAAATGGAAGAGGAAAATGGTCTTTTCCTAAGACTCGTGATTAAGTTTCCTATAATCTATGCACACCTCCATCCTAAGTGACACGAGTGGGAAGGAGCTCAAGTATTTCATTGGCAACTACTGTGACTCGACTTAGGAACTACTTGTGTTGGACTAACCCACTTCACATTCGCAGGGTAGATAACCCTACATCCAAGAGTTTTAATACTTCCTTTCACCACTTTTCATTATCGGGTTCAATCGTCTCTCGTGGTCGCTTAGAAGGTTTAACATCCTCTTCTAAGTGAATTTCTATGTGTGCAAATCAAGGGCTAATTCCTTAATATCTCGTACCTGTCCAGCCCCAAAGCAAAGCCTGTGTGTTTTCAATATTTCCAAAGTTGAGCTTCTGGAGTCACTCTAATGAGGAAGATATGATTACTGAAAAAAGTGTCCCCGCCTCCCCCTAAGAATGCATATTTAAGATGTGCTGGTAAAGGTTTTTAGCCTCTTAGCTTAGGTGGTTTCTCCGAAGGCAATGTCTTATCCTCATTTACAAGAAGGTTCAAATTTAGGGTACCCACCTATTAACTTCAAATACATCTTTATGCTCAATTATAGAGTGAGAATTCGACCTAAAAGTGGTCACTCTCATCCCAATCTGGCCGACTCGTACATGACTTAAGAGGATCATCATGTGAGACATTATCCAGCATTTTTGTATCACGGAAATAACCATGTTAATTTCACTAATATCTTCTTCAATTCCCATTCCTTTGAGTACATTGAAAATATTCGTGACAATTGCATGTCTCAAATGAAAGTGTCATTAGGCCTCCCCTACAATGTATGATGGCATTAGCAGTTGCCAAGAATGGTCGACCAAGAATTACTGGGAACTGAGTTCCTTGGTTCACTACCGATTGAGTGTCAAGCACCACAAAATCGACAGGAAGCTCATAAAATTTGTCCACTCGACCAAGACATCCTTCACTATTCCCTAGGAATTTTGACACTACTAGCCACCAATTGGAGGATATTGGTTGGCTCTAATTCTCCTAACCCTAGGTCCACATATACTGAGTAAGGCAACAGATTAACACTGGCCCCTAAGTCCACTAAAGCATGCCCCAACTTGGAATTTCCAACTACTATAGAAATAGTAGGCTACCTCGGTCTTTGTATTTTGGGGCAAGTTGTTCCTAATTAGGACGATTGTCTGGGCCATGAATGCCTCCTTGTTGACACCTAGTTTTTACTCGTGCACAAATCCTTCCAGAAATTTAGCATATGATGGGATTTGCTTAATGGCATCTAACAAGGGAATGTTCGCCACCGCTTAAACAACTCATAAATTTCAGCATGGGTTATTCACTTTCTTTGGTGCTCTAGCCTAAGGAGGGTATGGAGCTGGAGGGATATGGTTAGACTTGTCTTCCTCTGGTTGCTTATCTTTGTCATTTGTATTAGGGACATGAGGTGTGTCTGATTTTTCATCCTCTCTAACTAATTCACTATGAGACTCTTGTGATGGTTCCTTGGTTGGAATAGTTTTATCAGCCCTACCTTGCACTCAGAGAGGGTAGTGACCGCCTTACAATGCTCCAGAAGGTACCCTCCAACGGAACCTAAACTTCCCTGCTGTTTTGACCTTTGTGGGTTTGGATGGATTGTGATGGAAGTTTCCTTTTCTTGTTGATGGTTGCACAGCAGATGGGGTTGACTTAGTTGCTCGGGATCTCACATCATTGGCAGACGGTTGAACTCTGTGCTGCCAGTTTGAGTTTATCTGTTGTGTGACTATGTCCTCGAGACTTCTCTTATGTGGAGGTTGGTAAGGAATTTGTGAGTTTTGATTCCTTGGTTGATTGGATGATGACCTTGATTGGAATTTTCTGCCAAAATCCTTGGGGCCTTGATTCGAGAAATGGAGGAATGGAATTTGGGGAAAACCTTGGTTTGGATAGTGAGGGCCTTGGTTGTTTAGCGGGTTAGGTGGTCCTCCCTCATTTCTCGGTATTTAAAATTAGGATCTTACCCGACCCGGGGTTATGAGATTTGAGTATGGGAGTTGAAGGTTTCCTTTGGTAATTAAGGAAATTAACTGTTCAATTTGAATGGCTCCTTTAACTTGAGGAAGATTTGGGCAGTTAATAGTCGAGTGTGTAGGGTCATCGCATATAATACATGGCTCCTCTACTCTAGGTCCATTTGGTACTGAGGGTAGTTGAGGTACACTCGTTACCTCATTCACCTTTTTCATCTCTATGGCCTCTAGTTTCCTTGTTAAATTACTTGATTTTGGCTATGACTCATCATTCTCTCTTGGGTGGTGGATTAAGCCGCGGTGGATGTGTTATTGCACTTTAAGCAGTGTCTATAAGTGTTAGTCTCCCGAGTTCAGTGTTCTCTGCTATAGTGTCAAAGAGTTGGATTGCTTCCTAGCACTCTTTTCATAGAATTCGCTGCACATCATCACGGATGTCTTGTTTATTATTAGGATAATCCTTGATGAAAGTATGCACATATTTGTCCTACATCCGATCACATGGTGAGGAGGATAGCATGGAGGAGATCCTTATATCTTTCACATCTGTGTGAAGCAGTTTAGAGGCTTTTCAGAAAAGTTAGATTACTCATAGAGCATTAGTTCGTCTGGCGGAAAAATTTGAGGAACTCATTTAGCATATTTTCCCAGTATAAGATCGAATTAGATTGCCAGAGATGAGAAACCAAATTTTAGCTTTCTCCTTTAAAGCAAAAGGGAATAGAACTAAACATATTATATGGAGAGGTGAGCCGGTGGAGGGAGGTCTGCGCAGGCGTCACCGAAATCCCTCATAAAATGGTAAAGTTCTCGATTCGAACCGCGGTATCTGGTGAAGGCCGGATCATTTAGACTTCATCGGGGTGGTTGGCCTCATCGGAAGGCGAATCTAATTTGTGGTGGTCCTGCGAGAGGTTACGGGAATTTCTCGAAGGTTCTTTCTACATTAGAGCGAAAGAGACGGGAGGAACTATATTGATTATCTTTGAAAGTTACATTTCCTCCTCCTATCCAACTTTGGGTTTATTGGGAGCGTAGCATGGCCCCCGTGTTGTGGAGGCTCATAGAGTCCTTCTTGATTCTCGGGATTATCATTGGGAGTAAAATGTTATCTTGAGATACTTGGCTTATAATGGATTTCGAGGTTTCTAGGGGATCTCTTCGACTAATCGGTGTTTCGTTGCGAGCCCAGTTGACATGCACTACACTTACTCTCATCCGAAACGCTGCGAGATTTCGACAAAACAAAACAAATAAAAAGAAAAGTGGAGAAGCGTCACGGAATTGCAATCGATTGCGAATTTTACCTCTATTCTCCAGATCAACTTGGTTGATCGCCACTCCGTGGCGCGAAAATGCTTACGTCTGATTAGTATGCCTAATTATTCCCAGTAGGAATTGAGTAAATGCAGCATTATATCTTGTAGGAATCCGCAGGTCATCTCCACAGAAATTAATTAAATTCGGTTGATCAATAGGAGCTATTCTCCACTAAAGTATGGTTTAAAGAAAGCTGTAATGTTGTGTTGTTTGATTGAATGGTTGATTGGTTTGAATGTTTTAAAATAGAAAGACAATTCTTTGGGATTTTTAAGGTTCCCTTTCACTTTGATCAATTAAGTCCACCTCTTATTTTATAAACTCCTTCTAAGGAACCATTGAAGCAATTAAGTCGATGGAAGTTATCTTTGAATGCCTTTGGAAAATAAAGTGATGCAGAAATACTAAACACTTATTCTCGATTAAGTAGACCAGTAGATTGCGTATGAGTGACTTTAGAAAGTATCTTTGCAGAATATCTCGTTAACAGTTATCAAGAATTTTGACTTTCAACAGTTAACTCTTCTATGAGTGATGATCAGTATTCACGATCCGTTTTGAATCATTGAGATTATGGGACATGAATGGGGGTGGAGCTGATGTGATCCATTTGAACAGGGTTGAACTCCATAAAACATTAAGAACAGTCCCAAAGATAAAGAAGCGATTCTGGCATAAAGCAGGCATGCAAAAATAGAATTGCAGCTGGCGAGAGCCCGAATATGAGATTAAGGTTGTGAAGGAAAATGTTTAAAATGTGAAAGAAATTTTTAAACTCTCTTGAGAGATGCAGAAGTGAAAGAGTGAAAATGGAAATGGAATCTACAAAGTCATAGAAAATGGAAAATATTAAACTGATACAGGTGCCAGGCTGCATTAAAGGAAAGGAAAACTAAAACTAAAGGAAAAAAAAGCTCTCGAATACTTGTGTCCTCCTCATTTTATAGCCCCCTCCAAGTGGTTTTCATTTGATTTCGCTTAAAAGTGCCCTCGCGTATGGATTGAATTCTTGGACAATTCGAGTTTCATAAGTCTACTGGGTAGGACTTTAAGTCTCGTAGGAGTTGTCCCTTTGCAGTTTTATTGAAAGTTCTCTGGGGTAGGACTTTAAGTCTGGTAGGTTCCTCTCATTTTTCCTTGCTTCTGGGGTTCTAGACTTGTCGATTGCTCACCCATCTACATTTAACCATATTAGCTTCAGGCCCACATCCTTGTGCATCGTTTTAAACCTAAAAGACACACTGCAGTAAAGTCTGAGAAAGAGATTAAATGCATTCTTATGCCAAATGTAAAGTACATTGTAGGTTAAATGTATTCGATTCTCTTATAAATTATCACTCAAATGTGTATTCATCAATGGTCGGTCTGTGTCAGCGAATCCACAAGTATGGCAAGAAACAAATAAGGTGAGTCGAGTTGAACGAAAAGTATTCTGCTATAATGAAATTTGAAATAATAAATAAATCCATTTATGCACAAAACTGTCCCACTGAAATTCAATACTCTAATTAATCTTTATATACCCTCAAAAGGAAACCAAAATGGAGAAATCTATATCCATATCATGACTAAACCAGCCTTGAGGGCTCACATATGCACCCACGTGTAGGATGAGAGTCCTAATCAGTAGGATCTAAACTTCGACTGCAAATTCGATGGTGGCTCACAAGATAAGGGTGGGTAAGATTACATTAAAGGGTCCACTAGTAGGAGGCGATTGCCCTCCCGGTGGCTACCTGACCTCCTGCGTCTACGAAAGGCAGGCCTTCCATGCAAGGTGGTTATCGACTCCACACGTATTTCCTCGAGCATCCCGGGAGTGGCCTATGGTAAAGGCTCTCCCTTTATTCTGGCACTCGGGGGAATAAACTAAGTGTACAGTGAATGTGTGGGTGCATCCGAAAAACCTAAATGACATCTAAAACAAAAAAAAAGGTACACCAGTCACGCAAATATCCTAAAATCTAGCTTTGGGCTATACAAGTCTTCAAAGATCGGACTCCTCAGCATCTATTATGGTGGCCACCTCTCCTAAACATGGATATAGCCCATCACTAGACCTTACTCCTAGTCACTCTCAATTAAAGAGCAAATAAGGAGCAACAAGTCTCCAATCAAACACACAATCAAGAAAGATAGATAGATCGAGACTAAGGATTTAGAGATAAGGGGATACATGCGTGTCTACATAGGCATGCAACATGCAATCAAGCAAGTGAGAGGCAATCATATAACAGTCAATCATGCAAAGCACAAGTACATCATCCATATCTACACATAATCTAAGTAGGAGTATAAGATGAGTAATGTGAACATATAATAAAAACAACATGCTAAAATAGGAGATCAAGATGAATATACAATGGAGAGAATCAACATGTCAAAACAAATGAGACAACCAATCAATCAAAATGTACATGTGTCAGGATGAGTAGAGTAATCATCTGACAATGAGAATCAACATGCTCACGATAAATAAAATGTTAATGCATTATAATCAACTAGATCATGACAAATGAAGTATGCAAAAATAAGAGTCTACATATAAATAATGAGATAAAACATCATATAGTAAGAGGAAGTCAACATGCTATGAGAATAGTCAAGCAAAGCAATCAACACATCAAAGTCGATGGACTATACAATAATGATAAAATAATAGGTGTCAAGGTGAATATAATGAGCATACCACAAGAAGTAAGTGACATAACAAGATGAGTAAATGAATCGACCAACAAAGTCAACCAACCAACGTAAATAATACAACAATCAAGCACGTGAAATGTACAATCAGAAAATTAAAACTCTCAATGTGCTACCAATAATCAAGTATACAAAAAGTACAAAAATGAGTTATATATCAATCAACTAATCAAAACATTCTCGATTTGTATTGAGCTTGACGCATCATTGTCCTAATTAAGGTCGCGATTCTGGGACCACTGCATTTTTGGCTATTAATGTGTTTTCCATTTAAAAAGCGAGACTCGTTTTTATTTTTTGGAAAACCATTTTTAAAAAAAATGGTTTGGAGTTGCCACTTATTTTCGTTTTATTTTAAAAGGGAAAACAAAATAAGAAATAAAAACCCTAAATGCAACTCCTGATATAAGAGAAAATGCAGTGCAGGAAAGCGGAGTCTAGGTACGGGGTCGGGGATTATATCGGGAAGGTACGATGGAGCGTAGCACTCCTAGCCCCTAAAGTCAGTTTCTCTTATGAAACGGAAAATGACTTTTGGTAATCGAATAATGAATCACAGAGATAGCGATAGCAATCTGGCATGTAAGGCGTATATAAATAAATGAATCGAGTAGTCGGATGGGATAAATGTAATACCTGGACGGCATGTTAGAAATAGCTATTAATTAGGAAACAATGTTAGTGCGATAACAAAATCTGAACTATTCGCATTGATTAAAAATTTGTTTATAAATCATATGTCAAATTATTTATTAAAATGATACGTAGGTCTTAGGCCTTAAGCCCATTTATATATTACACAAATTAACTCCCCAAGATTCAATTTTATGGAATTGTAAATTAATCATGTTTGAAATGTTTGAAATAGGTTTTTGAAGTGAAATTTTAAAAATTGAAAGTTTGAAATTGAAGTTTGAAGATTGAGAACTTTGAAATGAATTTGAAGTTCGGGAATTTTGAATTGAGATTTTGGAAATTGAAATTTGAAATTAAGAACTTAAATTTTATAAATTTGAAATTTGAAATTTAGAAATTAGAAATTAGAAATTTGGAGATTTCAATTTTTAAATTATGACACTACGAACTTTAGAGTAGGAAATTTATAAATTTGAAATTAGAAATAAGGCAGATTTTAAATTGGAAATTTGAAAATTAAAAGAGAAATTAGTAAGTGAATTTTGAAATTAAAATTGCCCAGATTTTGAGAGTAAGATTGATAATTTAAAATTGAAAACTTAAAGATTTGAAATTGGAAATTTAGGGTACTTTGAATTTTGAAATTGAGAATTTTTAATTTTAAAATTTGAGATTTGGGAAATTTAAGTTGGAAATTGGGTGACTTGAATTTTAAATTGAAAACTTTAAAATTTGAAATTTGAAATTAAGGGACTTTAATTTGAAAATTATGGCACTTGAATTTAAAAATTGGGAATTGTAAACTTGAAATTTTAAAATTCAAAATTGATGGACTTGAATTTTGAAATCATGGCACATGATTTTTGAAATTATAAACTTGAAAATTTGAAATTAGAAATTGAGGGACTTGAATTTTAAAATTAGGGCACTTGAATTTTAAAATTGAAAATTTAAATTTTAGAAAATGAGAAATTTGGAATTTGAATTCTGAAATTTGGATACTTGATTTTAAAAATTGAAAAATGAAAATTTAGAACTTGAATTTTTTAAAATTTGGGATTTTAATAAATTAAGGGTAGTGGATGATTTATATGTTAAGGAAAAATAAATTGAATTATTAACAAAGAAATCAATAACCAATTTAATTAAACAAAAAAACAACAATATACTTATAAGGAAAATAAAATAATAAGACTATAAATTAAATATATATACAAGACAATTAATTAACAAATAACTATATAAAAGAAGAATTTTTAAATAAAAAGAAAGTTAAGAAAACTTACATGATAGGCAATTGACTCACAGGTCGAGTCGTCTTCCAAACTTAAACATCTTTTAAAAGTAGGGATCATTTTAAAAGTGGGACATAGCCAAGAAATTATTAAAACTTTTAAATTATGAGAATTTTAAGCTTTTCATTTTAATGGAGATGACTCATCGTCCCTTAAAACAAAAACTCATGGATAAGTCGGGGCCTCCAATTGAACTCCAGCTCTTCTAAGTGGGAGATACATGATTTCCTTTAACATTAAGCCAAGGGGAGGCCCATAACATAGGGAAATGGAGGCTTGTCTTTTGTCGATTCCGATGTGGGATTACAAAAAAAGAAATATGTAAGCCTCTAAATTTTGGGGGTCTAGAATATAATAACCATGAAATTATTTATAAAATAATATTATAAATTTATTCATAAATTATAAATAATACAAAATATTATGATTTTTTTATGCTTATATGAAAAAATTATCACCATAAAATTAATTTATGAAATAAATAATATTTTTTATGGTTATAAATAATATTATTTTTTTACTTATGGTTATATAAAAAAATTTACGAATTATGAAATTATAAATAACCATAAATATGAAATTTATTTTATACATTTATAAATAATATTATAAAAAATAACCATAAAAATTTCATAAATTTATAACCATAATTTATTTATTTATGAAATAAAATTATTTATGGTTAAATAAAAAATTATTCCATATTTTTTATTTATGGTTATAATTTTTTATAATTTCATATTATTTTTTATTGTTATAAATTTATTTCCTATTTATGTTAATTTATTTCATATTATCTCCTAAGAAAAAAACATTCTTTATTTATGGTTATAAAATTTTAAATTTCATATTATTTTTTTATTTTGGTCCCTTTTCTTTATATATACTTGTATTGTTTTTATATATCTCTATCATGTCTATATAGATAAATTAACATCTAATTAGTAATTTATAATCAACTAGCAGTTACTTTTACTTACCAAAATTTATAATCATCTACTAAATACTTTATTTTTAAAAAAAGATATACCAAATACTTCTACCCAACTACTTTACTAAACAGAATTTATAATAAGCTACCATCTATCATTTAAATACCAACCTTGCATATTCCAATTCTAAAAAAAAACAGACAAGCAGCTCAATTTAAAATAACTTAACATAATATATGAAGATATCTAATTTTCGTCTTCTATATTTTAAATATATTTCCCTTGGTTCATTAGTACTTCTTGCGTCTTTTGTGTGATGCATTATCTTTTATGTTAAAACTTAAAAGGTTCATGCCAAGGGCGGACCTATAGTATCTAAAATTTTTGAAAAAAATTGCTTTTAATGGAAATTGATCCCCAATTTTGAGGTTATAAACAAATTTCCTAACCATTGTACTACAATGTCCCTCTAAAAATATTTTACCACCCAACTATATTTTCTAAGTTTGCTATTCTTCATGCCCCTGCCAGGGGCCTGTGACCCAGCCCATGTCCATATCTTCATTTTTTTCTCTGTCTTCATGGGGTTCATTCCCACGTTTACATCTACATTCTAGGGTCATAACCAAACCCCAATTTGCTTATAGACAAGCATAGCAAGATGTGTTATGGGCCTAGCTCCCTTTTATTTCTTGTCACAAACTTTCCAGTTACAACATAAATATTGTTGGGGAAATAGATTGTACCTATGTGATGATTGAGTGAGAATTTGAAACTCCTAACCAAATATTGTTGGGGAAAAGTATGTTTCAGTATAGTGATGTAAAAATAGTTGGATATCAGTGACTAAGAATAGGAAATATAGGTGCTCTTCAATACATGTTTAAAAGAAATAATTGAATTTTGATTAAATATTAAATACTATCATAACATAACAGTTATGATAAGATAATATTTAATCAAAAGACAATTGTCTTTTACTTTTACAAGTTGTACTTGGATTGCTTGGTCAACTAAACGGGTACTATAATTGTATACTTGATGTTACCATTCCTGTTAATTATTTAACTTTTTTCTTGTTTTTTAGTATGAACGGTGGTTGCTACAAGCATAGGCTTCTATTTTTATAACCATACGTGTACAAGTTAATTACAAGATGATTCTTTTTCGAAGTACTCATATTTGGAATTTGATGGATAGGTCACCCACCACTATTTTGATATGTTAAATATGATTTTAACACTTTAAACTTCTTGACATAATTAAAATTTGTTCAATATCTTTAACATTTTAATTTTATAAAATATTATATATTTGGAATACTTGTTTTAATTTTTTAACTATTGAATGTTTTAAAGTATTTTTTTTTTCAATTGAACTACCGACGTGGTGGGTGGTTGTATCAAATTTCACTTCCAAAGACCAAAGCGTTTGTCAAAATTTCCTTTTTCTTTCTTCACCACTCAACAACTACCTTGTTGATGCGATTCGGAGACTGGTTTTTTACTATTAAAAAAAATGGAAACAAGTTGTAAAGAAAAAAATTGATTTTGAAAGCAAAACATTGGAAACACAAGGCCATTTTCTTAACAGCTTTTGAACAAGGAAAAATACATAAAACAGGAAGACAAATACAATCTAGTAGTGTAAAACAGGAAAATACAATCTGCGACGAGAGATCAAACTTTGGGCAGTATTTTCATAAAATCTAGTAGTATGAGGGAAGATGGAGAGAAAAAAAATGAAATTAAATATTAGATAAAGCAGGAAGACAAATAGGGAGGTGAAATAACGCTTGAATTCATACAGTAGTGTAATCTAAAACTGAAAATCTAACAAGGGATCTTGGAGGTAAACCACTCCATGACATGAATTGGAGCCTTAATCAACCCCAGAGCCAGCTCTACTATGATCGTCACGCACAGGCAGCAGGGGCATATGCAAGTCAACGCCAACCTGCAGCATCACAAAAACCACCCACCATTAATTCAATAATTCTCATCCACAGATGGATTGATTTTACATGTAGAGAGAGAGAGAGAGAGAGAGAGAGAGAGACAGACCCAACGATCCAGATGATGACTCCGACGATGGAGAGGATGAGGGAGAGGAAGGCGAAGGGGAGACCCAGGAGGAATCCCAAAGGCCGGCACTCACAATCGTCACCGCAGCACATGGCTTCCGCTTTCTTCTTTTCTTTATTTCTGTGGTTCTGGAGAAAGGAATCAAACTAAAAAGTAGAAAAAAGCGAGACTATTATATATCATGTCCTATATTTGTAACTTGGAGCGGAGTGGAGGGACAAATCCTTGCGAGGTTGAAATGGACACGTTTTCTGTCACGTTGAATCAAAGCCAAAGCCATCATATTGGTCAAATTGGGACGCCTTCCACGTGTAGCCCCTACATTCCACTCCTCAAGCCCCCCTTTAATGTGTGTATATATATATATATATATATATATATATATATATATATATATATATATATATATATATATATGGATAATATAGGTTAAGTTAAAGTAGGTTAGTCAAAATTTAATTACCCATCTTGGAAGGTTGGATTGTAAAATTTAAAATCTGAATAAAACTGAGTTAAATTGATCCGACCCGTTTTGGTAGACATGAGTTGTCTGAGGTTAAAACAAATTGGCCACAAAATCTTTTATTTAATTTTTTAAGTAATAAGCATTAATTAAGATTTTAGATAATTTATTAATAAAATTTGATCTTTTGACTCTTAACATAAGTAAATATCTTGTTATGCGGGTTTTAAAATAATTATTATAATATATGATTAATATATTAAGCTTTGTTGTGTCCTTATTTTATTTTGAATTTTAAATATATCTTTTTAATATAATTTATATGATAATTTAAAATTTTGTACATAATACATTTGAATTAAATAAATTACAGTTTATGCTCGAATATATTTCATTTATCTCATTAATCTACTTTAAATATTTACAATTTCATTTTTTTGTATTTATCATTTTAATAAAAATGAAGTTATAATAGTTTTATAAATTAAATTTAATAAGGACTAAATTATTTCTTTCCTAATATGATTATATATTTTAGTAAAATGAATTTTGAAAACAAATAGGATATTTTATTATTATATTGCATTTTTGGAAAAAATATTTTTTTATTTCAAATATAAATAAAATTTATGTTGTTAACATTATAAAAATTTAATTAGTAGATGATGATGACTCAACCAACATCATTGAGGATGTACACCTTTTTAATTTAGAGTCACATATTATTATTAGATATAACGAGGATGATGATAAATATTATAGACATATGACATTTCATTTAATAGTATGAAGTTGTTTTGTTCTAGAGATGTTATTAAGTTGTTACTTTATTGTTTTGGTACTATCTAGTTAATTTGGTACTTTATTTATACTTGACTCAAGTGTATTTATTTACATGTTTATTATTATTATATTGTTTAGACTCTATTATTTTATATATTAATTTATTATTATATATTTATATATTATTTATTTTATTTGAAAAGAAGTATAGAATTTATTAAATGAATTTTTTTAGCGGTTTAAGATTTTGACCCATTTAGTCCGTTTGTGAGCGAATTCGTATGGCTTTAGGTTGGGATTCAGTGAAAAACTAGTCAGAATTATGTCGTATTACGACTCATTTTGGCATGGCGCATTTGGTTGAATATATATATATTAAACCCGAGGGGTAAAAATATATTGAAATTTTTATTTTTTAATCAAGTAGAAGTTGTGATTAGTAATTATGATTTTATTTTGGCCCAAAATCGTAGTTAATCACTTCTGATTCGTTTAAACTTAAACTTTATTTTTTAACTAAAATCGCAATTAATAACCATGGTTTTAGTTCAAAAATAAAACCATAGTTACTAACTTATATTTTAAAAATAAAAACTTGTTTCCAATGTGGTAGAATGAACAATACCCCAAACTTGCTTCGCTGACCCAACCTGAGTTTAGTGTCAGCGGGTATTTTTACAAAAAAAATTACTTGAGTTATTCTCAAAAAAGGAAATAATCGTCCATTTGTTTTTAGCATGTTTTGGCAACGTTCATCAATTATGATTTTAAAAAATTAAATAAACCGTAATTAATAAATATGGTTATAAAATTTTAACATTAAAACCGTAATTAGTGAATACAATTTTAAAAAATGAATATTAAAACCGTAATTAGTGAATACGGTTTTCAAGATTAGTTTAGTGATTATTTTGAAAAAAAGCTATTAATATATTTGACACTTAGATATGGACTGTTAGAGCATATCTAAGCGCTTGGATAAACCCTCCATTTTAGCTATTTTATATAGCCAATCCTTAAATATTATTTCCAAAGAGGTAGCTATCTAGCGAGCTATTTTCCATTAGACAACTATTTCTATAGAACAAAAGACACTAGTTACTCTTGATTTTCATTACCAATAACACTCTAATAGTAATTAATATGATGATGACATGATATATGCTATATAGTATTTTAGTTAAAATTAATTAAAAATGGTTAACTAAAATAGATAACGTGGTCAGAATGAAATTGAAAAAATGATTAATTAAAATATATAATATAATAAAAATATATATTTTTACTAGCTAATTTACATAGCTCCCTCTTAACAGCCAAGCCAAGAAGGAACAGGTAACTTGGTCCAACAATTCCCTTAAATTTCCGCTTTGTACAAAAACTGGTTTCAAATAATTCAAATATTTGAGCGACCAAGTAAAGGAAAGCGACGGAGCCGAGAGATGCTCATTTGGCATTTGGAGACGCCTGTACGTTTCCTTTAATAATTATTGGTCAAATATTCGATATTCCTATATTATCTATCCATTTGAAGTGAGACTTTGTTATTTTTGTTTTTAATTTTAATTTAAAGTTAGTTTGCTTGTTTGTGAGTGTGACTTTGAATGGGTTCTTCTATAATTGGGTTTGGTTTTGGGCACAGTCAATTTCAATTTAGCAGACTCAATTATTTATCCGTATAAAATTTGGTTTTGACTTCTGAATCAATTTCATTCACGCTTTGTTGTTTATGTATAAAATCAAATTTGTATTTAAATTTGATATTGATATGTATATTATTTATTTGTCTTTTTGAATTGGAACTTATTAGATTAATTAACAAGCCAAACATTATCAATTCATATGTTATTATCATAATCCATCCATCCATACATACACACCCATATTTTTTCAACATTTTATAAAGCAAAGGTCTAATTCTATTTAAAAAAAATATTTATAACTAGTGCTTTACTTTTAATCATTTGACTTCTATGTATAATTATTTTAGAATACAACTAAAAACAGGTAAAGAATTATTTTAAAAAATTTTAAGGGCAAAAACTATATTTTACTTTTAAAAATATATGTTTTTTTTTTTTAGTTGGTCCAACATATTTCTTTTTCTTTTTTTTTTCTATTATTTGTTCTAAATAATAAAAATCAGTTTAAAACACATCTGTTCTACAAACATACACCTTTGAATTCTCCTCCAAAAGGTCCATATTCATCTGCTTCCAGCTGCCATAGTTGAAGGGCCTAGAACTTGGAAGAAGAACAAACAACCCTTAACAGGTAATACTACCATGACTCCTCCTTGTACTTAAAACAGAAGCCTCCCAAGATGTCTGTCGGGGAACCCTCATTGCATGATCTCTTCCAAAATGTTATACTCTGTAGACTGTTAAAGCCTGACCATATTCACTTCTCAAATACTTGCACCGCCATTAACTGGGCAAGAAATTGTTCATGGCACTCTGAGAAATTGCAATTTCATGGTTCCAGCCTCCAGGGGCCGTTTGGGGATGGATAAAAATTGTGATAGCCATATTAAAGAATCTCCTTTATACCCCCACTGGGATGATGGACAGAAATGTGTTTGTCCTTCCCCTCCATTATGCCAGGCAGACAGATACTGAGATTCTTCAATTCTGGATTGCTTTCTAGTTTTCACTGTTCAGCTTATTGTTATCCACAAGATTCCTGAATTCCTGATGATCCAGGAATGATCTCTTCCTCTCAAGACTCAAAACTTAAATTATGAGCAGAAACTGCTTCAAGATCCATTATTCTCTTTACATGAGACTTAAATCACCAGCTCAGTATGCATTAAGCTGCTATCCCATGCTCCTAATTTCTTCATGCAGTTCAATACCTGAATCCAGATTAAACTTATCCCACAAGTGTTTGGCTTGATTGATTAACTGGAAAACAGATCTCCAGCTATAGAGAAGCAGCCTTGCCAGAATGCCTGACTTCAGCCTTTCTGGAGGATGGGAGCATAGAAGTTCCCCAAGGCATTTTATTTATTCTCTCAGGTAACTAAAAAATCCTTCAGTTCTTAGTGAACTTGCACAAGACTCCAAATGCATGTTAAGAAGAATTTTTTGGGGGGAAATCTTTTCCTATCCTGAAATCTGTGACAATTTGGCATGTGCATGTTAAGACATTGGATTTGTAATTGTACTGGTCAGGGTCTAAAGAATCTAACCAAAGACAGAAAAGCACATTAACATTATAATTAACAAAAAGAACAATTTGCTAATACTCATGAATGATGTTTCATAAAGCTACTGAAGAGATTCCTTTTACCTCCCTTCTTGGATCTGGTTGCATCTTTTTCTTGTAAGGAAACCACATGGACCACCACATCAGCCTTAATTATGCAGCCAGTATCTTTTGATACTCCTCTTACCTTCATTAATTGCCTAACTTCACTAACACTGTCCCATTTTCCAGCAGCTGCCAAAGCATTAGATAGTGCAACATATGCCCCTGGCCTACTGTCAGATTTCAATTTAAAAATTTCATTGGCAGCTATACTTGCCATCTCTACATCACCATGCAGCTGGCATGAACTGAGCAAAGCTGCCCAAACATCAGAACCAGGCTTCTCAGGCATTCCCATTACAAAATCCCAGGCCTCCTGCAGACTCCCTGCACGTCCAAGAAGATCAACCATGCAAGCATAATGCTCCATCCTTGGTTTCAACATGTAATCTCTCTCCATGCTCTCAAATAATGTCCAGCCTTTAGCAACCAAGCCAGCATGCCCACAAGCTGACATAGCACTCAGAAAAGTAACATAGTTGGGTTTGACATGATGCTCTATTGTCATCCTATTGAAAAGCTCAAGTGCTTCCATAGGATTTCCATTCTTCCCATGACCATCAATCATGGAAGTCCATGAAAATATATTCTTTTCAGGCATGTGGTCGAAAACTCTTCGCCCATCCTCAATTCTTCCACATTTTGAGTACATGTCTATAAGAGCACTTCCCATTTTTATGTCATTGATAAAATCCAACTTCACAAGTTGACTTTCAACTTGTTGACCAATTTCATATGCTGCCAAAACTGAGCAAGCCCCAATCACACTAGCAAAAGTCGACAATGTGGGACGAAAGTTCAACCGCTGCATGTCAATATAAACTTCAAGTGATCTTCTTGCAGTTTCAACTGATTTGCTATAACCTTCAATCATTGCATTGAAAACCACCACATCTTTTTCAAATGTTCTCCTGAAAATATCTTCAGCATCTTCCACACGCCCTTGACTCATGTAACCTGAAATCAATGATGTTGAACATATCACGTTCTTTTCCAACATCATGTCGAACACCCTCCTCGCATAACCAACCTTCCCATTTTTAACATACGAGTCGACGAGTGCGGTGTAAAGAACATCATCAGGCTCAATATTAGATCTCAGTATCTGGGCATGTACAACTTTTTCTAAACAATAAGGCAATGCAAAATTCCCACCACTAGCACAACCAGTCGCCTTTAAAATCATCGAAAACGTAAACCCATCAGGCTTTTCATAAGAAAAGGTCAATCTAGAAACCAAATTTAGCAATTCTTCGATTTTCCCATTTTTAAGATACCCACTGATCATATAATTATGAGCAGTGAGTTAGTTGAGGCATTTCATCAAATATCTAGCGTGCATATCTCAAGCAACATGATTTCAAATGTAGAATAAGAAGCTTAATAGAGACATTTGTATTGGGTTTGAACCCAATTTTAAGAATATGGGCATGGATCTTTTGACCATGGGAAGGAAAAATTGAATTGATATAATGTTGCAGCGCAGCGGATAGAGAGACGGCAGTTGGGCTGGAAATATAGTCGTTTGGAGGCGGGAAAGGCTGGTTCGGTTGGATCAGGGGTCTTTGGTTTTGAGATGATGGGAAAATGGACGGTCTGATTGAGGGTAATTTGACATGTTTCATCTTCTACCATCAGATTTCCTGACCAAATGTTAATGAAGCATGCATTAGTGAGAAAGTCAAGCGTATAAACTTCGGAAGCTTCTTAACCACAGCGACAAGGATATATTTTATAGGTCGAGAGAAGTGGAAAATATTTTGCCCCATTAAACGACATGCGTTTCGTCAGAAACTCAAATTTACTATAATTCCCCCCCCCCCCCAACTAAATTAAGGTTCCATTTGCAACGGAAAAGTACTAGAAAAAAAAATACTAAGAAAAATGATTTTTTTCATACTTGGTTTTTACTATGAAAAATATAAAATATAATCAAAAATCTTTAAAATTTTACATATTTTTGTATATCTTTATTAAACTATATAATAAAAATAAACAATAAAAATGTGTTTAGTGTTGGTAGTACAGTGCTTGAGTTGAAAGGTGAAAGAAGAAAAAAAAGGAAGTCTAGGAACAAGGGACTTGTTGCGGCAAGCGCTTGCTTGTCACTGACAAGCAGTATTCACGTCTTTTGTTAAACTGCATGACAATATACTTTTCATTTGCATTCGTTCGACTTAATTTTTATGAGTGATTTAGTCTTATACCCATTTTCTAGCTTGTTGCGACAAGCGTGAGCATTTCTTTTATACCATTGCCCGTATATGTTTTATGGGCTAGGCTATATATATATATATACTATATATATATATATATATATATATATATATATATATATATATATATATATATATTGGGTTTAGATGTAATAAGTACCCAAAGCGTCGAAGCAACAAAAAAAAGCAAATGAAAAACCCTCTCAAGGATCCCTTGAGGCATAAATTCGATTCAAAACAAAGAGGATGTGGGATTTATATCTCACGTCAATGTAAAACCAATCCTGAAGGGTGGTGCATGATTATTAAGAAAGCTACGTCATGTTTTGCCTCTAACGATATATCCGTGAAAAGTGGAATGGAATGTACTCCCAAGACCTTGATCTCGAATGAAGCCTCGATCTTGTGAAGTATAGATCAGAAGGGGAGACGAAAAGCCCGGATTTATTTTCAATCTCAAGAAGAGTGGGTTATTCTTCTTCAAGAACACCCTCTCACACTCAAGAACACTCTCTAGAGAAAAGTGGGCAAGAATGACTTCTCTTAGACTTAGAGTTAGAGTTTCTCCATAAGGTTCTATTTATAGGAAAAGTCTTACCCTTGAAATGTCTAAAGTGCCCCTCTCTTTAAGAGATGATAGACTACACGCATCTCCATGCGTTATGGCGTGTTCCCTCATAGCCTTAATCCCTTAGACCTTGAAGCCTCCGCTATCTTCAAGTGAGAGGCGTTTGATGCGAGATTTACTAATCTATGACATTCCATTTCATAGATTAACTTCCTTCATATTTGGATCACATCTAAATCCGTTTTATATTAGCCCACGCACTTCTAGTGTGGCGTGGGATACCGGTTATATTAATTGGCAGTTTAACTATTGAATCAAGCAGTGCATCGAAGCGATATCTAGCGATAAAGTTCTAGTGATCGGAGAGTTTATGGTCTAACTGCTAACCCTTCCATAGACAATTACAACGCAATTCATCATTTCACCAATCTATACCCCCACTTGGTTCATAGCATGGATAAGGTGTAGCTCCCACTATACTGGCTACGCCACATCTAGCCAAAGTGATATTAGATTTTGTCCTTGGACTCGTTACTCATCAATTATGCACATGAAACTATTTCTTTTATGTATTTTGAATTATCTTACTGTGGTTTATTACGTGTTTTAGAGAATAATATAAGTTAAAATTTGCATTTTCTGGAAATTAAGTGTAAAGTGGGAAAAATGTTAAAATGGTAAAATTTGACATTAGGGACTGATGGTCATAACCTGAGAAGATCATTTGTTAAAGTAGAAATCGGATAAGTTGATTTGCGAGTTAAGAAGATAAAAGGACTAAATACGAGGTTAAGAAGATTTAAGCGAAAAAATTAGGATAAGACGAACATGGTCTTAGAGATGGGGATTTTCTCATTTGGTTAGGGCATTCTGGAGTTTGGGAAGAGCAGAAGTTTAGGGTTGAGTTCTCCATTTGTTCAAGGATCAGGTCTTGTTCAAGTAAGAAGAAAAGAGACGAAATCAAGGTATGAATTACTTGTATGGAACTTTTGAATGGAATTCTTGTAAAGTATAGTTGTTGGTTGAAGCCACTCTAACTCTCTTTGCCTATGTTTGGGTTTGAAGAACCCTATCTCTGTATAAAAGTGATTTTTGTCGGTTTTAGTTGATTTGTGGTTGGTTTTGAGTTTTGGTTGGAAACTTCGCTTGAAAAGAGGCAAACTTGCCATTTATGTAGAAATCGCAGGTGCGAGTATAGACCTTTGAAAGTTAGTGGAGTGCGCAAAGTTGTTTTTAGCCTAAAAGAGTGTTAAGTGCCGTGCGATTACTCAAAGTTTAAGGTCGGATGTTAAGTCTGGTATTGAAGAGTTGAGTGCAGAACACTTAAAAATTAGTTTAAGTCTAGAGGATGTTGAATTATCGGTCTTGAAAATTGAGTGCGGTACTTAAGTTGTTTAAGGTTAATTACTGATCCTGCCTTCTGTTTTTGTTATGTTTGTGATTGGTCCCGAGATAGAAGGTCAGTACATGTATAAAAAAGATATATGAGAAATGCTGCATTACCTCGCGCCTTAGCGAAACGCGATCTTGTTGGTAAACATTGTTTCTTGCCCCTTATTTGCTAATGTGATTAAAAATAAAATAACAAGCTCAGTGATATATATAATTGTATACTTGCCTAAGATCGAATAGCGAATGAATAGGCACCTTTGATCAGTGCTTTGGCCTCTGCTGGTGTTCACGATAGCACATTCATTAAGTGAGACACGTCTCTGGGTGGTCTTTGGCACTTTGCTGAGCCCCTGCTTGGCACAGTACGTGGGCGAGCAATCTCTTGTTAAATCTTGTGCAAGTACCTTGAATTTTATTGTGTTATGTCCCTATCATTCATTATTACCGGTCTATACAGGCAAACATTTATATGATAAGAATATGAATAATGAACAATAAGCAAGCATAAGTAATAAGTTATGGTTTGTTCTATAATGTACCTACAGGTACCTTTTGTACAAGATCTTTGTTCTAAACTCCTATAGGAGATATGAAAATCCTGTTATAAGAATTATACTATATGAAAACTTTGTGATAAGAATTAGGTTATACGTAAACTCTGACATATGCATTACATTATATGTATCATGTAATTGTGGACCACTTCAAATTGTCATATTTGTTATCTGTTTCCCACTAAGTTATAAGCTTAGCATGAGTGTTTCATTCTTGTAGGTATTGAAGATGACATCCGAAGCATTTTGCATTCGCCAAGGCCAACACAATAATAGGAGTCCACCTGATGTAGGTTTTTTTTTATTTTGTTTTGGAATGTAAATGTAAAAGTTTTTGATAATAATGGAATTTTTTATGTACCAATCTAAATGGGGCTAGAATATGTCTGGGATAGTTTAAACACCTTCTGGTAGCGATTTTACAAGTTATATTATGATATTTTGAGATTTATATGAAGTAGGCCCACTAAGGTCAACAAGTTAGAGTCCACAGTCCATCTGCGCCCCTCTGTTACGCTCGGGCGGGGTAAGGGCATGACACTCTTCATGGAATTTCCATTATGGCGAGAGATTCCCAAGTAATGATCTCGATAAGAGGCCATTGGTATGCTCTCCACTATTGAGGTAAGCGAATCCCTTGTTGGCTACTCAATTACCTTTGAACACTTCAAGTTGTACTGATCATCACCCTATGAGCGATCTCTAAAAGGTAATAAGGAATGAAATGAAAGTACAGAATTAGCATCCAAGATATCCTTGAGCACCTAAAGTCTAAGGATACTTGCACCATTGTTATGATGAGACGGTCATCTACATATAATAGATAATCCATATGATTGTTTCACAGCAGGTCTCTGATGTAATTAGCTACTCTTAGTAAGCATCCATGTCCTTTAATTAACTCATGATCATATTTTATAAGATCATTGCTTTATCTAATAAGTACATGACATGTGCTGAATTACATCCCAGGATCTGACAATGTCGATCTTGTTGATCTTATGACTAGGGATAAATTAGATATCAACATAATTGCACATGATAGGAATCTTATTATCATGACCTCATCATGATTTCCTTCACGCTATGTTATGTATCACGGATTTCATTAATTCGATTAAAGATCTATATCACTTCAACGTATGAATATCAAATTGATGAAGAAACCTTTCATATTAAAAAATATGTAATACATACAAAAAGTGCTAAGGGCGATTGCCTTTAGAGCACTTCTCTAGCATATATATATATATATATATATATATATATATATATATATATATATATATATATATATATATATATATATTATGTATTTAAGTTTTCTACGAATGTGAGGGAATAAGAGTTTTTAGAGAGGCCGAGATCATTGTAACATCTTATTTTCTTTCCCCCTTCTCTTCTCCTTGTACCATCTTTGATGCAGTGGATTTATAACTCCTCTACCCATGGTTTTTCCCGATTTGGGTTTTTCACTTAAATCTTGGTTTTTTGTCTTTTTTGTTTTGTTTTACCTGCCATTATTTTCTAACAAATTGTTATCATAGCCATTACATTTGGTTTGCTATGTTTTGCCCTAATAAGCTAGCATCTGTAGGCCTGTGTTCGTTGTTGGATCACAACACGGGTTTTCTCTATGACAGGGTTAAGATGCGAGAGGCTATTCTTACGCGGATGAATTTGGAAAGTATTAAGATCTAACAAAGATTTCGTCTTCTTGGAATGATAGAATAGAAACATAAAGGATAATAAACCCAACTCATATTCACCCTTCATTTTTCAAATGAATTTCTGAATTTACAGGAGAAAAGCATCGTTGTGTTGTGTGGTTGAAGCTAGAGTGGCAAGCGCCGAGAGAAAATCTAATTTTTTAGAAAAAGTAAAATGGTAATTTCGGTAAAAAAATCGAATTTTCTAGATCTCGGATGATGAACGGACTTCATCGTTGGAGGTAATCTCGTGGAAATCTAACTACGTCGAATTTAGGCGTCAATTAGAAACAATCGAATTTGCACTTTGGCAAATAGCGTGATGCGGGACACTTGGCGCATTTTGAGTGGCTCTGATGAGTCACGTGTCGGAGTGCCTCATCAGTCCAGCAGGCTGAGTGTGGGGCCCATGGGCTGACATGTATCACCTCTGGTGGAGGAAAATCAAGGTTGGTAGGGTTAAATGGATAAAGGAAATCCCGATGATTGATGAGGCAGCGAGTGCAAGTGAGGACAAAATGAGAATAAAATGAAAAAAGAGGCTTTCTTCTCAAAATGGTGTTGGATGATGTGGGGAGAAAATCGGATATCTAAGAGAAGAGTGCGACTTATCTACAGATTTCAAACTTCCGGATAGTCGGTTTGCATTGAGCCAAGAAGTAAAGTTGTTTTATGCGGCAAGGAGACTCTGCAGCGTGGAGCCTGCAGGTTTGGGGGTTTTGACAACTCGAGAGGTGGGGTTCTTCTCCTGCTCGGTTATTTTTCGGTTTTTAAGAGTTTGTAAATGATTTAGTTGATTGAGGCGAGTGAGTGGCCCTTTGATCGATCCCAAAAACTTGGGACCGGGTGATACAAGAATATTTTTGAACGTTTTGTACGATTTAGGGACTGTTTGGGTGGTTTGTGTGATAATTTATGCAATAAATTATGGTTTGAGTGTTTTGGCGGATATGACCATGGATTTGGTTCCCTGAGAGTGGGCAGATGCAATGAGTGGGTACAGACGACCCTTGCTCGTTAGGGATTATTAAACAGTCCGGTTTGCCCAGTTGGATAAATTGGTCCATGTGTGTTTCCAAGCAAATATTGCTTTCGATTTAGATGACTTGGTATTATTGAAAAAAGTGTCAATGCATATAATTAATGTGTTAACATGGTAGATAAATTATAAATATAATTGTGTATGCCATTGTAATATTGTGATTAGCCCATGTGAACTAATTTTGATGTTATTGATAAGAATAAATAACATGTGATTAGTATGTAGATTGAAGATAACGATGTGTGAGTAAATTTATGTTAGTATACATGATTTAAATATTAACGTGAATTGTTTGGAAATATGTCACGTTTCATATATGAGGCAACATAAAATTAGGTGTGAGTGCATGACATGAAAGAAGCGAAAAATGGAAAGTGGTTGTGAAGAATTTCAAGGGAAGATTTTCAGAAGAATTGCATTGAAGTAGTCAAATAGTTCATGTGGGAGCGACCGCAGTATTTTCGGAAAAATGATCGGCAATTCGGAGGTAGTCACGATATATTCTAAAAGCTTCGGTATGATGTTTCAAGAACAAAGACTTTTGTTTAACGATGTTTTCTCACATTTGGCTTAGTAGGCATGTGTGAGAGTCGATGGGCTCGAATGGGAAATGGTGATTGCATTCTCATCCATATCACGTAGACATTCAAGTAGGATCATGTATTTTCTTGAATGTATTTATGTTGAATCATTAAATGCCTTGGTGGGGAGTGGCAGTAGCGGAAATATTATCGCTCTTAGGCATTGCTCACGCAATCGAGGATCATTATTTGGTGCGGGGGGTGTTTAGGAAGGCGGCGTCCATTAGGGTCAACACCAGGGAAGAGAATCGATTGTGAGCACGATGCTTATTTTTGTATGACATGTATTAACATTGTAAATCTTAATATATGTTGGTATTAAGAGTGATTTAATCAACTCTTGAACTATGACAATATAGTTGGGATGTATTTTGATGAGTATGATGTGTAGGCTAATGCGACCATTTTACTCTGTATGATCATGACATGAGACATAGGTTTCAGCGGTTGACGGGTTGTCGCAGGACCCCGAGTTTCGAGTGTCACAAGAATAATTGTGTATGACGTATGCCTAGCAAATTGTATCTTAAATAACGACTTTACTCTCATCGTTTAGCAGAAGGTATGTTTTTGATTAATCATATTTCTACCTTTAGAGAAATTTTTGTTGATTTGGAGACCATGGAGGTCAAATACGATGAAGAGGATTTAGGGTTGATTTTATTGTGTTCATTGCCATCTTCATATTCGACTTTTAGAGATACTATTTTATATAATCATGATACTCTCACTTTGGAAGTGGTTTATGAATCTTTGTGTTCGAAAGAAACCATAAAGCAACTTGTTAATGGATATGAGGCAGAGGATGAAGGTCTTGTTGCTAGAGGAAGGTTTCATGAAAGAGGTTATGGTAATAATGACAAAGGTAGATCAAAGTCCAAAACTAAAAACAAGTCTTGCAAGAAAAAAAAAAAAGGGCACGTTATTGATGATTATTATAAGTCGTAGAACAAGAATAAAGCGATTGCAAATCAGAAAGGAAAGCAGCCTGTAATGCTCTGAAAATACCCTAACGGTATTATAATATGTTTAGGGTATAAAATAAATTAAATTGTATTTTTTCGGCATTTAAATTGCTAAGAACGAAAAATGATAAGAACCTGAAAGTATCTGAGGAGTCGAGATAAATTTGATAAAAATGTGAATGAGGACTAAATGAAGTGTAAATGCAACGAAAATGTGATAAAGTGTGTATTAAAATGAGAAAGTGAAATGAAGCCTTAAAAATGCAAAAATGAAAAGATGGTGTGGAAGTAGCGAGCAAGGCTTGAGTGCGAGGATTTTGATTAAAGACCAAATATTGGTCTTTGACATGCATTTTGCACATTTGACAAAGAAGGGGAGAGAAAGTGCTAGGGCTTTTTTGGTTGTGAGAAAGGGAGGAAGATTAGTGGTCTTTGCTCCATGAAATCAAGGATTAAGGTGATTAAGAGGAAGAAGGAAGATTGGTGTTGAAGAATCAAAGATTTAAAGGTAAGAATCAAACCACTAACTTTCCTTAATGTTGTGTTTGGGTTTAGAAAGAACCTAAAGTTAGTATAAAATGATGTTGATTGGTTTATTTTTAGTTTTGAGTTGCTCTATGTTGTTATATGGTTGTTTGGATTGGTGTTGAGGAATTTTTGTATAAGGAAAATGTTGGGTTTTTAGGGGAGATGCTATCAAAATTTTATTCAAATTTAAGAATGCATTGGGCAGAATTCATCCAAGTGAGGCTCAGTTTAGGTCAAATATAGTTAAGTTACGATCGGTTTTAGTGTTTGAGCAGTTTTAGCTGTTATGCCATAAGTAGAGTTTTACTCATCTAAATTGAGTGATTCAAATTTCTAGGTAAACTAGAATTCTAGGAGAATAAATTTCCATGAAATAAGTGTATTCAAATTTGGACTCCATTAGACCAGAGAGTCGTCTAAGGGAGAGTACATATTTTGGGCAAATTAAGTTACGTGTTGAAAATAAAATTGTCCCGGATGTTTAGAACATATTTGGAGTTTCGATGCTCTGAATTGGATGATTCTAATTTCTAAATAAAATAGATTTATAGAGGAACAATAGAC
This sequence comes from Tetrastigma voinierianum, assembly GCA_016808115.1. Lineage (NCBI taxonomy): Eukaryota > Viridiplantae > Streptophyta > Magnoliopsida > Vitales > Vitaceae > Tetrastigma > Tetrastigma voinierianum. The sequence goes on along the minus strand of JAEQBH010005110.1, from coordinate 32,857 downwards.
TTGAAGGAAGTTGGGTAAAATATGGCTCATTTGTTCCCATAAAAATTTTACAAGTGAATGTGTGTTGGGTAGAAAACAACCCTAACTAGAAACCTAAATAAGCCAAGCGTTATCAATTGTGATGGATTAAGGGTTGGCGACGAGGAAAACCCGAATTGGAAGTGGTCAGGGATAGAAATCAAAGTCATGAGAAGCCTTTTGGTTCTCTATTATTCTCTTCTTATTTCAAGTATCAAAATTGTTTATTACAATTATTGAAATGATTTTCAATAAAAGCGCATATTGATTTATTTTAAGTGATTTGAGAAAATGATTGAAAGTTACCATGAAAAAAATTGCATGAGTATTGAAATGTGCTATTTGGTATAAATGTATACCACATTGTAAATTTCTATGATTGATTTTAATGCCCTTAATAGAATGTTATCAGGTCATATTCGAGTTAGAGGATAAGATTGATATACCAATAGAGGTCAACTAAACGTCTTATAAAGAGCGTAATGTAGTAATGCTCAGATCCGTCGCCTGTGAGACAATATCGATGAGTGTTCACAAAATGAATTTTTTATATTACGGTCGGCATTTGATGGGACTACTGTGTTATAAAACCTTTTTATCGACACTGACCAATGGACGTGAGTGATTCAGTCTCTCCTTGAAAAATTGGCTAAATCGTTTAAGAACAAAATAATCAAAATATTTTTAAATACATGATTTGTGTTTTAAATGATTTATTGCATATGAAAGTGCATATTTGAAATAATCAATGAACCGTAAATGAATGTATATGAAATGAATATATGTATTGTATTTGCATTGATAATTCAAAAAGATTCAAAAGCATGGTTTATAAAAATTGCATGATTTGACTTAAACTGAAATGGAATAGAGCACTATATAGAGCCACTAAGCATGAAAATGCTTAGCGTGTTGCTTTTATCATCGATGCGGTATCGGAGGTGAACATATGCGAAGATGTGAAGCCATGATGAATCGAGTTATCGTTAAAGTCACACGGAGGATAGTAAAGCTCAGTCATGTATACATAGATTATTCGACTCATTTGTACAAATACTATTATAAATTGAACTACGATTATGTTTTGTAAATATTTGGATATTGAAAATGGATAATAATGCATTGTATAAAGGTGGAAATTGACCAAATGGGCATGAAATACCACCTCGAATGAAAAGGATTTGTGATCAAATACCTGGGCCCCCTTTATGTTAAAGTGTATTTATGTATATATATTTTCATTGAGTATTTGAAATGTGTTTGGAAAAGTAATTGTATTTGGATTATTCGAAATGATTCAAAAATAAAAAATAAAAAAATAAAGAAGAGTGAGGATCGCGTCCTTAGGTCCGAGTTCGGCCTCCGAGTTGGGTCGGGTATGGCGGCGTGGACCATCTCATTTTAGTGGTATCAAAGCCTAGGTTTACGCGATTCTAAAAAATGATTTTTGAAATTGTTTATGACATGCATTGCATTTGCATATAAAGGATGACGGGACTTTGATGCGGATCTTGTCGGTCTTAATAGGTAAGCATGAATGGTTCGGGTTTGTAGGGTCGAGAGGTGACTTCAGTGGCCCAGTATGCCTTGCTAGTGTGGAAGGTGGGAAGCGTCCCATGCTACATGATACGTGAGCAAGGTCGAAGCAGCGGGAAGTCTTGTAGATATCCTCAGCCCAGATAGCTCAGGCATTGTAAAGAAGCGGCACAACTTGATTCTGATTGTTCCTCGAGGAAGGTCGACCATAGAGAACATGGCAAAATGTCGGCCCATGGATTTCCTTGGGAAGAAAGATGATGAGCCTTCATGCAGAAATTTAACCGAAGAACTGAAAGAATCTTCTTGCAAATGCATTGCACACCAGAGAAGAATTTAGAGTGTGCGACCTCACTTCTATAAGATGAAGCTTATCAGTGGTGGGCTTCCGTGACTAGGACCGCACCATAGGAGGTGTAGGGAGTTCTTCAAGGAATTCAAGAAAGAATATCTTGGATCATATTTATTTGACTGATATGAGACGAGTTTCATAGTTTGAAACAAAGATAATGGGTGTGATTGAGTATCAGAGAGAATTCACTCGGTTGAGCAAGTATGCTCTCGAGATGCTAGTGACTGAGGAAGAGAAATGTCGCAAGTTTGAAGATGGCCTCAATGACCATATTCGGGCCCATGTCACAGGATTTTGCCATGATGACTTTTCTAAAATTGTGACATGTGCTCTATATGTTGAAAGAGTAAAGAAAGAAGAGTATGAAAGAAAAGAAAGAAGGGAGGGTAAGAAAAACCTTGGACAATCAAGTTCTTATCAGCCTTTGGAGTATGAGGACCACAGGGTTCTAATCAACTTCTAACAGGGGATCAGCTCAAAGCGCTCTGAGTGGCCAAGGCTATTCTACCAACATATCAGTTTTTAGTGCACTAAGCGGTTCTTTAGAGGGACCAGCTCCTCCTTATTACACATTGTGGAGAACATAAAGGAAGTGTTGGTGATTGTTGAGTTGCTTGTTTTGGTATGTGGATCCAATGAGCACAAGAGTGAAAGATTGTCCTAGGCTGGTTCGTTCCACAACACCTCGGACTAGAGAGTGCAGTTTAATGATACAAAGAGCACTTGAGGACAACAAGAGTTTTGCATCACCGAGTGCACCAAGACAAGCGACACAGACTATGGGTGCTCTAGTTAGGGCATATGCAATGAAGGCAGTGGAAGAGAAAGATGCACCGAATGTGATAGTTGGTAATTTCTATATCTTTGAGACTATTGTACATGCATTGATAGATCCAAGTTCAACCCACTCTTATATTTGTACTACAATTTCGAGTTTGGGTAGTTTAGCGAAAGTAAAGCGAGTGAAATTTTGATGACAAATCACTTGAAGACATAATGTCATTGTGAATAAGGAGGAGGGTGCACATGGGTGCTATCGAATACAAAGTATGAGTTTACGGGAGATTTGATGAGTTTGTCATTTAGAGAGTTTGATGTGATATTGGGGATTCGTTAGTTTGGCCAGGCACTGGAAGTGGTAGTTAATTGGAGAATGAAGAGAGTGACCTTAAGGACACCGAGTGACAAGAACGTGACTTTTATCGGCGAGAGGTTGAACCACCTCTCTAATGTGATATCCGCCGCTACTACTAGAACGATGGTTCAAAAGGGTTGTGAAGCTTACTTGGCGTATGTGATAGATACGAAAAAGGCGAAGCCTTATTTATTAGACATCCCTATAGTTGCGATTATCCGGATGTGTTTCCGGAGGAATTGCCCGAGTTGCCTCCATAGAGAGAGATTGAGTTTGCAATTGACGTTGTTTCGGGTACCACTCCGGCATCCATTACACCGTATAGAATGGCTCCAGTGGAGTTAAAGAATTGAAGCTTCAGTTGCAAGAGTTGTTAGAGAATAGATTTATTTATCCGAGTGTATCACCATGGGGAGCTCCAGTGCTCTTTGTTAAGAAGAAAGATGGTATACTTAGGTTGTGTGTTGACTATAGGCAACTGAATAAGATGACAATAAAGAAACGAATATACATTTACCCGGAGATAGATGACTTGCTCGACCAGTTGAAAGGTGCAAGTGTCTTTTCGAAGATTGACTTGTGATATGGGTATCATCAGTTAAGGATTAAGGATGCGGATGTGCATACAACGGCGATTAGAACTCGGTATGGACATTATGAGTTTTTTGTAATGCTGTTTGGGTTGACAAATGCACCGACGACTTTCATGAACTTAATGAATCGTGTTTTCCGACCATATGTAGATTAGTTTGTCGTGGTGTTTATAGATGACATCCTTGTGTATTCAAAGGATCGGGAAGATCATGATACCTTGATTGATACTGAAACCTTAAGAAATGAACGATTATATACCATGACAATGTGAATTTTGGTTGATAAAAGTGTCATTTATTGGACACATTATATTAGAAGAAGGAATTCGAGTGGATCCAAAGAAGATAGAGGTGATTATTGAATGGAAACCATCGAGAAATGTCACAGAAGTGCGTAGTTTCTGGGTTGCGGGTTACTGAAGGTTTGTTAAGGGGTTTTCGATGGTATGACCCGATAATGAGATTGCTCCCGAAAGAATGTGATTTTAGTGGGTGAAAGTGTGAGCTAGTTTTGAAAAGTTGAAAGCATTCTTAGAGGCACCGGTTCTTACTCGTAGACTGGGTAAAGAATAAGTGATTTTTAGTGATGCTTCATTAAATGGACTTGGATGTGTGTCCTTGTGCAGAGGGTGAGTGGTAAGCTTATGCTTTAAGGCGGTTGAAGCGCATGAAAGAACTACCTACGTGATTTGGAATTTCTTTGCCATTGTGTTAGCATTGAAAATATGGAACTGTATTTTTTATGGAAAAGTGTTTCATCTGAATCACAAAGTCTTAAGCATTTGCCATCATGAGAGCTTAACGAGACAACGTAGATGGATGGAATTAATCAAGGATTATGATTGTGTGATTGATTATCATCGGGAAGGCTAATGTAGTAATAATGCTTTCTGTAGAAAATCCCAATCCCTGAAACACTTGACGTTGAATGCTCATTGCTCGACTATCGAATGAAGGTCGCGATAGTGGCAAATTGATAGCAAAGCAAGTTTGTTAAATCGAGGTGCTAGAGCACAAAGATGAAGAAAAATTGATGCGGTGTAAATCGAGAATGAAGTGGGAAAGAAACTGAGTTCTGAGTGAAAAGATGGATTCTTATCTTATCTGGTCGGGTTTATTAGCCTTGATGATGATGTATTGAAAAATCCATACTTAGAGGCACCGCGGTGGATCTTGCTATGCATCGGTAGCACAAAAATGTATCGAGATTTAAAGATTTCCTCTGGTGATGCGGAATGAAAAGGTGTCGAATTGTGACCAAGTGTATGGTGTGTGAAAAGTGAAGACAGGAGACATCAAAGTTCGTTCGAGATTATTACAGCCCTATTAAAATGCAGAGTGGAAATGGGACGAATCATAATGGATTTTGTGGTGGTTACAGTGACGGGAAGAAAGCATATTTCGGTTTGGTCGTGGTAGGCCGTCAACTAAGTCAGCTCACTTCCTAGTGAGAACCGACTATTTACTTGATAAGTTAGTAGAACTTTACATAAAGGAAATAGTTCGGTTACATGGGATTCCAGTGTCTATCATTTTAGATAAAGATCCAAGGTTTACTTTGAGATTTTGGGGAAAATTGCAAGAGGCTTTATGTCACGCCCCCAACCCCCACCTAGGCAGATGAAGGGGGCGCGAAACTATACTGGAACTATTTACTTGCGTTTTCAGACATTGGTGGGCCCAAGTCTTATAACTGAATCAAAATATCATATTCAAAGATACAAAAATAAAACTACCACCGTAGTGGTGTTTATAGTGTCAATACATACAATCCTGAGTCCCATTTACTTATACATATACAAAAACTGTACATTTATATTTACACATAGCAGTATGAAAACCTACGGATGATGGACCCCTGAAGTCTTTGTGATAGTATGCGGAAGATCGCAGAAGTCCTCCTCTGTACCTACACGGATTAAAACTCGTGCTAAGCGTTACACTTAGTGGGAAACATATGACTTATACATGTATATGCACTAATACTCATTTGAAGTAAGCGTATATGATAACGAGATATCTGATGGCATATATCGAATTATTCATGAATTCATATAACAAACTTATGCACATACTTGCACTTATAGTAGACTTATCTTGTTCAGATCTCCATTAGGAGTTGAACTTATGCTTATCACGGTACCGTGGGTACCTCTGAGGAGCTAATACTTATGCGGTGCAGTGGAGTGCTCTGAGCTTATACTTATCTGGAGGAATTGCGAGTAGGTACATTGATGAAATTGATGTACATTCTTTTACTGCTGTCGTTATTCATATTCTTATCCATATAACCGTTTGACTACCTAGATTAAGTAATGAAATGAGTAGGACCACGGCCTGATAAATTGCAGGAAGGTGCGGTGCAAATCTTGGTCACCCAGTAGCCTGGCGAGGAGTCTTCGACAACGGCCAGTGTGGTGCATTAATCGGAGGGAGTATTGTGGTCGGAGAGTGTCGTTTGCATTGTCAAGTGATGAAGCACGGTTAAGAGGAATGTTGTAACTAATCAGTGCCGAAGTGCTAAATGTGTCGAAGTAAGGTAAGAGTGCGATCGCCTTAATCGATGCCGAAGTCTTATCGTGCGAAGTAAACGAGTGCCGTGTCATTATATCCGGTCTTAGGCAGGTCTCATGAGTGTGTGTTCGAGACACTATCTTATCATAGGGCATTAAGTTCCAATTTAACCGCCTCGGTGACGAGTGCATTAAACACTCCTTTGCTACGACATGAATGGGTAACCATGCAGCTTATAGGGTCGTTAGTCCAATAGACAAGTCCTTAGAATAACAGAATAGAAAAACAAAACAAAACACAAAAATTTCCATGTTGTGAACAGTAGCTACGCCGCGGCGTACTTGAGGCTTGTCCAAGCCTCCTCTTGACCCTTGCCCGCGGCGTGGACATCTGCGCAAGCGTGGAGGCTTGCATTCTTCTTGATCGGGATCACTGCAGCCAGTTGGACCTCAAAAATTTTGAGATTTTTCTTTGCTTTCGTCCATTTCATTTAACTAAAGCTAAATAATCCAAAGCATCACCAAAAGCAACTCCCAGTGTATTCTAACCCAGCAAAACCAAACATAGAGTTTAATTAGTTTTCAAACCCAAACTCAAATACTTGCAGATTAGAGACTACTTTACTATTACTTTCAAGCATGTCAGCCATCTAAACCAAGAATCAATACTCCAAGGTAGGATTGTGCACCAATCTTATACCTTGGTTTTACCAACCCCGACTTTCAGCAAAATCTAGGAGGTTATGATGAATTACAACTAATACTAGAAATGAAACAAACTAATATCCATAAAAATCCCATACAAATCCATACAAATTCATACTATTCCATAGCAACCCATAGTATTCCATACACAAATTGTTTCCATACCTTTTTTCTTCTTCTTCTTCCTGCTTTTTCTCTTCTTCCTTTCTTTCTCTACGTTTTTGCTCTCCCAAAATGAGAGACCAACTTGGTCTTATCCTCTTTTGATTTTTAATTTCCCTTTTATTGCACTTTGGTCCTCAAATTCTCTTCTATTTGCACGACAACTTCCCATTATTTCACTTTGGCATATAATCTTATTATCTTATGACTTTTATATCCTATTTTAACAAATTCCACTTTTACCCTTGTATCTAGTACAAATTCCCGGTTTCTTAGTTTTCGTGTTTTGAATTTAAATTACAAAAAATTCAAATTATACCTACAAAATACCCTAAACATGTTGAAAGCGACTTATAGGTATATTCGAGGTGTTACACTTTAGACTCGTGAATTTCGGCATAACTCCACTTTTCATGGAATGAATGGGCCAATTAAGAGAGTGATTCAAAATTTTGAAAGATATCTTGAGAAGTTGTGTGATCTACTGAGAGCAGTTAGGATAGACACAATCCTCTGATTGAATTTATGTACAGCAATGGCCGAGTCCAGTATTGGAATGACGCCTTATGAGGCTCTCTACGGAAGAAAATGTAGAACACCATTGTGTTAGATCAAGTTAAACGAGAAGAAGATAATTGGCCCCGATTTGATACAAGAAACAGAGGAAAAATTGAAAATGATTACAGAAAGATTGAAAGTGACCATGGATAGACAAAAATCCTATGCCGACATGAGAAGAAATGATAGTTGATATGAGATCGACGAAAAAAGTGTTTTGAAGGTATTGCCTTGGAAGTAGGTAATGAGATTTCGGAAAAATGGCAAGTTGAGCCTTAGATTCATTGTGTCATATGAGGTGATAGAGAAAGTGGGTCCAATGGCATACAAATTAGCTTTACCTCCAGAGTTGGAAAAAAATCATAATGTTTTCCAAGTGTCAATGTTGAGGAGGTATAGGTTAGACCCATCGCATGTAGTCTCTTCGAAGACGATTAGGCTTGGTCCAGTTTGACGTATGAAGAGACCGATGAGATCTTGGCTCGAGAAGTGAAAGGGTTGTGGAAAAAGCGAATGCATTTGTTAAAAGTCACTATGGAAACCATGCATTTGAGAAAGTACGATGGGAAAGTGAAGAAATATCGGCAACAATACATAGCTGTACCAATGAAGGTATTTCGAAGACAAATTCTTTTAAAGGATAAGGAGAGTTGTAATGCTATGAAAATCTCACTAACAGTTTATAACATGTTTAGGGTATAAAATAAATTAAATTGTATTTTTTCAGCGTTTAAATTGCTAAAAACAAAAAATGATAAAAACCCAAAAATTATACAGGAGTCAGATAAATTTGATAAAAATGTCAAATGAGGACCCAAAGTTCATAAATGAGAAGTATAAATGCCAAAAGGAAAATGTGATAAAGTGTATTGAAAATAAAAGTGAAATGAAGTCTTAAAAATGTAAAAATGAGAAAATAGGAATTTGTGGGTTAGCCAAACAAGACTTAGTGTAGGATTTTGATTAAAGACTAAATATTGGTATTGGAGAGACATTTTGCACATTTGTAAGAAAGGGGAGAAAGTGCTAGAGCTTTTCGGTTGTGAGAGCTCCATGAAATCAAGGATTAGGTGATCCAAGGAAGAAGGAAGATTGGTGTTGAAGAATCAAAGATTTAAAGTGAATCAAACCTTAACTCCTTAATGTTATGTTTGGGTTTAGAAGAACCTAGTTGTATAAAATGATGTTGATTGGTTTATTTCAGTTTGGGGAGTTGCTTTAAGTTGTTATGGTTGTTTGGATTGGTGTTGAGAATTTTCAGTGTAAAAGGAAATGTTGGGTTTTTAGGAGAGATGCTGTCAAAATTTTCCAAAACATATATTTTTGTTTTGGCCATAACTTGACCATCACTCATCCAAATTGAATGAATCAAATTTTTAGGTAAATTGTACTTCTAGGAAAACAAATCTCCCTGAAATAAGTGTATTCAAATTTGGACCCCATTAGACCCATAAATTCGTCAAAGTGAGGCTCTATTTTCGGGTCAATTCGGGTTCAGTTCTTATACAATATTGGAGTTTCGGAACAGTTTTGGTATTTAGGTCATAAGTTGAGTTTCACTCATCCAAATTGAGTGATTCAAATTTTTGGGTAAACTAGACTTATAGAAAAATAAATTTTCCTGAAATAAGTATATTCAAATTTGGACCCCATTAGACCTAGAAATTCGTCTAAAGGAAGCTATGTTCTTGGGCAAATTAGGTTGTGTTAAAAAAGAATAATCAGTTCCAATTTCTATCTTGGAGTTTGTTATACGGGTGGATGATTCCAATTTCTAAATAAAATAGATTTATAGAGGAACAATGGAATTGAAGGAAGTTGGGTAAAATATGGCTCATTTGTTCTCATAAAAATTTTACAAGTGAAAGTGTGTTGGGTAGAAAACAACCCTAACTAGAAACCTAAATAAGCCAATTGATATTGTTCTCTAATTGTGATGGATTAGGGGGTTGGGTGAGAGCTTCGAATTGAAGTCGAGATTCCGGATAGGAATCAGTCTTGACGACCTTTTGGTTCTTTATCTATTATTCTCTTCTTATTTCCAAGTATCAAAATTGTTTGCAATTATTGAAATGATTACTGTCAGTATATTGATTTATTTTAAGTAGATTTGAAAAAATTGAATGTGAAATAGATTGCATGAAAAAAATTGCATGATATTAAATGTGCTATTTAGTATAAATGTATATACCATATTATGGAGAATTTCTATGGCTTGATTTTAATGCCTTTAATAGAATGTTATTCGTCATATTCGAGTTAATGATAGATTGGTATACCAATAAGGGTCAAACTAGCAGTACCGTGAACGAATGTAATGTAGTGTCACTTCGATCCGTAGCCCAGCGGGACAGTATCGATAGTGTTCACAAAGTGATTTTTATAACGATCCCGGTGACCAGGGTGATCTTATGTTATAAAATCTTTTTATACCCGCTTGCAGCCCAGTGGGACCGTGCCGGTGATTCCATTATCCTACGCACTAAAAACATTGACTAAATTCGTTTAAGGGCAAAATGATAAGAATATTTGTGAAATGCATGATTTGTGTTTTGAATGATTTATTGCATATAAAAGTACAAATTTGGAATGATCAATGAACTGTAAATGAATGTATATGAAATGAATATATGTATTGTATTTGCATTGATCATTCAAAAAGATTCAAAAGCATGGTTTAGAAAATTGCATGATTTGACTTAAACTGAAATGGAATAGAGTACTATAGAGAACCACTAAGCATGAAAATGCTTAGCATGTTGCTTTTATCATCGCGTAGGTACCGAATGAACATGTACAAAGACAGACCACAATGAATCAAAGTCATCGTCAAAGTCACGCGGAGGATAAGTAAAACTTAGTCCACATCGCAGCCCATGAAGTGTGACTCATTTACATCTGAGCTCTTATTATGAAAATTGAACTCTGATTATGTTTTGTAAAGATTTGGATATTGAAAATGGTTAATAATGCCGCATTGTATAAAGGTGGGAAATGGACCAAATGGGCATAAAATGGCACATCGAATGAAAAAGAGTTTTGTGATCAAATGATGAGCCCCCTTTATGTTAAGCGGTATTTACGTATATATATTTTTATTGAGTATTTGAAATGTGTTTGGAAAAGTAATTGTATTTCGATTATTTGAAATGATTCAAAAAAATAAAAATAAAAATAAAAAAATAAAGAAGAGTGAGGATTGAGTCCACGGGTCTGGGTTCGGCCTCCGGGTCGGGTCGGGTACGGCTACGCGGGTCGTCTCACAACCGATTAACTCCTACCCAAGTCAGTGGTGTAGAAGATGATCACAGTGATGGTGAACTCCTCGTTGTTTTTTATGGCAATTCCAAGCCTTCCTAGGAATGGGTTCTTGATTATGGTTGCAAGTTTCATATGGTTCCAATTGGAACTGATTTTCAACATATGAAACTGTGTCAAATGTTGCAGTCTTGATGGGTAATGATGCATCCTGCAAGATTGTAGGTGTTGGTACAATTAGAATCAAGATGTTTGATGTAATTGTCAGAATGTTAGTGGATGAGAAACACGTCCAATATTTGAAGAGGAATCTCATCTTGTTGAGTACTCTCGATTCAAAAGGGTATAAGTACACTGATGAAGGTGGAGCATTGAAGGTTAGCAATGTTGCTCTTATTGTGATGAAAGGACAGAAAAGAACTGTAAACTTATATATTTTTCAGGGTACTACAATTACAGGCGATGTTGATGTTGCCTCTAAGTCTATGATAGATGGTAATATTACCAAACTATGGCATATGCGCCTTGGGCATATGAGTGAGAATGGTATGGCTGAATTGAGTAGAATAAGACTTCTTGATGGTCATAGTACCAGTAAATTAAAATTTTGTGAGCATTGTGTCTTCAGGAAGCAAAGACCAGTCAAGTTCTTTAAGGGTATTCACAACACTAAGGGAACTCTTGACTACTTACACTCTGATCTTTAGGGACCATCCAGAGTGCTTTCTAATGGAGGTGTTGATTATATGTGACAATCATTGATGATTTTTCAAGGAGAGTTTGGTCCTTCTTCTTAAAGCAATAGAGTGATGTTTTTGCAACGTTTAATATGTGGAAGGTTATGATTGAGAAGCAAACAAGGTAACAGATAAAACGTCTCTGCACTGATAATAGTTTGGAGTTTTGCTTTAAAGAGTTTGATGTCTTATGCAGATTAGAAGGCATTATTAGACACCACCTGATCATTGGTACTCTACAAAAATGGGAGGATTTAGAGGCATATGGGCCAAGACTATTATGGAGAAGGTTCATTTCAGGCTTTATATTTCTAAACTACCAAAGTCATTTTGGGCTAAAGCAGTTGCGACCGCTTGTTTTCTCATTAATCGGTCTCCCTCAGTTGCAATTGACAAGAAGACACCAATTGAGGTATGGTCTGGTACTCCTACATTTTACTATGATTTGAAGATTTTTGGTTGTCCAGCTTATGCTTATATTGATAATGGAAAACTGGAACCTAGATCTATTAAATGTTTTTTTCCTTAGCTATAAGAATGGTGTTAAATGGTACAAGTTATGGTGCCCTAAGACCCGTAAGACAATGGTTAACAAAGATGTTATTTTTTATGAAACTGTTATGTTGTGCAATTTGCATATGAATGATTCTTGTGAAACAAGTCAGTAGAAATCAGGAATGCTGGTGAAGCTATAGATTAGAATAGAGTATGAATTAGAGTCTACTCCTCAATCTTTATCAGATAAGCAAGATGGTGTTGGTTCTTCCCAACCATCACCACCACCACCTACACCGCAATACAATATTGCTAGAGATAGGGAGAGAAAACAAGTTATTCCACCAGAGAGGTATGCTAAGGCTGATTTGGTTACTTATGCTCTAAATGTGCTTGAGTGATGCTTGAAGAACCCTCTACTTATGAGGAATTAGTGGGTTTTGAGGATTCTAGTAAGTGCAATTCTAGTAAGTGCATGATTGCTATACAAGAAGAGGTGGAGTCTCTTCATAAAAATGGTATTTGGGATATGGTGAAACTTCCCTAGGTGAAGAAAGAAATTTGTTACAAATGGGTCTTCAAAAGAAAGGAAGGGATACCAGGAGTTGAAGTAGCTAGATACAAAGCAAGGCTAGTTGCCAAGGGTTACAATTAGATTCCAAGTGTTGATTTCATAGATGTGTTCTCTCTAGTTGTAAAGCATAATTCTATTCAAACTTTGCTTAGCATTGTGGCGATGCATGATTTTGAGCTCAACGTTGGATGTAAGCAGTTCTTCACATGGAAGCTTGAGGAGGGACATCGCTAAACCCAAACTGAGGTTTTGTGGTTCGGGTAAAGAGGGACTATGTGTGTTTGTTGAAAATGTCCCTTTATGGCCTGAAACAATCTCTTGGGCAATGGTACAAGAGATTTGACTCATTCTTTATTTCCCACAATTTTAGGAGATGCACTTATGATAGTTGTGTCTACTTTAGAAGATATGATGATGAATTGTTTATATATCTACTCTTGTATGTGGATGACATGTTAATTGCAACCAAGGATAAAGAAGAGATTCGAAAAGTCAAAGCCTAACTTAGTAGAGAGTTTGAGATGAAAGATTTGGGAGCAGCAAAGAAGATTCTTGGGATGGAAATTCTTAGAGTTAGATAGACATACAAGTTGTATCTAAGTCAAAAAGGGTACATTAAGAATTCTTCATAGATTCAGCATCGAAAGCCATGTGCATTTAGTACACCATTAGCAACTCATTTAGTTCATCGCTATCTCCACAATTAGAAGATAATGTTGATTACATGTCGCAGGTTCCATATTCTGAATGCGATGGGGTCTCTCAAGTATGTTATGATTTGTTCTCGTACAAATTTATCATATGTTGTTAGTGTTGTTAGCCTATATGATGAACCCTAGTAAAGAACACTGAAAGGTAGTTTAGTGGATATTTAGGTAATTGCATGGTTCTTTTGATGTTTGTTTTCATTTTGGGAGAAGGAGAGATGGCGTTATTAGGTATGTTGATTCCAATTTTGCTGGAGATCTTGATAAAATAAGATCTCTTACTAGGTATGTGTTTATTAATGGAAATTGTGCTATTAGTTGGAAAGTTGCTGAGACTACAATTGTGTTGTCGACTCTGCGAGATAGAATATATGGCTAGTACGAAGCATAAGGAAGTTATTTGATTGGGAGGCTTGTAGTAGAGATTTGTGGTGGTTTGTGACCACCACGGTCTTTCATGATATTCAGTGTCACCTTTACGATGAAAGATCCTTATGTTCCATGAGAGGACAAAGCACATTAATGTTCATTACCACTTTGTTGTGGGTCATTTTCGATGGTGACATTGCATGAAGATTTACTACAAAGTTAGCACTCATGATAATCTGGCTAATATGATGACCAAGACACTTCCAGTTACCAAGTTTGAGCATTGCTTAGACTTGGTTGGTGCTTGTTGTTGAGTTTAGCCCTTTGGGGCTTTTGGTAGAGGTTGACTATGTAATGCCCCTTTTCCTTAACCACGTCAAGTGATGGGACCCACATAGGACATGGATTTCTTAACTTTGATTTTTCGACATTAATTAGGCTCATTTCAATCATAAATTCATAATCATATAAAACACCAAAACTACCACCGTAGTGGTATTTAAGATTCTTATTTTATAAATTTAAAGTCTCATTTACTACCGCGTAGTGGTATTTAAAGTTCTTGTACATAAATTTACGAGTCTCATTACTTGTACTTACAAAAATTTCACTATTACAAATTTTACATTACATTTCAACAAAGATAAAAAACCTACATATGGTGGACTCTAATCTTGTGTTAGTGCTGTCGAATTGAAATATGCAGCAGCCTTGATACCTACGCGGATAAAGCAACTCTGTCTAAGCTTATATTTAGTGGGAAAACAGATAACATATATGATACATGTAGTGGTCCTCGATTCTGATATACTTATAAAATAATTCGCATATCATAATATTCATATCTCGTAAGAGTATAAGCGATCTTATATGAAGGTACTTGTTCATTTCATGTTCTTGTTGTTTATTACTCAACACACATATATATATTTTATTTTTATACTTAGAAACTATGCATTTTCCAATGGGAATGGATAATGGGAAACAGAACAATAAATACTTGTAGGTACATCACTGTATAGGACAGTGATAACAGAGCAGAGTATGACCCAAACGGGGTCTAAGTAATGACCCAAACGAGGCCCAAGTAATGACCCAAATGGGGCCTACAAAACGGCAAGCCGACCCATCAAAAGTCCTATGGGCATGTCTATCTATTCACTACTGGGCATAGCGGACATTAGGTTATTTATGTTTCGGATTGATGTCTTGTATCCTTAACATAGGTATTTATTATGATCGTTTTAATGGATTTACACTAATTCTTGTAATATTAATGCCTTAATTCATATCGGGCATCATCACAGAAGGTTAGGCAAATGCAGCTATAGAAGCAATTAATAATACGAGAACCGGTATGAAGCAAGTCCCAAGTCCATTTTAAATTCTGATTTTAGCACTTGAAAACAAGGTTTTTAGACAAAGTGAACTTCTTACAAAATATTCACCTGTCTTAAGTTTCCAAAGGCTCATGAATCAGGTCATTTGGACCTTTAAATTAGGAGGTATGACCTAAACATTCTGAACTGCTCCTGGACAGTTTCCAAGAACAGAATCTAGAATTGTGTTTTACATTTGAATATATTTTGGAAACAATGGGGACATAATTTGACATAATTTGACATACTTTCTTCATAAAAGTTGTTCTCTCAGATGTCTAGTTTATCTGAATTTGAATCCATATCATTTGGTTAAGTATAACTCAAATTTATGATTTAAACAATGAATTACTCAGACGTGAGATAGGTTTGAGGACATAGTGTTCCCTTACTTTGGCCAATTTACAGCAACAATGGGGACTAAATTTAGCTATACTTCCTTCATAAACATTGTTTTCAAAAATGTCTAGTTTGTATAGAAATTTGAATCACCTCATTTGGATCAGTATAACTCAAGATATGGTACAAACAACAGAAACTACTCCCATAGAATGGACAGAATCCTTATTTTTCTGTAAAACTCTTTTTCAGGGTTCTTAGAGCAGGATTTACATCTTGGTCTCTTCTAGACATTTGTAGTTCTGGTTCTTAGGTTTCTTCTTCAACTAGAATCATTTGAGTCCGTAGGCAGTTATGGCCAACACAAAAACATAGGTTTTAGAGAAATTTGGATGGCACTTCCCTAAAATACCTACATGTATCTTTACACAATTTTTGGTCCTTATCAAAGGACAATTCCAATCTAAACCAAAACAAGATCAAAGTAAACTTTAAACCTAACTCAAACCAACAAAAACAAAAATAAAGAGGGAGAAAATTAGGATAGTTTCTTAACCTTGATTTTCTTGAAGACTTCAACCAAGCTTTCCTTTTTCCTCCTTTTCTTCTTAACATAGACAATTAGAACTCCAAGAGATGAAGAGAAACAAACCAAAAGTTGGCTCTTCTTCTCTTTCTCAAACTTGTAGCCCTAACTCTCATTTAGTCAAAATAGAAAATCCCCAGGCCACCATGAACAAGTTTGTTGTCTTAAAGGGATTGCAGTTTCATTTGCTTTTTGCATTTTAGTCCTCCCATGTTTTATTTCATTTGTAAATCACTTATCATTATTCCACCATAACACATAATCTTTTATCTTAATGTCCTTTAAGTCCTTAATTTCTGATTTACAATTATCTTTTGGACTTAACTTTTTAAAAATCACACGGATTTATGTCGTTTAAGCATTTTAACGCTTAAATTCCAAGAAAAATACAAAATTTAACTTTTATTATCACTCGCATTAATCGTAAAAGCTATTAGGAATTACATAGTTTTGGGTCATTACCGGACTATTTCTTATCGGAGATTTGGTTTTTGCGTTATCAGTTCCCTTTGTGGAATTCACGTCAAGGTGGAGATTGTTAGTGTTGGTTACTCGAATTCTTGAGTGGAAAGATGAAGGAAGAAAAAAAAATGAAGTTTAGGAAAAGGAGACTTGTTGTGGCAAGCGCTCTTGGCAGCAGACGGTGAATCTCATATCTCTTTCGTTTATGGCTAGTTGTGGAAGAGCACTCGTTACCACGACAAGCGGAAACTCTTCCTCGCCCTACTTACTTTCTTTGGGGTTTTCTAAATGTGAATGAATGTGAGTTTTAGAGGCTGGGGATCATTGTAACCTCTTTCTTAACTGCCTCACTCTCTTACCATTGCTCATCTTTGATGTAGTGTATTCTCTCCTCTGTTCGTGTTTTTTCAAATTTAAGTTTTAAAAGTAAATCTTTGGTGTATGTCTTTTTGTTATGTTTTACACACCATTATTTTCTAACAAATATGTTTGAATAAATATATAATTAATTTATTAAGTTTAAATTTATTTTTTCCAAAATTTATTTTCTTCCCCCCTTGTCACTTTACTATTTATTTTCTTACTATTTTTTGAGGTTTCAAACAGAGTCTAAGATAAAGTATCCTCTTTACAGTGTCAAATGTCTCAAAACCTTTATATAGAGTAGCCCATAAGACTTGGCTCCCTACAGAGGATGGGGTTATAAGAGGTTTTAGACTTTGAGACTCCCTATAAAAATAGAGTAAATAGAATTAAAAAATATATATATATGGATTTAACTACTATTATTTTGTATCAAATTCAATTTAGCACTTTATTTATTATTTAAATTTTCAACGAATTTGATAACTTAAATTTTTATTATTCACACATTAATTATTTAATTTGTATATACTAATTCCAAATAATAAATTTTCAATGGAATAAAATAGCTAATATTAAGCACTAACGTGGAAAGGGAAGTTTGCGACAAAACTAACATCACATGCAATTACCATCAACCGTATGGCACCACTTGTCTTTGGGTGGTTGAGAAGATGTACTAAGAGTATCCACTTGGAAAACAAAGTCATTCTCAAAACAAACAAGTATAGGAAACATGCAAATTGATAAATTAGGCACATTTAGTTCTTGTTTTTAAGAAATTATTTTAAAAATATATATTTTTAAATACAATTAACATTATTTTGTTTTTTTTTTTTTAAATCTATCTTTATTATCTGAATTTAGTATTTGTATTTGTGTTTTGAATAAAAAAATGGGAACATAATCAAAAACCTCTTTAGACCTTTCAAAGAATTTTGCTTTTTAAGTGGGTAAACTTTAGGGTTTGCATCAATCGAATCAGGCATTGTTTCCTCTCTTTGATCTTGTTTTTAACTCTAATTGAGATATTCCCCACATTTTCTTTAATAAAACCAAATGCATTTTTATTTACATTTGATAAGAAAGGAAAAAAAAAAGTGTTTAATGATATAAAATTGTGTACAATTTTATCCACTGTTAATCTTATAAAAAGTTATTGCATCGCTCAAGGAATATGTTTAGATTGAATTGATTAATTAAGTTGATATTGATGTACCAAGACAAATAGTGGTTATTGACTAAGGTGCCGTTTATTTTTTTTACTTAATATTGAATATAATTTTTTTTAACTTAATATTGAATAGTATTTAATAACATTAAGTATTAGGTTGTTTATTTTTAATATTAGGTAGTGAGTAGGGATGACAATAGGACGGGTTATTTTGGGTTTTCGCCCTGCCCTATCCTTAATGGGACATGTTTGGTTTAACTGTAATTGGGTTTGTGTTTATTTTCTCAAACCCCGACACTGGTTTGGAGTGGATTTGGGTATTAATATTTCCGCCTAGCCCCGATTATATTTTAAAAATATTTTTATTTTATTTTATATTTTAATATGTGTAATAATAATTAGAATGTTTTAATAAATAATTTATAATTGATAATATTTTTATTTTTTATGAAATATATTAATTTTAATATAATGAAAAACAAATATAAAAAATTAAAGATTAAAATTTAAAAATAAAAACAAAAATCAAATGTAAACGGGACGGGTTTGAAAATTTTCACTATTCACAAATCAAAGCCACGTCTTAATAAACCTCATTTAATTTTTTAAATGGGACATGTTTAGAAATTGAAAAATAAATGTCGAATCGGGATGGACGGCCGTCCTGGCCCTGCTTGATTGTCATCCCTAGTAGTAAGTATTGTTAGCCCTCCTTTTTATTAGTTTTTTTTTGTTTTTGTGGAATATGATTTTTTTTAAATAGAAAAAATCAAATATTTTTACTTTTTTTATTCATAATTTTTTTTAGAAATTTGTGATAAAGCGTAGAATTTTAAAAAATAATATTGAATCTTGAAAGAAGTTAAATAAGCAACAAAAGTAAAAAAACAAACACCCACTAAGCAAACTAATTTAATATTATATATAAGAAGAAAGATAGTAGAAAATCTTTTAGTAATACAATTTGATTTTGAAGAGATTTATTAGTAAGTAAAAACATATATTTCTTTAAATAAGATTAAAAAACACATATATTTATATTAGAATATAAAAAATGAAACAAAACAAGCATGCTGATTTGATAATTTATTGGTTCCTTCCCAAAAAAATTACAAAAAAAAGTGTATCTTACTTTTTACCTTAATTATATATTTATTGATCTTTTTTAACTCATAAATAATGTATTAACAATCTAAAGAATCTCTCTCATTTTACCTATTTTGTTTCTAATAAACCCTAGAAATTCCATTATAATATTTCTTAAATTATAAAATCTAATAATCACTTTTTTAAATAAAAAATTTAATCAATTCAAGTAATCACGTGGATCTGACATGATCTGAATTGCCATAATATGAGATAAAATAGCAATGTCAGGTTAATAGTATAATAAATCGGTTAAGTATATAAATTTGATAATCTTATTGTAATTAAAAAACTATGACTTTAATTTCTGATATATTACTTATTTATAATTTGATTTATTATTTGTATATGATCGAATATGTTTGCTCTATCTACAGATGCCATACACATAAAATGACATCTCAAAACAATGAAAACAAAATATTGAAACACAATGACAAAAAACCAAACGGTAACAAAAATCAATCAAAAATCAAACATGAGGACATTAACTGTGTATAAGATACGTATAAAGAACATTACATTGATATAAAAAGAATTAAATTATATAAATGGAGTATTTGAGTGTCTTGGTGAAATGCATGCACATTACACTAACTAGCAATATACAATCCCTTTTTCCAATTAAAGCATCAAATCAAGGCGGTGTTGAAGGCACAATCAATATTAAGATTGTTTGGAGGTCTTACATTCATAATTTGACATCCTTTTGAATTAAAATAATGAATTCTTAAACTTCGATTGTAATTCTAAATGGTCTCAAACATTACTGGAGCATGCTACTTTACCTTCTATTCATTTTATTTTAAATTTCTTAATCAATCATATCATTTGATCCTCTCCACTTTCCATATAAATTGTCCTCAGAGGAAGAGCCTCTGTTTTCAATGTTTGTCGTTTTAATTTAATAGTGTTGAGAGCCTTTCTTTTTCAATGTTTTATTAGTTTTAATTTAATAGTGTTGGCAACGATCCGAAAGGGAAGCACAAGACCAACCTTTCTTAACGCTGAAGCATGAAATTAAAGATTGATTGAAGTCATCGCGTCAACATCACGATTTTCTAAAATGATTTTATTCCTTTTCTGCCCAACCGCTCATCCTCCGTAGACCAACTCGTGGGAGCCTTTTGCCTAACATTGATTTAGTCAAACACAGAAAATATATTTAGATTTAGTAAAATAAAATCTAAATAAAAGATAAATCAAAATTATTTATATAAATTTATATATATTTTAAAATCTAAAGAGCTTAAAACATTCATTTGAAAAAATGATCCCAAGAATATAATTATCATGTGGGGATGGAATAAAATGCCGAATTTAATGTAGAGGATTTATCTTTATATTGATAGGGACGTGATGTTATTTTAGATTAGTTTTATAAATAGCTTTTAGTTTACCGAGAAATGGCCAATTTTTAAAACAAAATTAAAAAGAAAAATAATTTTATTGATTTAAATTAGTAATACATCTATAAAAACATAAATCAAAATACTAAAAATCTTAAAGGATGAAATATGTTCAAGGTTAATAATAGTATAATAAAAATTGGTTTAATAGATATTTGAGTTTACATATTTAATATTATTATCTTTATAATATTTATTATTAAATTCTATAATATATTAAAGACCATTGAATTGATTTTATGATATATGATCAGATATATTTTACTTGTCTAAATTGTCCATACATAAATAAACATCGTATCATGATGATAAAAAAAATGTCATGCTCCGAGATAAGCCTTTATATATCGAGAATAACCTTCTCACGATAAGATAATATGTTATATTAAAATGACGTAAATCACATATTACATTAAAACGATTATTAAATTATAAATAAATAAATAAAAACCTTTATATACTATATATATATATATATATATATATATATATATATATATATATATATATATCATATAAAAAGAAAAAAATGAATTTACTCGTTACTTAAATAATAATAATAAAAAAAAAAAAAAAAGGCAAGAAAAAAAAAAAAAGTTGAAAGAAAAGATGGTAGGGTTGGCTCAGAATTTCTCAAAAAGTTAATATTTTAATTATTTAGATTTTGTGTTTAAATATTAGATTTGGTACGTAACATTTCAGAAGTTTGGCTGACCGAGGTGATCTCAACGTGCCCTAACATTTGTCTTTGACCAAACTATCCTTCCCCATATCAACTAAATAAACCAAGTAGTGGTCCACTGCATCCCCACCCATCATGACGGATTGGAGCAGCTCTAAGACCCAAAGAAGTGAAGCTTGTGCATCTCAGTTGATATCCATTCCTCTCTGGCAGGAGAGGTCAGAAGAGTTAGAGCCTAGAGGAGGAGGAGGCCTCCGTCCTCCATTGAAAAGGATTAAATGTTAATATTAATGTACGCCTCAGGGACATGCTGACTGACTGAAAAATGTGGAGGCATTTCAGGAATATAAAATTTTTTGAGGTGACGTAACCGTAAAGCGACGAGTGGAAATAAAACTGCATTGACGGATGAAGGTCTAAGAGCTGGGCGGGCCATAACCATAGTTGCCACCTCATTTACTCTCTCTCTCTCTCTCTCTTTCTCTCAATTCCAGGCTTTTAGGGTGCAATTGGTGGCCTGCATTTATGTGGCGTTCAGCTTTAGAAGATAGCAGTTACTCTGAAGTTGAAACTTTTGGATTTAGTGCCATCCTGCAGGTTTTGCATACCATATTTGATGTGAAGTGGCCAAGTGGGAGTTCAATTCAATTTAAAGAGAGGAGGAATCAGAAGATTTTCCGGGAAAGCCAACGCTCCATGAGACCAGAAATTTATCTCTTCGGAGACTCCATTACAGAGGCCTCCTTCTGTGAAGGAGGCTGGGGCGCTTCTCTCGCCCACCATTTCTCTCGCACGGTATGATCAGCACTAATTTGATTTCATTCCTCTTTTTTCGAACATGATTGAAAAACCTGTGATTAGATTTTTTTTTTGAGAATATTTGACTGATGGGTTGGGTTTTGTTGTTTTTTGGGTGGGGATCAGGTTGACGTAGTGCCCAGAGGTACAGTGGGTCACAATACAGGTGGGGTTGAAGGTGATTGAAGGTGTTCCCGGAGGTGAGTAGAGGCGGTGGCGCGCCGCTGGCTGTGACGGTGTTCTTCGGCGCAAACGACGCTTGCCTTCCCGATAGATGCTCTGCCTTCCTACACGTTCCTATTCATGAATACAAGCAGAATCTCCGCTCCATTGTCTCCTTTCTCAAGGTAACCTCTCCTCTCCTCTCCTCTCCTCTCCTCGTACAAACACATTAATTCCTCTCTTGTAAGACCTTCCTCTCCATTCACTCTCTCTCTCTCTCTCTCACGTAACAATAAAAGGGCTTGCTGTAAAACTATGCTTTTCTCCACACCCCTTTAACAGTGTTGTTTTCAACTTTATGAAAATACTAAACAATAATAAAAAAGGTTAAATGCATTGAGTAAATACAAAAATATTGGAAAATCTCTGGTCATATCTCCAACGTTTGGCATATAGGTGCATATCTTCCCGGCCCTTTCCATCTGACCATACAGCAAACATCATATGTGAAGGCAGTATGAATGACCTTTTTTTTTAATAAATATTGATTTAGTGCTCCTTCCAAATATTTTCAATGTAGCCTCTTTGATGTCGCCTAATGTTATACAATCCTAACCTCCTTGCTGATGCCACCTTGGAGATGTTTAATTATTTTCTTTCAATCTAGGTTAGAGTTATAGTTCTCAACTTCAGTTTTATTTTTTTGTTTTGTGTTGCAACCGTAGTAAGTAAATAATTTTTTTACTGGGTAAAAGATTGTGATTGGATTTAAAGTCAAAGATATTTAAAAAATCCTAAACTGCAACTCCCTAACTCTGCGCCTCTATTATGCTACTAATGAAACAGTTATGTTAGTAGTTGTTAATATGAGGGTGGTAGATAAACTATTCTCAGTAACATACTGTATCTTTTATTATAATATATTATAGCTATTATTATAATTGCTGGTTGTATATTATGGTAGTAGATAAACTATTATCATAACAACATACTGTATCTTCTTTTGTAGCTATTACCATAATTGCTTCATCTACCGTTCCCTTATTTTGCTTTCATGATCATTGATGTACAATATTTTGCTTTTATGATACAAATATTGTTATATGGATGTAGGAAAACTTACTTTTCCCTTTTCACAAAAGGTTAAAAGCATTATTTTTCCCTAAATATCAGCTATTCATTAAGGCTCAGTGAAAGAGCTGTGGTGGTTTGACTAGTGATCTAAGGATTTGAGGAGGCTTTGGGGATTGAGTGGAGGAGGAGAGGGAGGGACCCAATGGTATCACTAAAGGGAGAGAGCAGGGATGGGCCAAACAAATAATTCGTGGATGTCGCTGTTATTGTTTGCCACTTGAGAAAACATTTAAATTGGTTCTCCTGATGTATATGTCTAGACATGAGGGTTGGGTATAAGTGGTGAGGAGCTATCGCATGTCCTTGTCAGTCTTCTCTTGGACCTGCCTTTCTTCCACAAATGGAGAGGGGGTTGCTAGGCATCACATCAGCACGTGACCTCTCTCTCCCCCCTCTGAACTCAGTTGCACGTTTCACATACATTTGTTATATACATATGGGTTCTAAAGTTTGTGGTATGGCTCCATGATGATCAATGGGAGATATCCCCTATTTTAAGCCAAAGCATTTTTAGGCTACTTTTCTTGAAAGGTTTTTAATCTTAGGAATGGATTTTAATCATCCATATCTTACTTCCTATTTTTGGCATATTTGCTTTCCTTACATAGTATAGTGGGTGATATCTTTACTTTTGAAAAGCTAAAACTAATGTAGTTTAAGTAGAATAATTATTTTAATTAGGATATGAAAGCCCGATCATCAACAACAAAATTTAACTGACCTACCTCATAACACGAGCAATACATTAAGATAAGATATGAAGGCTACATGAATTGATGATGTTGATGACAGTATATATAATTTGATGTAGCTATGCCATTAAATGTACTTTTGTAATTATAGTTTAATTTGATGTGTACCTTTCTTTTAGTTAAACTATTATGATAAAAGATACCATTTAATATTTCATTTGAGATGTATTACTAAAGCAAAGTAACATATACATTTTATAGTGTAAAAGTTTGTACTCAGTAATTTCAATTTATATGGGTATCTCAAATCATCAAAGTATGAAAATATTTTTTTCTATAAATTTTAGTTTCAAAAACCAATACTTTAGAACTTTGCTGATCCTATAGAAATGTGAGACCATTTTAGGATGTGATAAGCAAATACTATTTAATGCCTTATAATGTGCCAAGAATTAGGTGAAAGGTCCTTCTGGAAGGTGTATATCAGGATATGTTAATGCTCTTAGAATGATAGAATATATCACTGTAGAACCAAGGGGAAGGCTAAACATTTGTTTTTCTTTTTTGCATATTTTGTCCAAATTTGAAAATGTCTTAGGAAATGGATAGGTTTTATATTCTTCTCATTTAGAGCTTATGAATCAATCTGATGGAAGAACTAAGAGTATGCTCAATGATTTTAATTTCTTCACGTCTATCAATAACTTCCATATACGAGTTTCTATTAACCTCCCCGTATATGATCAATGTTGTTTCTTCACAACATTGTGGAATATATGTTATCAGAGGCCTGTGAAATATTCTTTGTGGAATATTAAGCTTCCATTGTTTTAAATTTTGTTCTGTTTCTAGCTCATTTTCAAACTCTTTACAACCTTTGAATATTTTTTTTTATCAATCTCTCCATCTGATTTGCTGGATGTCTCTTGAGGTCTTAAAGGCCTGGTAAAGCATTTTTTTTTGGTTGAATACCAAGCTACCATTTTCAAACCTTCTTATATTTCTAGTACAGTTTCTAAATTTGTTTCATAGAAAACTGTTTCAGAAACAATCTAAGCCCATTTCTTGACCATTTTGTGGATTTCATTAACAGTATAGATTCTCTCATTAATTATTAATCAATGAGAACTAACATAGAGTTTTTTAAGGTAGTGTCAAGGTATCCTAAATGTCAAAATTATCTTTCACTTGTTTGGATTGTATCTGGAGCATGTGACTAACATATGTTTAAAGTGGGCGTTTGCAAATGTGTCCAGGCATTCAACCTCTCTTGTAATTGAATCACTTTGTTGTAATACATGCCTCTTGAATTGAATCTTTGTTGCTCATACATGCCTCTCTTGTAATTGAATCACTCTTGTTGTGATTCATTCATTTAACGATTGGAAATATTTCAGGTGGCTGTTATATTCTAATTAGCCATTTATTATTTTCAAGATGCAGCAATATAATTTAGTTAATCTATCTTTCTATGCGAGGAAACCACGATCTTTTCTATTCTAGGAAGTCATATCTATTATTAGGTTTTTTGTGTGTGCATTTTATTTTATCTAATTTTTCATTGAGGCTGTCTGACACAATTCTTACTTGTTCTGAGCTTCAGAAGCGATGGCCTACCACCCTTGTTCTACTTATCACGCCACCACCAATAGATGAGGAAGGGCGCCTTCGGTATTGTTATTATATATACAATCTTCAGATGATGTTTCTATGCAGCTTTTTTGCTTCTTATTTCCTTTACCCTTGTAGATGAACTTTTGATAGGCTGTCTAATGTGTAGGAATCCTTATTCAGAGAATCCATTGGGTCTTCCAGAGAGGACAAACGAGGCATCTGGGGCTTATGCTAAAGCATGTGTTGATGTTGCGAGAGAATGTGGGAGTCCGGTGGTTGATATTTGGAAAAAAATGCAGAACATTTCTGACTGGCAAAGAATTTGTCTAAGGTATTTCAGCCAATCTGCAATTCAAGAAAAATTTAGCAGCTTTATTTTGTAGTAATGGTGCACTTTAATTTTTCATCTTATTGTGGTAGACTTGTGATTTGTGATAATTCTTACATCATCTCTCTTAATTATGCAAGTAGATATGTTATTATAATATTAAGTTTTATTTTTATTACTATTTGTAGTAAGAAAACCATTTCGTTTCATTAGTAAAAATGTGTTAGAAATAATGTGACGTTTATTTTGAAAAATGCAGTGATGGTTTGCATCTCACCCAGAGTGGCAACAAAATTGTGTTTGAGGAAGTTGTTGCAAGGCTAAGAGAGGAAGGCTTAAGTCTAGAAACTTTGCCTGTCGATCTCCCACAAATAGCTGAAATCGACCCTAATGACCCCTTGAAGTCTTTCTCTTAATCAAAATGTTTATGGAAAATATGTTTTGTATAACAACTTATATACCAACTATATTGTTAATAGTTTTGCTTTGGCTATAGCTGCTCTCTAGATGATGATTTTGAGGTGAGATATGTCCTTATGAGTTAAGTTCTCATGAACTCTTGGTTTTGGCTTCTTGAGGACAATTGATTTTCGGCATAGCTTATATATGAACTATTCTCATAAATGGACAAATCCCGGTTCCTTTCTTGCCATTTGAGTCAAGGACTAATCTTTCCATTTGTACTTAATCTTTTCTAAAAATGGCTCAATTTCATGCTTCACAAAGGCCCTAAAAGTTAAATATGGTTAGATATGATGTTATAAACTATACAAACTGATGCAAGGAATATAAAATAGTTTATAATACCTTGGGCCAGGGAGATAGGCGAGCTCTAAAATAGTAGAATCATTCCAATTGGAATGACCCATACAATGCATTATAGTTCTACAGTTTTAGAAAATTTGACCATTAAGGTTTTGAAACAAATTTAAGGTTTGTTTTTGTATTTGTGGGAAAATGGGTAATTTTTGGAAATCTTTTTTGAAGCTACTGAATAGAGACCCTCATTTAGTAGTCATTTCCAACCCCACTAGACACTCGTATGATCTCTAGCATATGCAAAAGCTCTTGGCAAATTAGGCTTTCAAAGCATAAGATATAAGAATTCTATCTTCGTGTGCATATTTTTGTCAGGAAATAGTAATCGAGAGTGTATAAGCTACATACTACAAAGTGGTATATGATATTTAAAGAAAGGCACACACTAGAAAGCGTGCGGAATATTTAGAGTTGTGTACAAGAAAAGTTTACACTTCTCTAGAAAGTATGTGAATAGTGAATGCCTTACATATATAAGAGAGGTGAATGATATGTGTTTTAGAAAATTCTAATTTTATCTCCACCAATTGGTAGTGTTTTAAGAAATGTTATTTTATCTCACTAATTGGCAATCCTTGGTTGGTAAAATCATCTCAAACAAAGCTAAACATTCTTAGAAATTTAGAGCTACAAAATTAAGGGAAGTCTATTAAATGTTAACTCGAGAAGATGAGAAACTAGGCTGAGTCAAAAATTCAAAATCTTTCTAAGCATAATGAGTTATTGACCTAAAGGAAGGTATTGTAACCTCAAATTATCTGTGACCAGAGGAATAAAACTAACGCTAAAAATAAAATAAAGTAAGAATTAAATTAATTCAGAGTTAAGGAATTAAATTGGTAATTTACCAATTCGAGACCCTAAAAGGTCATATGATAGAAGATTATAGGATAATATAGAGATAGAATAAGTTATATTTGCAAATAAAATGGAGTTGAAGGGCCAAAAGGCAAAAAGGAAGAGATTGTTTCAAAAAAATAGGATAAAAATTTTGAAACATGGCGCTAGAAATATCTCATTTGGCATTTGAAGGCTAGGGCAAATACGGTGGGAGAAAGAGAGAAGAGAAGGAGAAGAGAAGAGAGAAGAAGAGAAGAAGAAGAAGGAAGGAGAAAAAGAACGAGAGTATGGAATGTTTGGAACTTTTGTATGGAATATATACTTGGTTGAAATTGTTTAGAACATGCATGGAATTCATGTTTGGGTTAGAAATTTTCGATGATACATCTGCCTTAGTTGGGAAAAACCACCCCAACTTATAAATGTGTTATATGGTTATTTGGTTTGGTTGGGGTTACCCGATAGAAGGAAAAATTTGTATAGAAAATGTTGGGTTTTAGGAAGATCTTGTCCGTTTTTAAACATGTTTTTGTTTGGCCATAACTTAATTCTTATCCAAATTCTGAACATTGAAACTACAGAGAAACAAAATGTCTGAAATAAGTGTATTCAAATTTGGACCCTATTGAACCCAGAAAATTCGTCTAGTAGAAAATATGTTTGAATTCGATTATGGTTTAGTTTGATACGGTTTGGGTTTCGAATAGTTTTGATATTTAGTAGCCAAGTTGAGTTTAATCATCCACAAATTGAGTGATTAAATTCTGGGTAAAGCTAGACTTAGGAAAAAATCTCACGAAATAAGTATATCTGAAATTTGGATCCATTAGACTCTCGAAGAATTTGTCAAAGTAAGAGAAGCAAATTTTGTCCACTGAAATCTTATGCCATGCTTGATCCCTAGCCCAGGTAATTAAGTTTGTTTAAATCTTAGCAGGTTATATTGTGGTCCCAGATAGAGTGATTCAAATTTTTGTACAAACTAGACATCTGGGAGAACAACTTTCCTTCAGAAAAGTATAATTAATTATTTCTCTAACAGTCCCAGAAAAATTTCAAATATAAGATACAATTCGAGATTCTATTCCTGGAAATTGTCAAGAAGCGATTGAATGTTTAATATACAAAATTAAAGGGAAATCAAAGAATGGCGTGATGTACGAAAGCGCGTAAGAAACTTAGACCTGGGGTATGTGAGATGAAGATCACTTTCTCTAACAATCCTATTTACGGGATTGAAATTGTCGAAAATAGACTTGGGGCGCCTCGGCTGTTGGGCATAGGTTTATGGAAATTGAAATTGTATAAGAAATTTATATAAATGTATTGTTATATGAAATAATCATCATAGTAAGTTGATCGCTGATAACATGTGTTATGAAAATTTAAAGATAATACGTATAATGTTGTTATATGAAAAAAGTACGGTTAAATCTTTATAAGAGATTATTTGACAATGAATGCTCTACATGAGTAGAATATCGATAGTTATTCATGTATATGAGATATCTTACGATCGCAAAGATTGTTAAAGAAACATAATAAAGCCAGTTACTAACATGATTAGGTAGTTGGATAGATAGGCGTGCGCATAGGGATATAGTTCTTCTGACATCCCGAGTTTATAAATATCGAGGCCTCGTTGGGTGATAATATAGATTGGATCGTTATAGCGACTCCCAGTTTAGGTCATACGGATAGAATCAACATACCATTACAATGATAGTACTAGCCCGGGTACATACGGAGGTTCATTCCGTATCCTTTTAAGGTTTATGCGAGACTGAGTATAGAAAAACAAATAACAGCAAATATACGAAAATGAAGTTTATATAATATATGACATGATATATGAGAAGCTATGCTCTGCTTGCTATGTGATGATAGTATACGGTTATAGAGCGAAGTAAAGTGTAAAATGACGAAAAGTATAAAATATGATAAGTAAACATGTTATGAAAAAGTAGATATGAGAAATGGAGTAAGTATATATAAATCTATTATGTTTTATCAGTAGTATACCATGTGTCTAAAGTGAGATGATCCTTATTATGGTCGTTCAGTATTATTCCCATTAATCATAAAGAGCACTTACGGGTGTTGCGTCCGTGTAGATACGAGAAGGAAACGGATGTGGAATGATACATGTCGTGATCAAAGTCAACAAATCACTTAGGTGCCTTGGAAGACCATATGGTATAATGTATATGTATTTTTGTTTCTTTTGTAAATGATGTAAATATTGTAAATGTTGAGCGGCAGCCTGGAGCTTGTATGCTCTATTTGTAA
Source organism: Tetrastigma voinierianum (assembly GCA_016808115.1). Classification (NCBI taxonomy): domain Eukaryota; kingdom Viridiplantae; phylum Streptophyta; class Magnoliopsida; order Vitales; family Vitaceae; genus Tetrastigma; species Tetrastigma voinierianum. The sequence continues at coordinate 2,929 of JAEQBH010005110.1, read as the reverse complement.
TCCAGCACTCTGAGAATATAATACAAGTTAAATGTTTAAAATTATATGAATGAACAAGGCTTAAAGTTTATAGTTTATGAGTAAACGGGAAAAAAAAATGACACCCTGCACGACACTTGGTAGGGATTGGGGCGTCACAGTTTAGTGGTATCAGAGCCTAGGTTTAGGTGTCTTTGGAAAAGCCTAAGTTTAGGCAATTCTAGATAGAGTATAAGATTAAAAAAACATGTGTTTAGTAATGTGTTGACCTGATGTGGATGTCCTTGTGTTTTGTATAGATGGATCGTCTTCCAAATCCAGCTGAAGAAGCAGCTGAGAGTGTTAACCTTGGAGTTCAAAGTTACGGCAGAATCCTTTGAATGCATCGAAGTGAGATCGAGTTCGGTTGAGCCAAATGAAGCGTTATTGAGGAAATCTCAAGATATGACTCAGTTATTAGAAAGATTATATCAATTAAGAGTGAAAGATGTTGATGTGTCGAAGACTGCATTTAGAACTCGATATGACCATTATGAGTTTTTGGTAATGCCATTTGGGTTGACTAATGCACCGATAGCATTTATGGATTTAATGAATACGGTATTCCGACCTTATGTGGATCAATTTGTTTTGGTTTTTATCGATGAAATCCTGGTGTATTCTAAGGATCATGCAGGAACATAGACAACTTATCCCGAGAATAGTCTTGGAACGTTAAGAGAAAGCGAGGTTATATGCTAAAGCTTCGGCAAATTTGGCTAAATGAAGTTTTCCTTCCTCGTCATGTGTGTCATTTGAGGGAATAAGAGTGAACCCTATAAAGATTGAGGCTATTGTAAATTGGAAACCACTTCCGAATTATGGCAAGTGAGAGGGTTTCTTAGGCTTAGTAAGATATTATAGAAGATTTGTGAAGGATTTTCTATCATACTTCTCAGCTCATAAATTACTCGAAGAAAAGGAGTAAAGTTTGAGTGGTGAGGATAAATCTGGAATAGTTTTGAACAATTGAAGAAATCTTGGTTGAAATAGTGAGCGTAACTCTGTAGGAAGAGTGCGCCTTATACAGTGATGCTTAGGCATTTTATTTTGGGGACCCTCATGTTAATATACAAGATGAGAAAGTAGTGGCTTATACCTCCAGACAGTTGAAGCCACATAGTTAAAATTATCCCACTCATGACCTAGAGTTGTTGGTGGTGTTTGCTTTGAAAATATGGTGACACTATTTATGGGGAAAAGTGTAGAATTTACATTGTTGATCATAAGACTCTGAAATGCCCTAGTGACTCGAAAGAGTTAAATTTGAGACAATGGAGGTGGTTAGAATTATTCAAAGATTATAACTGTATAATAGATTATCCCACTTGGAAAAGCTAATCTGGTAGCAGATATGCGCTTATAAAGCGGTGGCAACAATGTCACTTCAACATAGTGAATGGAGATTGACGGGCGATACTGGGGCTATTGGCTCAGTGTGTGCAACGATTTTAAAGCAAATGATGATAAGTGCCCAGAAAAATGATGTACAGTTACAGAAAAAGGTACATATGGTCAGAGAAGGTGATAAAACAATTTTTTTCGATGAGAAAGGCTGAAGTTCTGGCTACCGACGATTATGTGTGCGGATGATAAAGAGCTCAAAAGAAAAAGTTGTTATTTGAAGCTCATAATACGGTGTTTACCATGCATCACGGGTAATAAGTATATCGAGTTTGAAGAACAACATATTGAGTGGAAAGGAATGAAAAGAGATGTGACAAAGTACGTGTCTAAGTGTTTGACGTGTCAGTAAGTCAAAGCTGAACACCAATTCCTCAATGGAAATGGGATAACATTACCATGGATTTTGTGTCGGGTTTACCCTTCACACAACAGAAACATGACTCTATCTGGGTAGTAGTTGATAAGCTCATAAAGTTGGCCAATTTTATATCGGTTGGGATGGACTATTCTATGGATTGACTAGCTGAGCTATATGTGAAAGAGATTGTACGATTGCATGGTATATCGTTGTCTATTGTGTCGGATAGAGATTCACGTTTTACATCGATATTCTGGAAGGAATTACGATCGGCTTTGGATAAGGAATTTTGAATTTGATCTGAGGCATTCCATAGAGAGAAAGTACAAGTTATCCAGCAAGGTTAAAAACGGTAGTGTGAAATGAGTCATATCTTGATTTAAGAGGAGAGATATTGAGCTCTCAGAAGTGGGAGACAGGTCTTTTCTTAAAGGTATCGCGTAGAGGAAAATTCACGGTTTGGTCGGAAAAACGAGTTAGTCAGGGTTCTAGGGCCGCGCCAAGTGCAGGCGTATTATTTCTGCGGCTTATCAGTGGCACTCCCTCCGGAGTTGGCCAAAACTACGATGTGTTTCATGTGTCGATGTTTGAATGCACGCTCGATGGAGTCGCCTGAGCTACCAGTCTGAAATCACAATCCTGATTTTCATATGATGAGAACTGAAAATTATTGGCTCGAGAGGTGAAGCGGTTGCGGAATAAGCATATATAGTTAGTGAAAGTGCTCTAGCAACACCATGGCAGGAAGAAATACGTGGGGCGAGCGGTATGAAGTCTGCAACTCTTAGATTTAGGTATGAATTTAGGAATGAAATTCTTTTTAAGGGGAGAGTTGTAACACTTTAAAATTATACCATGGCAGTTTATTACATGTTTAGGATATAATAAAAGTAAAAACATATTTTTTAGGAATAAAATAATGTTAAAAATAAAATAAGTAAAAATCCGGAATTAATTCAAGAGTTAAGGGTAAATTGGTAATTTACGATCAAGATGGTCATATGATAGAAAGATTATGGGCTAATATAGAGATAAGAATAAGTTATATTTGCAAATAAAATGGAGTTGAAAGACCCGAAAATAAAAAGGAGAAATTGGCTCAAAAATAGGATAAGGCTTGAACCTTGTATAGAAATATCATTTGAC